>BOPP01000150.1:1472003-1484087 GCA_017312745.1 Gryllus bimaculatus | reverse complement strand
GGGGGCGGGGGCGGCAGCGGCAGCATCAGCATCAGCGTCCGCGGCCCCCGACCCCGGCCGTCAGCCACAGCCGCCGCGGAGCCCTCGCAAAGCTCGGCGGGCTCTCGCTCCCGCAACGAAGGCCGCCGCCTGGAGAATCGACGCGTTCGGGGAAACGGTGGAATGGGACTCGCAAACGAGAGAACGCTCGCGGCGACAAAGCTCCCGCGACAAAGCGCCCGACATCGCTTCTTGTTGGACATTCTTCAACACAAGAATGTGACGCCCGAATTCGTTGTTTTGTTGGCAACAATGTTCAATTTGGAATTCACTGACAGTTGTGATGAGAAGAGGTTTTAAGTACATAACAGCACAATACGAGACAAAATATGAACCAGTATTTATGTAATTGTTTTCATCGTTTTAACGCGTACATTACTAGTAACTGGTACTGGTTAAAACAATCTAAATTTGCCAGAAGTATTGCTGACCTTGACAAATTCGAATTTATAATTCAAGTTTAATACAAGGCAAAATAATGTTAATTTAAATACAAAATAAAGGAGACAAAGAAGTATATTGTCAAAGGATGTCAATCAAAATATTTTAAAAGACCAACATCAGACTTTTCTCAACGTTCACTAACACGAGCAGAAAAGTTAAACGCAAAACAAAATACGCTTTTACACGACAATTTCTTCTACTACACTTTTACGAACACGAACAAAATGAATTCAATTCATATATCTTTAGTATTGCTTTAACTGTGTAACAAACCAATTTTCAGTAGGTTGTGATTTTTTTCCACAAAAATCTAAAATGGATAAAGGAAACCATTTTTTTGGCACTGATATTCTGGCGAGGAGCAAGTGTACCTACGCGAAAAATTTGGTAAATAAAACAATTTCGGCGATGTACAAAAAATATGAATACTTGAAATATTTCTACATAAAAAGTAAATAAAAATGCAATTAATATAATAAAGTAGTTAATTAAGTGCGCGAAATGATTGTTTTCCGCCCAAACGATATTTATGATTTTTCTTTTGAGACAGAGAGTTGTGGCAAAACGGCAAAATCACTCAAAATGGAGCAGAAAGCAACCCCTTCTCCCACGAAATACAATCATTTTTTTCAACAATTGCATAAAAATGTTTCTATTACGAATCTTCATTTGTTTCGCCTCATGTTTAATGGAAACGAAGGCCCCTATTGGTGTTTGCGTAACAGGGGGCTGTGGACACGCGACATAAGGTAACAAAGCATTGTTGCAGTCATTGTTGTTTCACAGGTTTACCTAAACACTTCACTATCGTCTCACATTTAGCACAAGTACTAAACATTGAACTTTTACCACGCTACGAATGCCCTGAAAGAACTTTTATTGGTGACTGTCTAAATAAGCATTTTGTGGACGGTAACGTGATTTTGAGATGTTAAAAGGTAAGACCAACTTCACGCTCAGGAAGCAGTATGAAGAAAGTCACATTTTTTACGATAGTAGAATAAGGATACTTTACATGTTAAAAATAAAATTTGAAGGGCACTAGCGAAATGTTCTGTCACTTTATTTCATGGTTTTCTCTCCAGTTGCATCTCTCCAGTTGAAGCTCTCACCGGTTTAGGCGACCGCATTGGGGAGGGACGCTACCCGATGATATCAGGGTGCTCCTTCACAATAATAATAATAAAAAATAATAACAATAATATATTATTGTTATTATTCATGTAATTCACAATCAATGATGTTATGAATCAATTATGAACTCGGATTGCAACCAGATTCCTAAGGAGTAGATCTAGGGACTGTCGGTGCCTCTACGATACGCAAAATGTAGTCTGTTCCCAATAAAACTGTCTTGCACACATTATTATTATTATTATTATTATTATTATTATTATTATTATTATTATTATTATTTTATTGTCCATACTCAGGCAAATACTTCCCCTCTTGTCCATTCTCTTTACTTGAAGTACCTCCAATAGTGCAGTTAATAATCAATATTAAATTGTAGCCTTTTAAATTTTCGGAAATACGTAATGCACTATGTATGAACACTACATGAACTTTTGAAGAGTGGACAATATTTTATTCATATTTTAATCCCTAACGGAAAGACCACATTAACATGTAAATATTACTTTACATACATTATTAACATCACATACACATTTTTTTTCGCGTACCCCCGCACCAGCACTTGCTCTGAATGCGAAACCGACTGCAGCGCCAGGAGACGGGGTGCATTCAGTTCGCCCCGGCCAGAACCGGTTTGCACCGCCCGTGCACTGCCATTATGCATCGCTTGTATAGCGTGCCCGGAAAGTCCCTCCGCAGTGGCACCTTGCTGATGAGAGTGCTTGCAGCAGAAATTACGTTGACAGCACGAGTTACCGCTCGAAAACGTCAATTGCCCACTCACGGTAAGCATAATAGACGCTGGAAGTGTCCCCGTTCACTTGTTTCCCGGTGACCTGGTTGCTACCAACGCGAATGCATTTTTTAATAGGAGCCCCGATTCGGCTTGGTGCGGAGAGACTTGACTGGCACACGTTTCAAGCCGGAGGCGACTCGGTGCAACGACTGCTTCTTGAAGTCCTCTCCTCGCCCTCAAGACTTCGTCTTCGAACCCGCCTACGGGGAAAACGTGCTTCACAATCGACAGTAAAACGAGCGCCTTCTCTCCGGAGAATATTATTTTATATCCGTTTTATACATCTTCATTTTGATTTATCATCACGTATTACCAATATTATTGCGTGTTTTAAGAAAATGGACACACCAATTATGTACAAATCATTGACATAACCACTGAATTCTAAGTAACGAGAAACTCGAGATTCAATATTATTTAATTTAATATTATTATTAAATATTAGTACGCTACTACTAGAATATAATAAATCAATAAATAATAATAAGAATTCGAAGTTCTAATAAGTAGTAAGTAAGTAAATAAAGTTCTAAAAAGTCATTTTGGCTGATGTTTTCGCAGTATAGGAAATAATTAAGCAATTTTATGTGTAATGTTAAATCACGCGTATAATCCAAACCCGTCAGTACCCTACAAGGATTCTGACGCATCGCATATTTGAAACCATCCTCCCTATTCGATAAGTAAATTCGTTAACACTTTACTAGTGAAATGCCAAACCGATTGGTGCAACAGGGAAAGAGGGAATAGAGTGAGGATGTAGGTGACATTTGCATCTTCAAGACACTTAGACAAATCAGTTACATCGTACATCAACATATTTACGTGTTGCAAACATTAAAATTCCTTTTCATATGACTAATCATGATTGCGGCTTCGCCACCTTTTTCAAATATTTATTGTTTCTTCAGCTTACAGGATCACCTGATGAGTAAAGCTTTTAAAATATTGTTTTATACAATTTCAATTGTTTTAATATAATGAACACTATTTAACTTACGAATTCTTTGATTGTCCTTAAAACGAAGAAGTTCATCCATACCACAATTTAATACGGACAATAATTGCTTGAATTCATTGTTATAAAATAGGTTTTACATTCCCACTAATTGACATTTCTTCGTGTCACTATGTCAGGACTTCATAATAAGTCCCACTAATCAAAGTTTTCCACTTATTCAGATTTGACTGCAGTAGGAGTTAGAGGCTGATCAACAAGAGTAGAAGTTTTCCCATCATAGTTTTTTAATAACGCACAAAGATTTTCAGCCGCATTGTAGTCTCGGGCAGATGAGAGAGAATTCTATACCCCTCCCTCCCACCACGCACCCGCAATCTAGCCGAAAGAGCTTTATGCGTTATTAAGAAACTATGATGCAACTACCTCTAAACTTTCTATTGACTTTTCCCTTTTCGCCTTCTGTCCAACAGAATACATTACCTGCATTTGCTTCATGGTTGGAATCTTTCGTAAGAAGCCATTTAAATTGACATTAATACAGTGTGTACATATGGTACCAAAAATGTTGAAATAAAATGAAGAAATAGTTGTGTTAAGCTTGACGAGTATTCGCATGAGCGTTTTTATTAAGCATTCACGGTTTTCACGGTCGATAACCGGTATTAATTCTACGAGCTTTACACATAGATATCGTAATAAAAACGACAATTATTCGGTTATATTACTAAAATTTTATGAGCATGTTTCATACGAGGTACGAACACGTTAAAAACGCATATTCGTGCAATAATATGCAGATATTAAAATGGTTTGTTGGTATACTCCACAACATTGATAGAGCAAATGGCAATGATCAGAATTTTCCATGCAACCACAACCTAAGATTCGTTGTACAGGTGACAACACAGGCGAGCAGCCAGTGATTTGTCCTGTGATTTGTCCTGATCACAAACACGACAGCAGATGTATAAAGAATACGCATGTTTTGTTATTTCATATTCTTTTTTTCCTTTTGATGTTTTGGTGTAAATATTCCACAAACTTTACAGAAATTATCGGGTTGATTTGCACACTTTCGATGTGAAATGATTTGCATTTTATCGAACCGATTCTATGCTACAGACCATGTGGCGAATTTCAATTTATAAAAACCATGGAACTGTAATGTATTGATGTATTTGAGGCACATGCAAACCAGACACGAACTTCACGCGCACTACGAGTACAGTTCCGCATACACAGACTGACTCAGAATATGTCCCCCCAACAGTTGGATACTTATATACTTGCTATAAGGTAAGGGGGCTAAAATAATTCCTTTCGGTGACTGATACGCAGAAGGAAATATGAGGGTACACGTGACTTGTATTCAAAACATCCACTAAGATCTTCTCACAACTGAGCGTGACTACCAGACGCAAGAATAAAGACGGCAAACTTGGAATACAGGAGGTAAAAAACAAACAAACACGAAAGCCTAATTTTCTTATCGCATGAAAGTGACATAGATGAACTGAACAAATATTTTATTTTTAACTAGATTTTAGGCGCATTGATTCTTCATATCGTACAGGTGCAATTTATATATATTTGCATTAATTTCGAATATGCAGTCTGATACGGTATAAACATACCGTATATTTAAAAACAGTGACGTAATAAGACATTTTTATTGTGATATTCGTAATCTACGTAGAAAATTGAGTATGTTGCGCACTGTACCTTCCCGGAGTTAAAAATCTTTTTCCTAAGTGTTATCATAAGGAATTTATTTTCGAATGTATGAAGATGACGGAACTTAAATTGTGATTTTCGGGAACAAACTGAAGAAAGGTTTATAGGATGACGGAGGTTGTTGGTTTAGAAAAAGAGCAGTTCGTGCGTTTGGTAGATAAGATTTTAGGTAACAAATACATTCAGGAGTTAACAAGGATCGTTTTTGCTTCGTTTTAAATTACTTTACATTTACAAACGTCTCATAGCACTTATTGATTTCTTTAAAAAGTATCTAAAGAATTTAATTCCGAGTTGTAGTTGAATATTTCACATGTCACTTCTGGGGGCAGAATAAATAAGTAATTTTTGAGTTTGAACCATCCAGTCAGAGAAGCTCCATAACTCTCGAAAGCGGAGACAAAAGCCCGAATAACGGCGATCCGCCGTCATAAAATATTTACATCCCTTTCCCGACCACTTTCTGCTCCGCCTCGAATTTCCATTTCCAACTCGACCGCGCACTTCCATTAACCCCAAGTTAATTGCACGGGACATCCGAATATCACTTCTTAGTCGGTTCTCCGGCAAGAACAAAGTGTTGCATGTATGCATCATGCTTTAATTATATTTATTTATATGTGAATTTCTTGCAAACGCACATCAGAGTATATTTCATGTTTGTTTCTTGTTATTTAAGGTCGCATCAACATCTAGGTCATTAGCGACCACTATTCCATTTATTGGTATGGTAACTGAAGATGACATGATGTGGTGAAAGAACAAACATAAGTACAACCATGCCTGATATGGGACTCGAACCCGATGTCCGTGGGTTCGAGATCGCTACGGCACTACTGCTTGAACGATCTCGGCCTTTCGGCGGGCATTTCATGTTTTGTATAACATTTTATTTCTACGCCATCAGCCATGTCTTATCACACGGAGTTGGAACTGTCTCTGATCGATTTCTGATCTGCAACCACAGTCGAAGGAAGACAGGTCACTGACTTCTGCAAGTGCCGGACTCTGCTCTCGCTGCTCATTCTCAGAAATTTGCTAGCGTCTACGTCTGCAGACGCGCCGAACTCTAATAGTAGTACTAGTAGTATCGCGAGTTATATTACACCCTAGGGTGTCTCTCGCATCCCAGCCTCCACATCTATCGGTGTAGTCTTCATTACTTAATCCTCTCCTCTCCATTGTCCCATCCACTCCCTCTCCCCATGTGAGTCTAGGTATTCCTCTTCGTCGATGGGTAGCTGGTTGTCATTTCCACATATCCATATTTTCGGCCAACGCTCTTCGTTCATTCTTTGCATGATGCCCACACCATTTTAGTCTTTTCACTTCTGTGGTGTAAATTACATTAAAACTCACATCCGCTTTACGTTTAATTTCTTCTTTCTTAACATTATCCATTAATGTCAGTCCGCAACTTCGGCGCCAGAAATCCATTTCCATTGCCTTCAATTTCCTTTTGCTCATTTTTGTTACTTCCCATACTTCAGATTCATAAAGGGCAATATTCTCTACAACAGTCTTATATAATTTTCTTTTTACACCCTTACTTAATTTATCTTTCAAAGTTAAATTCTCAATTCAGTCTAATGTTCCAGTAGCTGTTAATTTGATTGATCAAAGCATTCCCCATTTTTTTCCCTTCAGCGCATCGCACACGAAAATGTTCAGTAAAATTAGATTTAAGATATCTGTGGAAGACATATCTGCTCAGTAAATTACTGTTTTATGCATTTGTGAAATTCGAAGTTCTATTCTTAGGCAGTTCAACATTACCACTAATGTGCATGCTGTTTAACCCGTCAGTCCACACGCAAGTAAAAATAATTCGAGCACACGTGGTAATCCCTCAGATGAATCATTTGAATTTTAGCCTATCTTGCTTCTCAAACTAACTATGGGTTGTTTTAACCAAAAATGCACATTACCACATTTACTAACATCGAAATTACAAAACTTCATTAATCTACAGTATTTATCAATAATAAAAACAAGATTTACTCTAAAAAGTTTTATCTTTTTTAAATTGTTTATTCACGTTCCAGCTTAACAATTTGCTCTGCTGCACAGGGTTTGATTGAGAATATTCTAGTGACATCGTAAATCCTATTGATATAAAATGGCAGCTATGACATGAAAGAACAGTAATAGAGGTGTTCTGAAAAGGACGGTGTTCTCAAAAAATTCTATGAGACTATCAACGGAACTCAGGTACCTGAGAGATCAACTGCATGTGCCAAAGGGTTAAATGGGAATTTAAACAGTGCGGTAATCGCTAAATACAAAACTAATTAATTTCATAATTTCTCTTACAAGTTACGAACTGTATCGTTTCACCAAAGAGAAAAAATGAGCTCGTGCCGGGCATTAATCGCAGTGTTCAGTGTGCAAAATTTTGTATCACGCGTGAGCAGAACTCTGCTAGTACGTGCTAAAACGCACGCAATGATGCCTTCACAAGAAATATTCGCGGACTTCGTGCCGGCAATCTACAACCCTGCGCGGTCTTCAGCGTCGACGAATTGTGTGTATATGGATGTATTTTTCTGTTTCACAGGAGCTGGGACATCTCAAGTGAATAAACGTTAGGTGTTCTATGTTTGTGCGTGTGATTATGCACGAAGGATTCGCGCCCCGTTAAAATTACCCTACCGAGTTATTTTAGGGTTCTGGCTAAGTGTATAATACCATCTCATTATACAGTCCACTTTCAACTCATTCGTATGCTAAGTCAAACACTCCTCTTTCAAACTCCGAAAGCGGAAACACTGGAATGGAGTGCAGTCTCGTTGGAAAACCTATCAGAATGTGAATGGCAAAAACATCAACAATCTTGAAGCATGGTCATTTGTGACAACTCCCAAAAGAAGTACTTGAAGAGGATCAATTTATGGGTCCAATTTCCACATGCAAAAAACATAAGTAATGAGCGATGATTCTTATTTCGTAAGTTATACTACTTAAGAAAAATATAAAGATAAATAAAAGTAATAGCGGATTTATAAAACGTGATTCAATGACATACTAAAACATAAAAGAAACGTTTGAAAAAAATGTGAGTAACAATATTAAATGAGTGTAGCATCTGTAAGGTTAATTTTAAATTATGAAAATGACGTATTAATAATATTCCAATATTCTTTTCTAAATTTCTCTTCTACTAGAGAAATGCAGTACATAAGTAATATATATGTAAAATCCCTAGTCTGTTAAAAGGAATATATCGTAAATAAATTGGCTACTTAGATTGAAAATATTAACGATTCACAAACCTTAACCTGTATATCTCAATAATGTAAAAATAACACAGTTTCCACGTTCATCCAGAAATAAAATTTATAAAAAATTCAGGGTTCTTGACGAAAGACAGTAGTGCAGTTGAACCATGACGGCACGTTGCAAAATTTCGGTACACTAATACGTTTCCCTTGCACACATTCCTGCAACGACATGAAAAATCATTCGGGCCATAGCACAGATTCGTTTCACCATCACTGTACTCGCGAACTGCAATATGGATATTCTCCAGCATGCATTAAATATTCTCAATTCATTGATTTGCTGACCAAACTTTTCACTGCATTCATTGGCGGCACATTTTTGCTTTTGTTGGCAAGAAGGCAGAGCCGCGATTTTCGCTCTAGACAATAACATCCAATAGCTTCGATGATTTTAACTCGTTGTGCCGCCAATTTGAATCACAGAGAGTAATTTGTGACCAAATACGGTACAGTAAAGGTTTTGTACACAAATACATGGAAGAAAACTGCATTTTCTACTATATTAATAGCCTTTCAGTAAACAAATACACTTTTGTCACGACAGGGTATACAATGTGCTGCCTTTTAAAGCAGGTATGTCTGGAAATCTATAAATTATCCATTATTTTTATTGTATATATGACACATAGTAGTATTTAAAACATTCCAATTATAAATTTCATCCGTTATTTATACAAATTTTACTTATCAGATTAATTAGTATGCGGGTGAACAACCAATTTTATTTCCATCCGAATTATCTCCACGAAATAGATCTAGTGAGCGACATTGGGCCTCAGAGAGTTCAAAATGTAGGGATATTTTTCGCTAGGAAAATCTCGTCACTGGGGCAATGCGACAGGATGACAGCAGAGCTAGTCCCTCCATTCAATCCGCTCACTTTTTATTCGGACACTCTGATGCCGTGTTCGCCTCCGCTGTGCCTGTCCCGGCTGCCCGCCGGCGCACATGCACGTGTGGTGCACATGAGGTGCACGTGAAGTGCACGTGAAGTGAACATGAAGTACACATGAGGTGCACGTGAAGCGCACATGAGGTGCACGTGAAGCGCACATGAGGTGCACGTGAAGCGCACATGAAGTGCACCTGAAGCGCACCTGAGGTGCACGTGAAGCGCACGTGAAGTGCACGTGAAGCGCACGTGAAGTGCACCTGAGGTGCACGTGAAGCGCACGTGAAGTGCACCTGAGGTGCACGTGAAGTGCACATGAGGTGCACGTGAAGTGCACATGAGGTGCACGTGAAGCGCACCTGAGGTGCACATGATGTACACGTGAAGTGCACATGAGGTGCACGTGAAGTGCACATGAGGTGCACGTGAAGTGCACATGAGGTGCACGTGAAGAGCACATGAGGTGCACGTGAAGTGCACATGAGGTGCACATGATGTACACGTGAAGTGCACATGAGGTGCACGTGAAGTGCACATGAGGTGCACATGATGTACACGTGAAGTGCGCATGAGGTGCACGTGAAGAGCACATTAGGTGCACGTGAAGTGCACGTAAGGTGCACGTGAAGTGCACATGAGGTGCACGTGAAGTGCACGTAAGGTGCACATGAGGTACAGGGATGCCCAGATGGGCTAACGGGCATCTGCGCGCAGCCCGTTCGGGCGCGTAGATCATTTGGGGCACAAACCTGATTTCGTCCGTCCATTGCTCAGACGAATGGCCAGATGGGCTAACGGGCATCTGCGGAGGCCCCGGCTGCGCGCGCAGCTCGTTCGGGCCCCTAGCGCTGGCGGGGCACAAACCAGTTCCCGTCCGTCCATTCCTCAGGGGGAATGCCCAGATGGGCTAACTGGCATCTGCCCGCGCAGCCCGTTTGGGCGCCCAGCGCAGACGCAGCGCAGATGCAGGTTGCAATCGTTGGGCGCGCGCCAACAGTTCCGCAATATTAAAGCATATTTTTGGCCGCAGAGCGCGCGCCGCTGAAATATGAGCCGGCCCCTCCGCCAGGCGCGCTATTAATACCCTTCGCCGCGCGTCGCTAATGAATGCGCACAAAAGGGCAGGAAAGGGCGTTATCTACCTTCAGGAGAGTGCCTTTTGCAGTAATGAAAAATAAAAGCATCCACACGCAACTTCTTTCTTTTTAAAGTTCGCATTTTAATGGAGAAAATGAAGACTTTAGTATATTTTCCCGTTTAGTAATAAAAGTGCGAGGTAGTATCCTCGTTTCACACTTTATTTAAACCACATCTCTTTATCCCGGTGCTTTTCCTAGACATTTATCCAGAGGTGTTAATTGCGATCAAGAGTCTCTATACATTATAAATTGCTACCTATGACTTCGCTTTCTCTAACCATTTTTATCATTAAATACAGTTGATCTTTCTTTTCTTGCAGCCATAAATCCCATGAAATAAAAATTACAAACACACCTGGTAAAGTACGATAATCATTAAAAAACGATCATGGAAAACAAATTTGTTTGAATTTAGAAAGTGTCTGATAAACCCAAAGTACTTGATTTAACATCAATAATAACCTCTAATACCGTTGACAGTCAATCGATTATCTCGGCAGCCTTTTGTCGTCAACGACTACTATATTTACGTTGACTTGGTAAATATATTACCCATCACGTGTTCAAAAGCAATTCATTCTGAATTTAGAATTATTACGGTAGTTCGTGTTCAGTTGCATTGTAATAAAAGTTTCGGTAAGATGATTTTGTTTTAAACTAACTTCTCGTATGGTGGAAACCATTACTTGGATTCTATAAGGACATCTCAATTGAGTTGTCATAACCTTACAATCGAAACTTTTCTAATACTTCAAAAGTAATTCATAAGCCCTGACAAGCCAACTTCAAAAGAATCCTAATTTAAACGTTATTTTCTTATGTCTTTTGGACACGTTTGATTGCTACACATAAGAGATAATTGTTCTGACATTACACTCCGGACGTAACTTGACAGTATTTGCGATCAGTAAACTATTTTAAACGTAATGATCTTCCTTTTAAAAAACACATTTTTGTCATTCGAACAAAAATGAAGAGAAGCAAAATGTTCTTTAAAAATATAATGCAATTTCGAAAGTACCTGTAAAAAAACATATTTTTAACCTGTTTAATTTACCACATCCTCCCAATGTTATCTTCTGGAACCTTTAAAACCTCATTACTACTTTACTCTGCTACGAAAAGTCATTCAAGAGTCATGCCCATAAATTACTCTTCCAGTTTTACGTGTTGTGAACCCATTTTAACTTTCGGTGTGTGCACGTTCCATGCTTTTGCTTCCCGTTCCACCCTCAACACTAGGCCACGCGAGAGACTGTCGGCGTGACAAACGCGTGGGGAGTATGAGGTCTTGTGGGCGGGGCCGCGGTCGCAGCTGCGAGTTGGACGAGCGAGTCTGGGACGCGGGCAGAGGCAAGGACGAGACCAGTGCAGCAACGGAGGTAGGAGGGAGGCGGGGACGTGGTCGGGATCGGGGTCGGGGACGGAAGCGGAAACGGGAAGACGGGTCGGGGCGCCAGATCCGGTCGCGGATGGCCACTTCCCTAATGAGTGGCGACCATCCCAATTAAAAGTTACGGGTGTGCAGGCTGCGGACCGCGGCTCGAAGCCCGTCGCAGCCACCGGAATGACGTCACGGCCGTGGCTCACGGCGCCGCGGTGGGGCGGGGCGGAACAAGGCGGAGAGGGGCGGGGTGGAACGGAGTGGAGTGGGGAGGAGC
>BOPP01000150.1:1445383-1463047 GCA_017312745.1 Gryllus bimaculatus | reverse complement strand
GGGGAGGGGAAGGGGAGGGGCGGCCGGGTGCGCGCGCCTGATAACGCGCCTCTTGCGGAAGGGCGCGCGCGATAGAAGCGCCCAGTGCAGCGCCGCGGCGCTTCCGCTCGCCCCCCCACACACACACACACACCGCATTCTACCTCCTGCGAGCGGCCGCTTTCTCTCCCCGGCATGTTTACGTAAGCGCGTGTTTTATTTATTTACTAACTTTATTTATGTCTTTGCACATTTATTTTGCCTCGTTCCTAATCTACGTGATATCACGTATGCTGGCCTCATAATTCGTGAGTTGAAGGTTTTTCTTTCGTACTTTTATATTTTGGTCGTTACAGTGTAGTCGATGTGGTGTGGTAAGGTAGTTCACGTCAGAAAAGTTAAGGTAGATTTTATATATTTATTTTATTGGTTTTGTCAAGTAGACCCTAAGTTTTCCACCCCGAAATACTTGGGGAAACGTTTTGATAGCCAGCTAAAAAAACAAATTTTCGTTTTCTTTCTTTGTTTTTTTTGTTTTGGTTTTTACGTAATAACATTTAAATGGTTCTTCTTAATAAAAAATGGCTGAGAACAGTTTTAGTACATACCATGAAACTCTCTAAGAATTTGCTGCATAAATTACGTTCTCACACAAATAGTAACAGAGCTTCGAGGGTTTAAAATTCCACTAAATTTTCCTTTCTAACCGATGTCCCAAATTACCAATGGTCTCTCTGATGTAGTATTTTGGATTTCTAAGGTCATTATGAATAAAAAGTGATTAAATACTAGGGATTTTAATACCCACTAAGGTTATACACACGTTTTGAACGTTCTGGTAAATGAGGCAGTAGGCGAGAGATGTGGACGATATCAAAACACAATCTAGCTCGTATCGTTCTTTATTAATCTATGTGCCCAAAAAGTAAAACCTCCAATCAATATCCCCCCTTCACAGGTCTAACATATCAAATCAAATCTTTAATGTCAAACGTAACTTCATTTTTACTATACATGTATTCTTCATTCTGAAAAATGCCATTTTAAAATAGTTTTACATGATAATACAACGGCGGTTGCATACTTGAATTGAAATGACAAAACTCATCAATAATCACTAATAATAAAAAAACTAATGAAAGTCTTCACTAATAAGGAACAGTAAAGAGAAAAAACTGATTATTTGAATGAATAATGAGTTTTGCATGACGGCCTTCCAAAATTAGTGAAAAAAGCAACATTCCATTTTTTAAATTATCTATTCCAATTAACAAAGACAGATTCTCCATATTCCGTCAACCAAATCTTTAACGTCAAACGTGTGTCCCTTATGAGTTATGCATGTTTCTTTAACGTAAAAAAAACGAGAGAGAAAAGTTTCTCGGAACCGCCTTTGATGTAAAGTAGAAAATTACCTCCTTTCCTACCTCCGCAAAGACGGTTGATATTCTAGCAAAAGGTTTTCTCGACAGAAAGCTCGGTCCAAAGCTTTCGTTTACTCCTCAGAACAAACACTTCTAAGGGTTTGACACAAATTACGTAGACGGGAAATACGAGAACACAATTTCCAGCCTAGTTTTTTTTTCTTCTTTTTTTTGAAGTTATGTTCGTTTCCAATCACGGAAGAGGAAACCGAGAGGGATAGATAAAGAAGGTAATAAGGAAGACGTAAAGATAATGAAAAAGAGAATTGGAGCCGCGTCCTCGGTTCGCCCCAAGCGCCAGAGATAAATTGGAAGGCTTCCCGAGGGTTCTGCGTTGGAAGAAGCCCTCGAGGTCACCGGGCTACACACTTCGGGATTCAATTAGGCCCCTCCGCGGGGCCAAACACAACTTCCACTCACACCCTCGCTCGCATTTCCTCACAGGGGCCAAATGACAGGTCACTTTGCTTCAGCCATAATCACAGGCTTGGGTATAAAAATCAAAATTCATTTTTTTACCGATATGTTTTTGTATGTTATTGCCTTTGATAGAGAGTTCGATATACACTGCATAAGTTACCTGGATCGTGGCGACGAGGGTAATATGAAAAGAGTTGAATGGTGCTACATGTTTTCTTATGGAGAGAATTATAAGGGCGAAGTATGAGGGCAAATTATAAGGGAAAAGTATGAGGGCAAATTGTGAGGGGGAACTATTAGAACGAAAAATGAAAAGACAGAGCCAAGTTAACAACAAGCTAATTAAAAAATAATTAAATCTGAATAATTAAAATTACGTAAAAAAATCATGTATGTACCACGGGCGTTAATGATTGCGGGCGACAAAAAGCCATCGGGCCAAAAGCCTTCGGGCTCTTTGGCGCCGCTCGATCATTAGAACCCTTACAACGCCCTTGGTGCAAAAATAACCATTAAATGAAAATGAATAGGAAACTAGTATTTTCCCCGTCTCTTCTGAGAATTGCAAATATCATAGCGTGTTCTGATTGTAATTATTTAAAACCTTGCCTCCTTTCTTGCATTTTGCCGTAAAACGTATGGAATTCCTCGTTTAATCTTGTTTCTTTTCTATTAGATATCATGTTATCTCAATTACAAATGAGCAGCGTTATCACGTGACTCACGAGCAGCGCTATCTGCGAAGTTTTAATTTGCTTACAGAAATTATCTGGGTGTAGAGGTCGCGCTTAAAGGAAGACAACGTTGTCTACAAAACATTCGTATATACGTCATATAGAAGCTGTACATTACTTTAGTTTTTAGAAGTAAAAAATAAAAGCACATTAATTGAACGGGGTAATCTACGTAAGTAACGAATAAATTCATACTTCACAATATAAATATCTCTATTCCAATTACAATAATGAACTACATCGCAGATTTCGTACTGTATTAGTGTATCACACTGGCCTTAAATACGAGGTATATTACAAAACTAATTATGAAATTCGTCGCATTATGTACTATCAAAAAATCAAATTACACTTCACACACAAGAGGAACCACTCTTCTTCACAACATTCATGACTCGCTTGACCAGAATGGCATGTTTTCTTTCCCTTCGGCCTCAAGTGAAAAGCGGCCGAGAAAATTGAGCGTCAGACGCACGGCACTCGAGTCTCCCCCAGTTGGGCCACGATTTCGAGGGTTGAAAGCAAAATTGAGTATTCGAACCATGGAGTACACATGGCTGACTACACAACAGCCGATGTGGTCGTGGGCGGAGGGGGCGTGTCACGGGGGAAAGAGATAAGCGAGCTGTTCCAGCGCACCGCTTTTTCCTCGTTTTGCTCGTAACAGTTTGCGTAACGAACCACGTGACATCAGAATAAGCACTTTCGTTTAAATGCCCAGATCCAAAAGTTATAAATTAGGACGATGGTCGAGTGTAAATAACGAAGACGAAGTAGCACTGGTTAAAAGCTGATTTTTATTAACCGATCAGTTTATCTTAACGGACGCAGCTTCCATACGGCCTACCAGTACGTTAGGACAGTACCAAATCCTCAACAAAATAGAAATTTACCGTAGAGATAGCAGCGCACCTACGACGACTATTCCGTGTCCATGAAATCGAAGATTGGATGCTTTCTGATAGTAATACATAGGAGTGGTACGTGGAAAAAAAGATACCACCATAATATGTATTTGCTTTAAGATACTATATCTTCAGAACTCTTCATCCTTACAAAGCACCTGGTTATGATTTACTTACTGGCAGAATAATCCACAACGTACCTCGAAAAGCGATATCTCTCACCACTTCAACGTTTAACCCAATATTGCGCCTTAGGGTGTTTCCCACAATCCTGTAACTACATACAGATCATTCTATTCTTCAACCCGGTAAACCTTCCCAAGAACCCACATCGTTTAGACCAATCATTTCTGAAGTTTTTACAAAACTGCTGCTGAAACTGCATTTAAAACTAGAAGACTGGATACCTGAACATCAGTTTGCATTTCGAGGAAAGCATTATACAGAGTCACAAGTGCACAGGGTGGTAAACATCATTAGTAAAAGACTAGAAGAAAAGGAATATTGCTCGGCCTACGAAACGTTTCTTGACATATCGTAGGCATTCGACAAAGAATGTCTGTAGAGTAACAGGTTCACGCTGAAGAAACACGTTGAATACACTTATTATGTCGTATTAAAATCCTAAGTAATAGATTCTTCCAAATTAAGCACGATAACGAACTATCTTCCTTTTATCTTCTTCTGCATGGCCTGCATCTTATGCTGCATTCTGCCCCAGGAAGTGTGCTGCATCCAATGCTACAAGTATATACTTCTGATGTGCTTCCAACCCAAGAAACAGTAACTGCTACATTTGCTGAGAATGCATCAGTTCTTGCTTCAGTGATCCAGGAGAGGCTTGTAAATTGCTTCCAGAACATCTCAACAAACTACAAACATAGCTAAATACTTGGCAAATAAGAGCAAATTGAAGTCAATCAAAGCGCATTACTTTCTTCAAGAAGAAAATAATGTATGTCCCAGTGCAATTGAACAGAACTAACCTACCACAAAGAGATTCAGTGAGATATTTAGGTGTTTATCTTGATACAAGACACATGGAAAAAACATTATGCGTGAACGAAAAGAACTCCAGTTAAAATACCAAAAAGTTCATTGGTTATATAGAAACTCTGTGTTAGCTTTAGAAATAAGCTTTAAAATTACTCATTTATAGGTCATTCTTAAAGCCTATTTGGATTTACTGCATACAGTTTTGGGTCATCAATAGCAAATTCAGTATCCAAAGTATTAAGAAACATTGACAATGCCCCATGGCATGTTCGAAATAGTGTAATTCACTCATTTCATTTCTTAAAATGCCAACAGTTAACTAACAACGACAAAATTATTGTTGTAAATATATTCACAAATAAGAGGGTATTAGAATGTCATACAAATACTTTAGCCATATGTTTTAAAATAATAGTTTAGAAATACATCTTAAAAAATTCAAGCCTCTAGACTTGCCTCACAGATTTTGATGTGTATTTATATGTGTAATAAACTGTATTAATGGAGAGATACCAATGATTATCTTCTTCAATCAACGCTAATTATCTAGTCAACAAGTTTACTGTTCTCACGAATGAGAAAAATGTAAATGAACGTTTAATAAAAACGACAGTATAAAAAAAACTCAATTAAATTTTCTGCAAGGAATGTTTTAAAAGAAAACTCTGTCTTGAAAATTGAAGATCATATGGCCAATTTTCATCTTCCTTCAGGCATGACCTAGTAAGATTTGAGAAGCAAAAACTATCAAGAGCACGTTTACTTAAAAATTCCACGGTCTTGTGTGCGTAGTCTTGATAAAATTATCGCGTTGGACGGAACAGAGATAAGCTAAACTATCAAGCGCAAGAACTTTCATGGCCAGATTCACACATTGATCCTGGTTGTTTCGGCAGTAAGGCACAGGCGGAGATAGTACGCCCTTTCCCGTCATCCCGCCTTCCCCCTCGCCGTCCTTTCCCTCCGAGCCGACGCATCGAGAGAGCAGCCATCTGCACCTCACCGCATGGCAGAGATCAAAGGGACAGCGGTAAATCAAGCTGGTTGCCTGCAGCCTGCAGGATGACGATGTTAAACCGCGGGAAGCTAATCATTTAATTTCTGCCCTGCTCTCCAATTAGTCCGTTTAGTTCCGTGTCAAAGAGCTAACCGTGGTATTCATTGCATTCCTGTTTTTACAGGTTGCAGTAGCTCAGCGGCAATATGCTTGCCTTTGCTGCAACGCTGATTGGAAGGTAATACCGTTAGATTGATTGATTGATTGTTTAGTGATTCCAGGCACGTCAACTACCAGGGTCATTAGTCCCGTAACTGTAATGCATGTTTTTTGCTCCCGAGGTGGTGGTGATTTTCCCCCGCTGTATGACGAGATCCGGAGCCGACCTACCGTCAGCTTTCTCCAACCAGGTGTCTCCTACCAGCGGAGCACTGCTTCAGTCGGGACACGCTCTTAGCTCCTGATGGGCCTCTGGCATGTGTATTAGTGTAGGGCGTGTTAGTGTGTGTGTGTGTGTGTGTGTGTGTGTGTGTGTAAGGGTGAGGATAGGACAAGGAAGAGGTAGGAAAGATCGCACGCGGTTCGTGGCTCGTTTGTTAGGGAACTGCTCTGGCATTCGCCTGGTGTTGATGGGAGAAACCACGGAAAACTACCGATCAGAGCAGCCGGTTGCTAGAATTCTCCTCCAGACAGCGACTGAATTCGACCTAGCAAAGAAGCTAGTGTCGCAAATCCTGCTACTGTCGGGACTGGAACCTAGGACTTCCCGGTCAGAAGGACTGCAGGACATCAGTTGATGCACTTAGCCATATCTCCCGGTCCTACAGTTAGAGAATCGACCATGGAGGATTTTTTATACTAACTATGAAGGTTGAATTCAAACACTGCTTGGAGGAGACATCAAGCAACCGACTGTTGTGTTCGGTTTTCCATGATTTCTTCGATCAATACCACGCCAATGCCAGAGCAGTACCATAGCAAACCGGACACAAACCGCACGCAATTCTTCCTCACCTTTTCTTTTGATCCTTGACCCCTTTTCCCTTACAGACACTTTAACTTATTCGTACTACCAACACTACATTACTAAATCGTATCGGTAGACGTAGTCTGAACCGGCGGGGGCGGTTTCCGCAGGTGGCAATACGGCAAGGAGAGAAAATTCGCTGAATTCGAAATGTGTGTTCTGCTGGACAACCTTATGTAACTGGGGGGGGGGTACCGCCATCTTCTCAGAAATAGCACTACACTTACGAGGCTAATCTAGTATAAGTCTCAAATATAATATTTTCTGCTGCATTAACTGTTTCTGTACAATTACAGATTATACCGAGGAATATATCAAAGAGGAAATTAATATTCATTTTAACAATCATATTTAATGTATTATTACCATTTTATTGTATAATTCCAAACAAACTGTAATATGTATTATATCACATCTTCTGGGTCAATGACCCGCATCTCGATCATGTTTTTCTTAAAGTTTCTCTGATCCCTTGAGCAAATGCTGAGGTGGTCCCTTGTTTTGCTTCTGGGCAAAAAATGTAACTTCATTATCTGTGCGCGTCTTCTAGAGTTCAGTGGGAAATATAGTTATTCACGTTATCGTTCTCCGTGTTGTCGCGGCAGACGTATATTCATTCACGAAGGACATAATGAAATATAAGAAACCAAATATATAGTTGATTTGCCTTTGAAAACAGTTTTTATTACATCGGAGTTAATATTTTGTTAACAATTCTTTCCAAACACACTCATTTCATTTACGTATTCGGAGTTCAACTTGTATATAGTTTAGGGTAGAGATCTCTTAATTAAGAAAACGTGCTCAGAAAGCACTTCTCCATGTAGCACGTCACGAACAGTTTTTAACTGTATTTGAGGTAAAATAAAAATGAAAATAAAAAAAATATCTAAGACGCTCGAGGAACCACACTCACTCTATTTTAGTTTAATATACTTTTTCTTCCGTTCTACTTTTTCAACTTTTGTAAAGATTGACATTTATCTTTTGCATTTTAATATTTATGTCTAATTAATACAATTAATTGCATTCTTCCCCGACAATTTGAACAAACAATTTTAACATCTTCGTCATAGACTTACTTCTCAGTCTGTACGCCATGGTGATCTGTTCCACTTGAAGGCGCCGGCGTATCCATGGAGATCAGAAACGCAGAGGTATCGGGTCGCATTTTAACGATGCGACGACACCAAAGGCACTGAAATGTGGACAACGACGCTACTGGTAACGAACAGTCATTTCTTCAACACTCGCCAAAGAAGGAACTTCGCAGTCTTAGGACATATTGCGTGTCTATTCGATTAACCATGACCAATGAACACCCCTTCTAATGCATTAAAAATTATTGACTTCCTACTTGAAAACATCGATTATTCGTATATTATACCAATCACTATCTCATTGTACTCTGGTAACCAATCTACGTAAACCTTACATGCAGGGTCGGAATTAGGTTCTACGAGACTCCGAAACAGAAAGTGTTGGGGATTCCTCAACAGAAAAATTCATTCCGATATATTAAGAAACATTAATTACAACAGAACAACAAACAACTGTAAACTATTTTATTAATAATTATAATACAGATTCAAACATACTTTTCGACATTTTTAAATAATTATTTTCTTATTTATAGGGGTTGTAGGCCCGCAAGCTCGACTGCCCTCAGACTACTGCCCATTCTGCTTTTAGTACGTAAATTACATACGGTTCTGCTTACAACACACATTTTGTACGCAAAGTTCCGTGTACTAAACAGAAGATGGGTGTCTCTTTACCTGTACTGTTGGCGGTAAGACCACACCATTAAATACCAGAAATCAATACCCTACCGTGTACAGAGTATGGAGAAAGAGCCAGGTCAGCTAGGCCCCTCTCCTCCTCGACTGGGAGTGCCCTCTAGGGGGGGGGGGTGAGAACCTACAGAGAAGTTTGCTGCCGAGGAACCTCGTTAGCGAGACTTCGGCGCTTTAAAACGAGAACCTTGTACTAAAGGAAGAAACAAAAAAGCCCGCGAACTTTTTAGACAAAGAGATCTTCATACGCCATGAAGTCGTCTATGTTCATGATACAGTCAACATAATACAAATTAACGTGATTGCATGCTGTGAGGGGAGAATTTTGCAAAACAATTGAATAATAAGTAAGGGAGGAAAGAAAAAATATCAATGAAAACCATCCAAGGAGGAAGTAAGGAATGAAAGATGAAATGAAATCAACTCTTTTAAACTCAGATTCTATAGTTATTAAAATATTAATAACTATATTTATAAGTAACAATATTTATAATTTATAAAAATAGTATTTGGAGAATGGTAATAAACAAACGCAATTGCCAAAATCAATTATTTCCTATTTTTTTTCCTTTAGTTCTCGTATATATTTTGTCATCAAATCCCGAATGTAATACTAATCATCATCACCGATTAGTGAGTCAGCTCTTATGATTTCTGGCATTCTCAATGTTCGTCATTAAGTTCGTTAAGCTCGTTTATATTACTGGAGTAGGCCTATCTCCAAAATAGCACCTGTGTACGTACTACATTCAATAGATAAGACCTACATAAATTACACTCAGGCGTGACAAAAATAATATAATTAACAATTAAAATAACGCTACTTGGAAAAATAATTTCGTGCCAACAACGTACAGAAGGAATTTGTACAACTCACATGATCGACATTCATTTAAAGAAACTTACGAACTCTCAGGGAGGTCTTCAAACCATCAAGTTGCCTCACTGCGAATCAGAGTGAAAGCCCTTTAAGAGAAGCTGAAGACAGCAAAAGAAGGATAAGCGAGAGCTCCTAGCGCCTTTGTGTTAATGACTTATTCTAATTAATTTTTATTTAAAATATAATTTTTCATTCACTTTTATAATCTAATACGGTATTAACTTCAAGACATGCGTTTTCAATGTCAGTAAATTTAATATATTATTGTCTGATAAATTACATTTTTTCTGTTCTTTAATGAACTAAATACTCTTTGATTTGTCATAAGGTACGTTTTGAAATTAAAATAGTATTCCGTGTTTTGTTTTAACATCAATTAAACTAATAGTATGTATATTTGTTATGTTAACAGACTGCAGACTAAGGATGCTTGCTTATAAAATGTTAAAAATATCATAATGGCAATGTACTGCATGTAGGTGTGTTAGTGCGTTAGAAGGAAGAGAGAATACAGCAAGGAAGAGGTAGGCAAGATGGTGCGCGCTTTGTAGCCCATTTGTTAAGGCATTGCTCCGGTCTTTGTCTGGTGCTGATCGCAGACATCCCTGAAAACTACCAATCGGAGCAGCCGGTCGCCAGACAGCGTCTGAACTGATCCTAGCTACTAGCAGATGTCGAAAATCCTTCCACCGCCCGGATTCGAATACTACAACGGCCTGTCCAGAGGTTCTACAATGACATCAAGAGATGCCCTGAGCCTCCTAAGCTGGCGTTCCTGCCTGGAGACTCAAAGAGACCCCATGGGAGAAGTCGTCCTCTTTAAAATGAGGCTCGATTAGAAATTCTCGTCTCTCGCACGTTTCTTTCCCCACTAAGAGGACTCGTAAGTGCATTTATCTTCTCACAAATGGACGTTCTTCTCGAACAAGAGGATAATCAGATTTTCAATTCGTAATCCACGGCAACGCCTCGTCGTCTTAGCGGTCCAGAGGCGTTGACGGTTAAAAGTCGCCGACTTTTTTCTTTGATACTATTCTGCAGCTACGTGTTGAGTTACGACTTAAATGCATTTAATGTGTAGTCATAAAGAGCTCACGGAACACTACCAGAACCTTAAGTAAGCCAATAATTTTGAAAAACCGACGGAATAAAATAAATAAAATATTTTAAGTTAAAATTCTACTTCAAGATATCTCACACGAATCAAACATATAATCGGAATTTTAGAGAACGCGTCAATCATAAGAGTGCAATAACTCAAAAGTCTGGTCTGTTTTAGATTGACTTTGTGGCAACAGTTGGAGATGCAGCGTCTCTGCCCAGGAGGTTCTAGGTTTGAGACCCGACGGTGGTGATTTTCGACACTAGCTAGACATCTTGATGTCTTATCGAATTCTCAGATGTTGATGAAGAGAATTATAGTGGCCATTGGCTGTCTGATAGGGGGTTTCATGGTTGAGCAGTATCTCTACAACTGCCAGGACCGCGATATTTTCTTCCCTCTTTGTCTTTACATAACATTCTCCTTTAACACACACACCCACGACACAAGCACACACACCACACACATCACAACACAACACAGGTATTAATAAATCTAGCGATAGAGAGTTCAGATAAACTGCGGCCTTGAGAGGTGCCGTCGCTGGAAGGTGCATATCTGAGGAGGGAACCACGAGCGGTCGTGTAGATTTTGATTGACAGTGACAGTCTCTCTGTCACATACAATTTGATTGAAGAATCCAAAAGTTAAAGTGCACGGGTTCTCACAGAAGATGTGCTAGATGGACCGGCGCAAATTGTGGTTGCGGAACCAAAGTAATATTTAAAGCGTTCAGGACAAACTTCAAAACGTGGTCCGACAAGTCTTAAGTTTTTTCACGATAGGTTTAAATATATTGAAGTCGGTCTACAATAGATAAGAAAATGATTTGTCCAGCAATGTTAATTTCGAATTTTGTTCTTCTCAAAGATAACTACTCAAGGATGATATTCCGGTTTCTTTGGCAGGATAGCACCTTTCAAATACTACATTTTTGTCACCTTCGGTTATTGGTTTGGTTCTGGTCTTTGGGAAAAATCGTGCTAATTTCAGTCATGCACGTGACCTGCTTTGAGTTTCCTTCGTTTTTACATCAACATCAGTTTGGCAAACCACCAGGACATGATATATTGTGATGATTAAGTTAAATAATGAAAAAAGATGTAATATTAAAAGTAAATATCAATATTACTTTTTTACTTTTTATTTAATTTTTTTGAATTACCAGAATTCGAAAGGGAAGGTAAGTTAAATTCACATCGTTCAGAAAATTTCTGACGTAGGCCTTCTCAAGTGCTCGGGTAAGCAGAAAAATGTGTAACAAGATGATACGGACGTTCATTCAGACGATGTGGCGCAATTTTGAAAGCATTTTAATGTGACAAATTAATGGCGAAATTTATAAGATTTTTAAATTGAAGGGTATTTAGATATAGTACAATTGTTTGCGTTAGAATGTTCAGAGGTATATTTGGAAACCAGTTGAAAAACCTTATTTTCATTCGAATCTATTGTTTAAAATATTTTAACAGGAACTTTTGCTCATTGGGTTTCTTTTCAAACCATCTTAACCTTTTAGATCTTTTAGGATATAAATTGTGTCATAAAAATGAGGTAAATTGGATAACAAAAATGAAAGAGTTAACAAAGTCTGTTTCAATCAAGAACATATCTAAATGACATAAACTCGAGAAATTGACACGTTTTGAGGTTTTGGACAAATAAAATGTCGCCCACAGAAGGAGGATGAGAATATGAGAGAATATAATAAATCACTACTAATTTTAATTTTACTACAATACAAAAGCAAGATGAAATTATAATATTAGTTCGCTGGTACATTCTATGCAAGGTCAGAAATATTTTTGTAAATTTTAATTTAGAACATAAATTCAAAATTTGATTCTTCTGATTCACATCCTTGAATACAAAAAACTAGCAAGAAAAATCAAGGGAAGAATCAATACAATCTTTGCAAAATAAGAAAAATGAAGAAAATGGTGAGAAAGGTTCACGTCAGCAACTTCATACGAATTCTCTTTTTTTTCTTATTTCTTTTTCTTCGAACGTTCAGTCATAAACTTTCGCAACGTTTCGACCCCTGTGTCTGTCGTCCCGTCCTCTCTTTCCTTTCCAAGCCGGACCATGCACGCGTGCAGAGCAGTGACGCGGCCGCTGCCGAACAGCACTTTTAATGATTTTGGAGATGAGCGAGCGGACGAGCGACGCAGGGCTGCTGTGAGAGCCAGGGGGTTCGACCACATTTGCAGTCGCGGAGAGTCCCCTCCGCCGGCCTCCGCCTCCAACGCCAATCAGGTTTGAAAATTCTGAAAAGCGGTGCGAATCAAATATCTGCGCGGGCCGAGCGAGGGGGGGACGGCTGCAGAAGCGCGGCACCTGTTCTGGCCAGGGAAGGGAGGTGGCGGGGAGGGAAGGGGGGGCGGAGATTGGCGGGGAGGGGGGAGGAGAGGTGTTATCAGAGCGATTGCACGGCCCGGGCAGGAGGGAGGTGGAGGGCGGGCAGTGGACAGAGGCGAGCGCGCGAGGTTTCCACATTTGAGGAAATCAACCTGATGAGCGAGCGTGCAGACGCAAATTGATGGATTGATTTATTGATTGATGCTCGATGATTGATTATTGCATACGATTGATCGATCGATTGGATCATCTGATCATTAGTGTTCCGGAGCGTCAAATGCTAAGTTATTTAGTCCGTACGTGTAGTATATTGTCTTATCTCCGGGGAGTAGTTGTAGTGTTCCTCGCTAGAACCTGCGCGCTAATACCGTCCACTTACGGGGTTTCCCTCAACCAGGTACTCCCTGGAGACACGGCAAATCCATGGTCCGAATGGTCTCTCGATAAATGTGATAATGAATTGTGTGTAAAATAAGGGAAGGCTAGGATGGAAGAGGAAGAAAATACTAGCTTCTGGCTATAAAATATTGCCTCTGGGAAATCGATCCTCCTCCTAGTCAGAGGCACTAGTGTGACATCAATTGATGACACAACCACCGAACCCGGTCAAATCATCGCTAAGAAATATGGTTGTCGTGTATGTGGGGAATATCTTGCAATGGAAATTTGTATTTGATAATAATTTGTATTTATATCCAATATTCAGGTGAGTTTTTCACCACAGGGACTGTAAGGAATAAGCATGTTAAACACATGTTTACAGAGCTTGCAGTATCATCTTGTGTTGCGTGGATCCATAAGTCCAATTGCATCGATACTGTTATTTTACAAATTTATAAAATATTTGAACGTTTTTCAATTGGGGTTCAATCATTCTTAAGCCTAACGTTTTTTCCAATTAATATATAGTTCTTTGTATTAATGTGGTATTCTAAACGATAGCTTCTACATCGTGCTAGAGGTACAGCTGTTATTATTCTTCGTATTATTTCTAAACAGTAATTATTTTATAAATTCATTGGAACTCTACTTTTAGTCATCTAGCACTTTATATCAGTAAAAAAATGGGGTTGTGAATTCAGGCTCATAGAATTAGCCGTCATGTACAATTACAAGCACTGCAACTGCAAACACTACAGAGCAGATTAACTTCAGCAATTTTTTGAAGATTGAGAGGGTTTTAATGAAAATCAGTTGTGCATCTTGTAATCTAACAACGCTTCACTTCAAGTCTAATGTAAAATAGGTATAGGAGAATAGGAAAATAGTTTATTTAGAAATTTTGTTCAGGATTTTCCTGATTGTCAGATTTTAACTGTAAATTTACAAACACAACTCATTTGGAAAGTATGTCAAAGATAGAATTTTGAATTAAGATTTCTTTGTCTGCTCTGACTAGGTGTCTTAGGATTTCAGTCGGCCCAGGAAGGCAGATTTTCTACTCTAGATAGGGTCAAATTCAGTCGCTGCCTAGCGTCGGGTCTGCTCTGATTGGTAATTTCAAGGTGTTCGCGATCAATACAGGCAAATGCCGGAGGCAGTGCCCTAGGAACGGTCAATCTGGAACCGCGCGTGACCATTTTTACCTTCCTTATCCTCTCACCTGTTACGGCGCACCTCACACAAGCTCTAACTAGCAACGACGCACCGAACCGCAACCGCATCGCAACCGCAAGCAACAGCTAACCAGAAGCAAAACAGAACGAAAAATCAGAACGAAAACATGAACGAAAAACAGAACGAAAAAGAACGAAAAACAGAAGAAAACATGAACGAAAAACAGAACGAAAAAACAGAACAGCAAACGAACGCAAAAGAAGCAAACAGACGCAAAACAGACGAAACAGAACGCAACAGAACGGCAAACAGAACGCAAACAGACGCAAACAGAAGCAAACAGAAGCTAAACATGAACGCAATGGAAACGAACGCCAAACGCTACGAACCGAACGCAAACAACAGCCAAACGCAAACTTATACTCAGAGCGAGTAGGCAGCGAAATGCAACGCAAAGGCAAGTACAGCGAACTGCAAAGCCAAGGCAACGCAACGAAATGCAGAACGCAATGCAAAGCAATGAAACGCAATGCCAAAGCAATGCAAACGCAATGCAAACGCAATGCAACGCAATGCAAACGCATGCAAACGGCCAATGCAAACGCATGCAAAGCATGCAAAGCAATGCAAACGCAACGCAAAGAACGAAACGCAAACGCAAAACGCAACGTAAAGCAACGCAAACGCAACGTCAAACGCAACGCAAAGCAACGCGAAAGCAACGCAACGAACGCAAACGCAATGCAAACGCAATGCAACGCGAAATGCAAACGCAATGCAAACGCAAGCAACGAATGCAATACGGCATGCAAACGCAATGCATAACGCAAGCAAACGCAATGGCAAAGCAATGCAACGCATTGCAAATGCAATGGCAAAGCAATGCACGCAATGCAACGCAATGCAAAGATGCAGAAGAATGTCAAGACGCAATGCAACGCAATGCAAACGCACTGCAAACGCAATGCGAAAGCACGCAAAGGCAACGCAAACCGCAACGGAACGCAACGCAAACGCAAGCAACGGCGAACGGCAACGGCGAAGGCGATACGGGAACGCAACGGCGAACGCAACGGCGAACGCAACGGCGAACGCAACGGGAACGCAACGGCGAACGCAACGGCGACGCAACGGCGAACGAACGGCGACGCAAGACGAAAAGAACGGCGAACCAACGGTGAACGCAACGTGCGAAGCAAACGGAGAACGCAAGGGGAACGCAACGGCGAACGCTAAGCGGGAACGCAACGGGCGAACGCAACGGGAACGCAACGGGAACGCAACGGCGACGCAACGGCGAACGCAACGGCGAACGCAACGGCGAACGCAACGGACGCAACGGCGAACGCTACGCGTAACGCAAACGGGAAGCGCAACGGCGAACGCAAGGCGAACATCGGCGAACGCAACGGCGATACGCAACGGCGAACGAACGGCGAACGCCGGCGAACGTGCAACGGCGAACGCAAGGCGAACGCAACGGCGAACGCAACGGGAACGCAACGGCGACGCAACGGGAAACGCAAACGGCGAACGCAAGGGGCGACGCAAGGAACGCAACGGGAACGCAAACGGCGAACGCAGAAACGGCGAACGGCAACGGCGATACGCAACGGCGAACGTCAAGGCGAACGCAACCGGCGAAGCAACGCGACCGCAACGGGAAGCAACGGCGAACGCAACGGGGAAGCACGGCGAACGCAAGGCGAACGCAACGGGCGAAAGCACGGCGAACGCAACGGCGAACGCAACGGCGAAACGCAAACGCGAACGCAACGGCGAACGCAACGGCGACGCAACGGGAAGCAACGGGAAGCAACGGCGAACGCAACGCGAACGCAACGGCGAACGCAACGGCGACGCCAACGGCGAACCAACGGCGAACGCAACGGCGACACGCATACGGCGAGCAACGGCGAACGCAACGCGAACGCACGGCGAACGCAACGGCGAACGGCAACGGCGAAACGGCAGACGGCGACGCAACGGCGAACCGCAACGGGACGCACGGCGAACGACGGCGAACGCAGACGGGAACGGGCAACGGCGGAAGCAACGGCGAACGCAACGGCGAAGGCAAGCGGCCGTAACGCACGGGAACGCAACGGCGAACGCAACGGCGAACTGCAACGGCGACGCAACGGGAGAACGCAACGGTCGAACGCTAAGGCGAACGCAACGGCGAAGCAAACGCGAAACGCAAATACAGGCAACTGCAAGACCGCAACGCAACCGCATATGCAACGCTAGCTAGGCAAACGCACGAAGCAACGCACGCAACGCATACGCAACGCAACGCAACGCAAGCAGGTGGCGAGAGGCGCGTGGCGTGGTTCAATTCATCACGCGTTAGCCGGCGCCAGCGGACGCGATGCGGGCAACAGGTGGTACGGCCCAAAAAACACGGGCGGACGTGCGGGCCGGCGCCGGGGACGTGGGATCCACGGCGCGAAGATCGGCCCGATTAAGCCGGGCGGGTTAGATTGATACGCTTCGCATCATCTCCCGCACCCACCCTCACAAGCAGACCCACATGCAATCTGTGCACCGACGCCGGGGGGCGCAGAGAAGAACTAGTCTATTACCTGGGAAAACAACCAACGAGACGATTATGACCTCAATCGGCGGAAAACCTCTCGCGTTGACATTTCGAAAATGCCACGAACAATGAGAGTCAACTCCTCCTCGAATCTTCTGACAGCAATGAACGCGCGTGAACTGGTCAAAAGAAACTCGTTTTACATTAGAGAGGACAACAGTTTTATATAGATGTATAGTTTTCATCAGACTTTAATTATAATGTGTATGAAGTGTCTTTTTTTTTTTTTAGCATTCCTGACACCACACGATAAATTTATTTTACTTTTGTAGGGCTAGCACCCGGAATGCATGTGCACTA
Source organism: Gryllus bimaculatus (assembly GCA_017312745.1). Taxonomy (NCBI): domain Eukaryota; kingdom Metazoa; phylum Arthropoda; class Insecta; order Orthoptera; family Gryllidae; genus Gryllus; species Gryllus bimaculatus. Next base: position 1,445,973 of record BOPP01000150.1, on the reverse strand, counting down.
TGGAGTATGTTTTTTAACAACAAACAAACGCATTATTGCATCGTGTAAATAGGTATGGTAATTCCACAACGAAAACGGTGTAAAATCATGCATTCGGGGAGTGGTCAATTGTATGTGGGGAACAGCTCGTGCGTCATATACGTGAAACTCGCGTGGGAATTTGCTTTTCCGATAGTTGTTCTGGCCACATTTCAATTAACTACGCGCAAGAGGTATGGTGTGACATTCCTTAAGAGCAATGCATGCACTGATGTTTAACAGCTTCCGTCAATGCAAGCCACGCTTCCGCATCGCCGTTTGGTGGGCCAGGGAGCTTGCTTGTGAAAAATGGAAACGCGTAAATCAATGCAAGTGAAAAGCAAAATGTGAAAACTTAAGTGCGAGAGATATGAGGATGGATCATATAGATGATAAAATAATAATATAATAATTAAAATAATGAATAATGATAATAGATGATGAATACTGATAATCATATGATGATAATAATATAATAATGATAATGATAATAATATTAATAATTATAATAATAAAATAATAATATAATAATAATATAAATAATAATAATAATAATAATGAATGAATAGATT
>BOPP01000150.1:1424598-1445358 GCA_017312745.1 Gryllus bimaculatus | reverse complement strand
CTTACTGGGAGGTCTTAGATTCGAGTCGCGCAGGAAGGCAGGATTTTCGACTCTAGGTAGCTAGATATCTAGGTCAAATTCAGTCGCTGCCTAGCGTCCGGCTGTTCTGATTGGTAATTTTCTGTGGTCTTTCCGATCAATACCAGGCAAATGCCGGAGCAGTGCCCTAAGAAACGGGCAACTGACCGCGCGTGATCATTCCTTCTTCCTTATCCCATCCTCACCTCTTACTCGCACCTCGTACACGCACTACACTACCACACACGCACCGCAACGCAACCGTACCTCAACGCAACCGCAACGCAATCGTACCGCAACGCAACCGCAACGCAACCGCAACGCAACCGCAACCGCAACGCAACCGCAACGCAACCGCAACGCAACCGCAACCGCAAATGCAACCGCAACGCAACAGCAACCAGAACGCAAACAGAACGCAAAGAAAACGCAATGGAAACGCAACGCAAATGCTACGAACCGCAACGCAAACACAGCGCAAACGCAAACTTAACAGAGCACAACGTAGCGCAGCGCAAATGCAACGCAAACGCAAATACAGCGCAACTGCAAAGCACCAGGCAACGCAACCGAAATGCAAACGCAAAGGCAAATGCAACGCAAACGCAATGCAAACGCAAAGGCAAAAGCAACGCGAACGCAACGCGAACGCATATAGAGCGCAACTGTAAAGCACCCGCAACGCAACCGCAATGCAAACGCTACGCTAGGCAAACGCAACGCAACGCAACGCAGCGTGTCCGAGGAAGGCGCGGGCGTGGGTCCGATGCTCCATCACGCGTCGTCCGGCGCCAGCGACGCGACGCGGGCAACAGGTCGCGACGGCCCAAAAAACACGGACGGACGGCGGGCCGGCGCCCGGGGACGCGGAATCCACGGCGCGAACAATCGGGCCTCGATTAAGCCGAGCGGGTGATTGATGAAACCGCTCCCGCAACCCACCCTCACCACACGCAGCCCCACCTGCAATCTCGTGCGCGACGCACGGGGGCGCGCAAGCGAAGAACTAGTCACTAATTCACCCCTGGGAAATCAACCACGAGACGATTAATGACCTCAACGTTGGAAACCTCTCTCGTTGACGTTTCGAAAAATGCCAGGGACAATGAGAATAAGCTCGCTCCTCAATCCTTTTGACAGCACGAACGAGCGTAAACTGGTCTAAAAGAAAACTCGTTTTAATTAGAAGCAACAGTTTTATATAATGTATAGTTTTCATCAGCACTTTAATTATAACTAAGGTATGAAAGTGTCAATTTTTTTAAATTCCTGACACCACACGATAAATTTATTTTACTTTTGTAGCTACCACCGATGCATGTGCAACTATGGGAGTATGTTTTTTTAACCACAAAGAAACGCATTATTGCATCGCTGTAAATAGTATGGTAATTCCACAACGAAACACGGTGTAAACATGCCATTCGGGGACCGTGGTCACATTGTATGTGGAACAGCTCGTGCGTCATATACGTGAAACTCCGCGTAGAGGAATTTGCTTTTCCGATATTGTTCTAGCCCAGCATTTCCAATTAACTACGCGCAGAGGTATGGTGTGACATTCCTTAAGAGCAAATGCATGCACCTGATGTTTAACAAGCTCTCCGTTCAATGCCAGCCACGCTTCCCGCATCGCCGTTTGTGGGCCAGCGAGCTTGCTTGTGGAAAAATGAAACGCGTAAAATCAACAAGTGAAGAGCAAAATGTGAAAACTTAAGTGCGAGAGATATGAGATGGACATGATAATGATGATAATAATGATGATAATAATGGTAATAATAATGATAATGATAATAATAATGATAATGATAATGATAATAATAATGATATGATAATGATAATGATAATAATAATGATGATAATGATAAGAGAAAAATATTGTCTACTTGTAGATGTTGATGTGTCATGCGATCAAAATGCCGTGACCAAGAAGGAAGAAAAACTTTTTGGAAATCGCGATCAGCCGAATGTGGGACGTAAAAGCACAGGTGATACCGATAGTCATCGGAGCTCTGGGATTAGTTCCACAAAATTTGTGTAAGATGTAAGAACTTGGCTAAGCTTCCAGGTCATTTGAAAGACAGTCACCACACACTAGATAACTGTACCCTTTCTGCCCCAATTGCAATGTGGAGGAAAGAACAATACCATCGACGTTCTGATCGAATAATCTCTCTGACAGACAAATAGCAAGAAACACACGTCGGTTCGGTTCTGATATCATTTCATTGACATGTGTGTGTTGTTTTGCGAGAATTCGTTTCTCCAAACAACAATCCCAATCAACATCGCACTCTTAAAATTTGGGCAGTTAATTTTATACGGAGCGCATACTACAAATTACAACTAACCCATACTACAAATTACTACTAATCCATACTAAAAAAAATTGTATATTTTTTCAAACATTTTAATGACTGGTTTGCGAGATATATGCGATTGAACTATGAATAAATCCCTAAAGGTTTCAATAATTTTATATATTATCTGAACCACTTGTAATAGTACGAAAATGTGTGTGTTATAATTTAGCACCAATAGTTCTTGAATGCAAAAGCTACGCTGTGTTTAACTTCGCGTTACGTTGAAAACATTGTTTTTCAGACCGCTGGCTAATTTTTAATGAACTACCTCTCTCTAACCTCTGCCTAAAACCCCTCGCTGAAAAGGGATAGAAGGGATAGAAGCTCACTTTTCCCACATGGCAATGTACAAACGCTATTTGGCAATCTATGTTACTTGAAACTGGTATTGAGTCCGAAACTGGATTGAATGATGACTGTTACTGATTCCGGACGCGTCAACTGATAAAATTAGGCCAGTAAGCGTAGTGAGTGTTTTTGCTCGGGAGGTGCTGGTAATCTTCCTTCTGTGTATGGCGAGATCTGGTGCCCATCTGTCGCTGTCGGCTAGCTGGGTTTTCCCCAACCAGGTATCTCCCACCGGCGAGCCTCAGCCAGAACAAGCTGTAAGCTCCCGGCTGGTCACCCGGCATGTGTGGTGGTAGTGTAATGCATGTTTGTGTGTGAGTGTGTATGTGTATGAAAGGGGGCGAGGATAAGACAAGGAAGAGAATGGAAATATCATGAGTGGTCCGTGAGCCCATTTGTTAAGGTACTACTCCGGCGTTCGCCTGGTGTTGATCGGAGAAACTTCGCAAAACTACCGATCAGAGAGCCGGCCGCTAGATTTTTCCTCCAAACAGCGACTGAATTTGACCTAGCTATCTTGCCACTGTCGAAGCTCCTGCCGCCGTCGGGACTTGAATCTTGAACCTAGTTGATGCCCTGAGCCACCTCTTTCGGACGTATTTGAATATGACTACTGCTTCCTTCAAACACAGTCCTTTTTAAACATATTTATTTGTTCTTGAAGGAATACATCGTTTAGTATAATTACTTTATAGATGGGTTTTTCGACGTATGATAGTTAAATGTCTAAGGTAACTTAATCTATACATTGGAGAGGATACTCTAGGGGAGATCCTCGGGGTTATGTTTCATGATTGGCTAAGATTTTGAGAAATGCTTCAAAAGGGAAGCTATTTTTTATTCGGGTAAGGGTTGGGTTTTTGCTAGTTTGAAGTGAGATGCTGCGGGGATGTCTGTTAGATTTTGGTATAAATGTGATATATGGGCTATTTGGTTTATTATTATTATTATTATTATTATTATTATTATTATTATTATTATTTTATTATTATTATTGTATATTTAATTTGGAATGGAGATTTTTTAATATTTATGAACCAGGGGGGCATTTGTGATTAATGTGGTAAATTTGTTTTGAATTACTTTGATTTTATTGATATTGTTGGGAGCTGCGTTTGTCCATAGGACATGTGTAGAGCATTAGTTGCCTTATTATAGTTTTATAAATTGCTGCAGAGTTTGTGAATGATAGGGATTTGTGTTTGTTGATTAGTGGCTGGAGAAACACAGTCCTGAGCCTCGCAGGGACATTTACGTACGCGAAGAAGGAAGCGGATGGGCAGGCGTTCTACGCCGCAGCGAGTCTCGACTTCGAGCCCTCGGGATGAGATTGTATAACATCGCGTGCACCGGGCGCTGTTTACTGCAACCGTCGTCATGAGCAGAGTTGCGAGATCGAAGTCGAACGACTCGTCATCCGGGAATCTCGTATTTCTTGAAACATCCCAGGGAATACGTTGTAAAACATTTTACATGACGTGTTTCTTGCCTCTCAACAAAACAAGCCGCGAAACACTTCTATATTTCAAACCAACACAGAATTTTGATTACTGTTTTATTATTTAATGTGCCGTTCGCTCAGAAGTCATAACGTAAATTTTTAGAATTTAACATGGTGAATTGCAGACTTATAGGAGTTAGAAAATTCATTTTGTTAATACCAAGGTAGAAAATTTATAATATTGCTTTTCAAGCGTTTTTGGTCGTTCTTTCCTTTCAATTATCTTCGTTTTTCAATTTAAGTACCCTTTTCCTGGTGCATTGGCATCAACTAGTTAAAGAATTCATGATGCCAATATGAAGTCGACACTAAATCGAATGTATAATTTAAAAGTACGACAGTTAACAAGTTCAATATTCTTTTTAAACCGACTACACGCAAAACTGTAAGAGAAACGTTCAAGCATTAATGACAATGTTGGTGTCATTTGTTTGTCCGGCTCCACTGAATCGCATCGGATAATCGCTTCCCACCCTTAAGGTGCGCTTGTTGGAAAAGCACTTCGCGCAACTACGATTCAAACATTAAAATAATCTCTCAGAGAAGCGAGCTTTCCTTTTCGTCTGAATCGAGAGCTGCAGCAACTTACTTTCAATGTAATAACAAACAATCCAATTATAACCTCAACGCTGCTCCCACCGCGATCTACAAGAGTTCACGTCAACTCAATTCGTCGTTTGCATTTCCATTATAAGTAGGAACTTGCTCGCAAACCCAGTGCCAGTGGAAGTTGCGTACGCGAGTTCACTTCCGCCTGATAAGAAACGAAGTACGTCGACGGCTCGCCTGCCCTTGGCCGGGTGTGCCCTCCGAAGGGCCTGCGTAATGAGAAGCGAGTTGCTCATGTGCGGTGCCATGAGCCAGGGGCGCTGTCGCTTCAATATTCATGCCCCTAATGCAGCTCCACCGCACAGCCCGGGGGCGGAGTTGCCGTGGCAGATGCGTGGGCGGCGGGACGCTGGGGCGGCGGTGACGGCGGAGGCGGATGAGGAGGCGGCGGCGGGGGCGGCGGCGGGGGCGGCGCACGGGGGCGGCGGGCGCGGCGGCGGGGGCGGCGGCGGGGGCGGCGGCGGGGGCGCGCGGGGGGCGGCGGCGGGGGCGGCGGCGGAGGCGGCGGCGGCGGCGGGCGGGCGGCGGCAGGCGGCGGCGGCGGCGGGCGGCGGGGCTGCGGCGAACTGATACGGCCGCAGGAATCAGCGGGAGCGACACCAAGATAGCCGATAAACAAACAGGTTCTGCTTCAGAAGATTAGCCAAGAATTGTAACTTCTGTAAGTTTTTCGGCCGAGGTGGTTTTAACCACTCAGCGTCTTTATTTGAAGAGGTTCGCGTCGTAAACGTGCCATGAAAATGAAAGTTAGATGCATTTTACGTGCATTTATTTACGCACGAATGTGCACCTAAACTTTGGAGCTATGTCAATGTCATACCCGAAGAGTTCTCAAGTGCGTGTGTCGAATGTACGGTTCAAGAAGCATCATTAGAAGTGATGTGTACACATAGGCATAAACTATGAGAGACATTGAGGGGGAAAAAGGTAGTTAAAAGATGTATTGAGGATTGAAGAGGTAATCTAATATTTATGTATTGTACTACCTTAATTACTTTTATTAATCTTGATGAACCAATTACCTATTATCAAACGCTTATTTGCTACACAAAACAAAGCATGTATTTCTGCAATGGAACATACAGTGTAAACGTTACACAATATACAAATATAACAAATATACACTGATGATACAGAACTTCGGGACATGAGCTATTTATTAATCGAAAGTAAATTTTTTCGAAGGATTAGACTTAAAGAACAACTTTTACATTTCGAACTGTTAAACCAACAGTCTAAAACACGATCTTCAGAGATGCAGTACACAAAACCAACAAAATCTTTTTTTTTTTTTTTCAATCCAAAGGTCGGGAACTAAGCGTGGACAACTGAAAGCATTTCCATACAATATCCGCCTTTCGAGAAATCACGAACGGAAACTTTAACAAGGAGTAAATCCCGTCGTGATCTCTATTGTGCGCAGCGGAGTTGCGAGTTTCTTGAGCGGAATCCAAAGGCGCCCGGAGCAGCTCGTTATTTCTGCAAAGGAGTGCAACCTCCACCCACTAACCCACCCTCCGTAATCGGCCGAAAAATGAACCGAACGTCATCTTACGTTCAAAGAAAACCATTCTAGTTTAGCGGTCGAATTGAATTAGAAGACGAAGTCCACGGTGCGGACAAAACAAGGCATAGTCTCATCCGAGTTCTCTAATTTATCTTCACTTATTCTAGAATCAAATACTGTAAGTGAATTTAAATTGAAGTGTGATGAAATATCTTTTCTCTAAAAATATGGTTTAGCTACGCGAATAATTGTACGATGGCATTATTGGCATTGTAGGATTGCTATTGGCTATTATTTTGTACGTTGGCAATTATTTCTGCTTAGAACTTTAGAGACACTCTCATATGTTTATTTTTTAAAACTTTTTAAAAATTTCATTTTAGATTGCATAGCACAACCACTAAGGAACACAACTACTAACTTAGCTGTTTCTGAAAGGGAGTATCTGTTATTCCGTGTTTACTTTCCATTCAACAACATTGCTTAAATTATTTCTTTAAAACAAACGCAGTTGGCTTAATAACAATACTATGAGAAGGTTGGTAAAAATTATTTCCATCTGAAAGTCAAAAATTTATCTCGCTCCGTACAGAGAAGAAATATTTCGGGCAGCTATAGAGCACCGCAAATGATTTTTGTTCAAAAATAAACTCATCTCATTGAATGACAAAATTCGCCCGACAACTCTCTTTCAAAGCAGTGAGAAGATTAGACGACATGAGAAAAACTGTTCTTTTAGAACAGGTATGTCAAAAATAACTGTGTTTTTATCAATAATAAGAAATGTTTCACTTTACTTCAAAATTATGTTCAGTAATATTTCGCGAAAAGTTTCGTAATCTGGTATCTCCAGTATGGTTTTCATTCAAAAAGACGTTCTGCGCAAGCGATAAAATATGTCTATAAATAGTCTCTATAAGGTCCGATTAACATTTCCTTGAAGAGTGCAAAGAGATATTTTGGTGCTAGTTTTTTCTTCCTTATGCTTTTATGTTAGGACATATTCTAGCAGAGTGAGGTTTTGAAGAGATAACACTCAGAAAGAAGTGTGTTATCGCTGTCAACGAACCAAAGACACGACGTGTACCCCTCCTTGAGCTAAACAAACAACCGTATCTGTGCTAACGACCAAAAATGATTCCTCTGTTGTAAATTTCCGCAGTTTTAATTCATATCTTGATATCAAATGTGCATAATTAGTTTGTTTATATTTGTAATGAAAAACACTGTGTTTCATGTGTTCTCACGTTTCAAATAATCCTCATGAATTCTGAGTTCAGTTTGTGACACGAAAATAAAATTTTATGACAGCGTAAATACAATTTGTGTGTTTAAATCACATGTGGCTGAAGTATTGAACTTGAAGGAAAAATAAATTGGTATGGAGCCGATAGATCCGTACAGAAGCGAAACAGGGCTGCGAGATGTCGCGCCATTTCGAAATGGACTTTTTTACGAGAGACCCTGCCGCCCGCCGCGTAGCTCAACTAGTGGCTAGGCCAGGAGAGCTGCAACGCAAGCCTTGCGGCCGTGGAGAGGGCGGAGGTGGCGATGGCGGTGGCGGTGGCGAGGGCGGAGACAGCAAGTGGCGGTGGGCGAAGAGAGCAGTGGCGAGGGCGGAGACAGCAGCGGCGGTGGCGAGGGCGGTGGCGAGGGCGGTGGCGAGGGCGGCGTGGCGAGGGCGGGTGGCGAGGGCGGTGGCGAGGGCGGTGGCGAGGGCGGTGGGAGGGCGGTGGGAGGGCGGTGGCGAGGGCGTGGCGAGGGCGGTGGCGAGGGCGGTGGCGAGGGCGGTGGCGAGGGCGGTGGCGAGGGCGGTGGCGAGGGCGGTGGCGAGGGCGATGGCGAGGGCGGTGGCGAGGGCGGTGGGGGCGGTGGCGAGGGCGTGGCGAGGGGGTGGCGAGGGCGGTGGCGAGGGCGGTGGCGAGGGCGGTGGCGAGGGCGGTGCGAGGCGTGGGCGAGGGCGGTGGCGAGGACGGTGGCGAGGACGGTGCGAGGACGTGGGCGAGGACGGTGGCGAGGACGGTGGCGAGGACGGTGGCGAGGACGGTGGGAGGCCGCGGTGGCGAGGACGGTGGCGAGGAACGGTGGCGGAGACGGTGGCGAGGGAATGGCGGTGGCGGCAGCGGAGGGGCGGCGAAAAGCGGGACGGTGGTGGCGGGGCGGTGGTGGTGGGGATGGTCGTGGGCGGTGGGGCGGGGCGTGGTGGCGGGGGGGTGTGGCGGTGGTGGCGGCGGCGAAGGTGGCATGGGCGGCGGTGGAGAGGCGGGGGTGGGAGAGCGGCGGAGGGAGGGGTGGATCGGCGGATTGCGGTGCGGGGGGCGTCGGAAGCACTGAAGCCACAAACATTCATTTGTTGCGTGTGACGCGGAAACGGACAAGAAAAGATCCCGAGTTACAGAGATCTTCCTCACGAAGAAGTCTACTAGGGCCAAAGGCTTTTCGCCGTGAAATATCAAAGTTTTTCTTACGCTGCAACAGAGAAAAAATTTGATTGTGCATGGCGTTTACAATATCTTTTTATACCACCGCACACAACTAAATTGTTGTTTTCAATACTAAATTTAACGTTACATTACATGTTAAGAAGCCAAGGAGTAACCGAAGTAAGCAAAGTACTACTCGTTGCACCCATTTATTTCAAATATTCTGTTTTGCGTAGGACACTGAATAAAATAAAATGATTGGTTTGAGACTCATACTTATATTATTGAAGTATCATCATCACGGGCTACTTTGCCCCTTAGGGTACTGCATGGACCACAGCAATAAAAATGTTTTCAGCGGTTGAAATCGCATGTAAACTACATTGAACAGTTATTTTGCAGTTGTTGTGCGTGCGGTGGCAACCCAGCGGATTATTAAATGCATTTAGCGTACACCTAACTTACAGCACTCTAGTGACTGAAGTCGAAATTGGCGGAATTTGAGCCCTGCAAACTTATCTCTACACTGGACTTTCAAGATAGTTGGTCAAGGGATAAGTTTACAATTTAGTAATTATATATTTGTTAACAGAACGACAATGATAACATCGTCATTAGTAGAATTTCCTTACCCATTTTTTTATTTTCTAATTGCCAGGACATAGTCTCGAAAACCGGGCTTCTGGGACCCACGCTTACGGTAGAGTCAAGTAGACCAAAACATACTTTTTTATGTTTTTAATGTGTTCACCGTTTGATTTCGATTATTAAAACTTCAACAAAGACAATTTTCTTTCGCTTTTACAGTAATCGGACAGTCATAGAACACACATACAAAAGATTTCCTGAAGTCTGATATATAGGGATTATAAGAATCATTAGCTTGAGGAATGTTTGGCATTAATTACGTCAGGAGTAATGTCACAGCTGGAGCTTCCTTTAAAATAAGTCGATAAAAAGGGGCCTAAAGGCGTCCATTCAGAAACAGGGCCATCAAAAATGTTTACAGAAGACTAAAAATTAGACTTTGCATGACACCGTGACAATACATTCAGATTTGCTGTTGACGAACGGGATGTCAGATTTATTGTGATGTCTTACTTATCTGTGGGTGGTGTTACTCGTTTCGTATATAATCTCACACGCGACATTGGGTGAAATTATGTTTTAGACGCCCACAATCAACGATAAAGAATTGGATAATAAAAATTTATTTTACCTATTAATGTTCTCTTTGTGTTTGATTAGTATTATATTTACATTCATGTGTGTACAAGACCTACGAGCACATGAACCCAAGGCAAATCTCAGTGGTTTTATATTCGTAAAATATCACGAGAGTTCAAGAAGCCCACACTCAGTGTACCCCAATTTAAAAAAAATAATTGTTTGCCATTTGTGTTAAATATATCATATCAAACTACTCTGAGGCACTTCACATTAAACCGTTAGATCTATAGAAAAAATTATAAACATTTTTCATGGATAAGTAACAAAAAACTACAAAGGTGTTGGAAAATTGGGTGTTTACGGTATATATAGAAATGGAAAACACATTTCTTTTAAAATTTCTCATTTTTAGCAGAACTCATAAGACATTTTACAATTACGAATAATTTTTCAATATGCTAAGACTAGGAAGACATGGCACTAAGCCATTTAGTTTTCATTTTATTTAAATGCCGAAAACTTTTTGTTCTTTAGATTCTTTTTTTCTTAAGAGGTTGATCAATTATTAACAAATTAAATGTCACTTTTTATTCGAACACTACAAGACAATGTTGCAAGTAAATTGTGGGGATGGGGTGGGTATTTACTTAGTACATTTGCCTCTAATTTCAAATTAATTTATTTAATCCAAAAGCAAATTGGAAAACAGCGAAGTAACGTTTCCTGAAAAATGGCATAAAATTTATTATAACAACGCCCGTCCTGTGACTCATAAAAGTTTCAGAGGGTACTTCGTAGTCTTTACTACATCAGAACGTTCTCAAGCACATTTAATTTAGAGGAAAGCGAGACAAGAGAAACGTTGCTAGCTGCTCTCGCCGCCGCGACCCGCAGCTGAGAAGCAAACCTCGCATACTTCGCCGCGGGATCTAGTGCTGGTTCTGTGCGTGGCATTTCCCTGGCGCGCCCTCTCAGGGACTTTGCGCTCAGTCGACTGACGGCTGAGTTTGGCGCGCTCTCTTCGCTTCCCTGAGAGCAGAGTGCGACAGACTGTACGCGCGACTTAGTTTTCAGTCTCTCTTCTCATGCGTTAATTAGGATGTTAATGAATGAATGAATGAATGAATGAATGAAGTTTCTTTTGTTCACCGATTGGTTTGTCAGAGAAAAGATACCGAAATGTCATCTACCATCACAGGCGCCCGAGTGGCAAGAGGAGCACATTGTGGTTCCGTGAGGCGGGGAAGGTTTCCATGTTTGGTCGTGAGGGATAACCAACAGACCAGAGAATAATCTTTTGTATGAAAGTAGTGATAACTTTTAAAATATTGCAATCCCTACTGTGTACTGAAACTGATTTCAGTTTACTTCTTACCAGCAATTACACAAATTTTTATTGCATTACCATCATTACGATTATAATATCTATTAGATGAATTCATGAACACCTTAATCCCAATTAAAACAATTGGACATCAATGATATATGAATATCTCGACTTTAAAAACATAATCTAATTTGATTCCTACAATCCTACAATTAATATGGGCTATTATTACGTAAGTATTGCTTCACTATTCCGAACTACTATATTACACAAACAAAAATATGTAAAGTGTTCTAAAAAGATTACTTTCGATAAAGTTTATTTTTCGTATCTGATAACAGCTTTCATTTTAAATATAATTTTCAATTTATCGTACATTTCACATGTCGCAACTGCAACAATTACGTTGTTAACTGTGTTATACTTCTAAATATTCGATATGCAATGAGGTACTTTCTAATTGAACTTCAACCTTTTAATTTTCAGTCTCACCCAACCTCTCTTATCATGCTTTAATTAGGATGTTAATGAATGAATTAATGAATGAATGAAGTTTGTTTTGTTCACCGTTTGGTTTGTCAGAGAAAAGGTCCCGAAATGTCATCTACCATCACAGGCGCCCGAGTTCCAAGAGTGCAAAGTGCAAATGTGCACAATGTGCAAAGGGTAAATCTGGGAAAGGGTTTTAGAAAATGAGTACACAAGCAAAGATTCTACTTAATTGTTCGGTTGGATTATTATTATTATTATTATTATTATTATTATTATTATTATAGTTGCTATTATAACCCTCTCCATTCTTTGCGGACATGGACCACCTGGAGATTCAGGGACAACTGCAGAGCTTGACTCAGATCAGTCACATTTGATGCGACGAGTTGGTAACATTTCTTTAAGCCCTTCAGCACAGTTTGCACACACATATGCATCTATACATTTGAAAATTTCACACTTTCTTTATCCTATAACAGTTTTTACATATTTCAATTACAGTTATTCTACTGAATTTTGTTTGAAAGAGGTCCCAATCATTTTAAAACATTTTATATTAGTTTATGAATACGAAAACGTATTTTAATATTAAATCTTTATATTGTAAATAATTTAAGTTATCTTTTTATTTTATTGTCATTACTTATTTTTACGATTTTAGAATTATAAGGCTTCACGGCTTGGACATGGTTAGCGCACTCTAAGTTAGAGTTGGTGTTGTACAAGCAATTTGTTTGCATGATCTGGGCTGTCCGGGTACCGCCGCGTCGAAGGCTGTGTTGCCTACGTTTCGACCATCTTGTCGTGGTCTTCCTCAGGGATGGTATGCATACCACCCTGCATATCACCCGGACAGCCCAGATTACGCACAGACTCTGGCCGCGGAAGCCTACGACTTCAAGCAATTTGTTTGACTAACAATAAGAACAAAACGACTCCGACGCACGTCGTCGCAATGTCTCGGGCGCGGCGAGAGCTTCGCAGTGTGCGCTGAAACCCGTTCCAGCCCCCACCCCCCCCTCCCGCCCCCGGCGAATGTCAACACCGCACGCGCAACATCTCGCGGCGTTTCCTCTCGGCATCCGGCCAGCGACCTGGATCCGCCCACGCGCGCCCCCGAGCAGCGCACGCCTACCTCGATCGACTTATTTCTAGAGCTTTCCGGCGCTAAAATCATTAGTCCCGTAAGTGTAGTGAACTTTTTTATCGCGGGAGGGAGCGATGAGCTACGATTATGATATTTGGAGCCGACCTACACTCCATTTTTATTACAAATAGTATAATCCTCTAAAATCATTAGTCCCGTAAGTGCAGTGCACGGTTGTTTATCGCGGGGGGCGGTGATCTAAGATGAGATCTGGAGCCGACCTACACTCCATTTTTGATTACAAAGAGTATAATCCGCTAAAATAATTAGTCCCGTAAGTGCAGTGCACGGTTTTTTTATCGCGGTGGGCGGTGATCTAAGATGATGAGATCTGGAGCCAACCTACACTCCATTTTTTTATTATAAAGAGTATAATTCACGTTTAATAGTTTCGTATTAAGTTTGAGAAATGATATTTCAATATGATCAGAAAGTCCCATAATTTTGCCATCCTTAGTATTAATCCGCCGTTGCTGCCATCACTCGACTCGACGGGTGTAAACACAACCACGCGCGGTTCGCCTGTTGTTTGCGATACTGCCCCGGCTTCTACAGGAATCGATTGATTGATTTGATCCTTTATTGTACGTGGAGAGACCAAGCCATGAGGCCTGCTCTTCGGTCTGACCACGCAAATTTCGCTACGGTCCATTCACTATCTAGTAGAGAAAGGATGTAATTCTTGGGTGACGAAACAGGCGATTTGAATTTATCCCAAAGGCTTCATTTGGGCTTGAGGGTCTTTTACATGCAGTAAATCTACTAACATGGGCGCCGGCTTCAATTAATCCTTTTCCGAAGGTTTTTCGCCCTTAAAAATCCACGGCTTCGATCGTTTTCAACTTAGTATTCGCGTGCTTGGTCTATAACAGTCGGTACTTGGGAATAACAGTCCGATACGCTAATCTCACACATCGCCGCCGCGTACACTATCGTTCTTGCGGGTTTAAACCTCAACTAGTATCTCCCACCTGCGTGAAATCACTGTGAGCTTCTTCGACATATGTGGTAGTGTACGGCAATTGTAGTGGTAGTGTAAGGTGATTGTTGATTAAGAGGGTGAGGATAGTCATTGAAAGGGAGAAATACGCGCGCGTGATCTGTGGCCGTTTTGTAGGGTTCTGTCCTGACATTCGCCTGGTGTTGACGAGAGAAATCACGGAAAACTACCCAACAAAACATCCCGGTCGCTAGAATTCTCCTCCTGTCAGCAGTTGAATTTGATCCAACCTTGTAGCTAGAGTCGAAAAATCCCGGCGCGTTGGGACTCGTGCACGAATCGATGCGCCGCCATTTTAATTACACCGAGCTCAGTAATAAAAAATATTTCCCCGAAAAAAAATAATAATAAAGCGCTCTTCTCGCCTCTCCAGCCCCGCCAATATTACATTTTTTTCCCACCAACAATACCCCGCATATTACTGGAATCTCGAAATTTAAGCTCGCCCAGAAGCGAAATGTCTGGAACGCGAACATTATTTCCAATTATTCCGTAACAGCCTCTCCTCGTTTACGAAAAGCGAAATTCGGCAAACGGTGGCGTCATTCCGAGCGCCAGACGCGAGGCAGGCGTCCGCGAAGACGCTGCCAAGAGCAGCGCCAGATGGTCGCGGTGGCGCGCAGTGAGGACGGTCGGCCATGCATTCGACCGGCGCGCGGCGCGCGCGCGCGCCGCGCCCCTAGTAGAATGTCTGTGGTCTCGGGAGAGGGGCCTCGCGCCGCGATAAAGAACGACTGGGAAGGGCCAAGTCGGCCACCGCGGTGCGCGTGAAGAGCGGGAGATTTAGATCAAGCGATCGCGTCCGGCGAGCGGAGTCGGTTAATGATATTCTCTACTTAAGGCAGCACACGCGTTGAAATGCTGCCAATCTTGGTTAGGGTGAAAGACGGTTTAGCCAATACTCTTTAGTATTTACAGGTATATTTATAGGTCTGGCACAGTTGGATTTATGTATTAATTATTTATTATGCACTTATTTGTTGCACTTATTTGTGCACTTATTTGTGCACTTATTTGTGCACTTATTTGTGCACTTATTTGTGCACTTATTTGTGCACTTATTTGTGGCACTTATTTGTTGCACTCTATTTGTGCACTTATTTGTGCACTTATTTGTGCACTTATTTTGTGCACTTACATTTTTGTGCACTTATTTGTGCACTTATTTGTGCACTTATTTTGTGCACTTATTTGTGCACTTATTTGTGCACTTATTTGTGCACTTATTTGTGCACTTATTTGTGCATTTATTTGTGCATTTATTTGTGCATTTATATTGTGCATTTATTTGTGCATTTATTTGTTGTACATTATATTTGTGCATTAATTTGTGCATTAATTTGTGCATTAATTTGTGCATTAATTTGTGCATTAATTTGTGCATTAATTTGTGCATTAATTTGTGCATTAATTTGTGCAAATTTGTGCATTAATTTGTGCATTAATTTGTGCATTAATTTGTGCATTAATTTGTGCATTAATTTGTGCATAATTTGTGCATTAATTTGTGCATTAATTTGTGCATTAATTTGTTGCATTAATTTGTGCATTAATTTGTGCATTAATTTTTGTGCATTAATTTGTGCATTTAATTTGTGCATTATATTTGTGCATTTATTTGTGCATTTATTTGTGCATTTATTTGTGCATTATTTGTGCATTTATTTGTGCATTTATTTGTGCATTTATTTGTGCATTTATTGTGCATTTATTTGTGATTATTTGTGCATTTATTTGTGCATTTATTTATTTGTGCATTTATTTGTGCATTTATTTGTGCATTTATTTGTGCATTTATTTGTGCATTTATTTGTGCATTTATTTGTGCTTTTATTTGTGCATTTATTTGTGCATTTATTTGTGCATTTTATTGTGCATTTATTGTGCATTTATTTGTGCATTTATTTGTGCATTTATTTGTGCATTTATTTGTGCATTTATTTTGTGCATTTATTGTGCATTTATTTGTGCATTTATTTGTGCATTTATTGTGCATTATTTGTGCATTTATTTGTGCATTTATTTGTGCATTTATTTGTGCATTTATTTGTGCATTTATTTTGTGCATTTATTTGTGCATTTATTTGTGCATTTATTCAGGCAGTTATGAATTTATTAAGATAGTACCTATTTATTTCGAGTGAAACAGAAAACAGTAATAATACAGGCATACCAGTAATTACACGCACGTGCAAATTGCCCGAACACAGTGCGGGGAGGGGAATACACTCGACGCATGCTATTCTATGTTTCGTATTCTCGTTCTCTGAGAAAGTTAAGAATGCAATTTATGCACTTGTGGTCATCAATTTTACGTGCTTCAGATTATTTTATGCAACGGTATGACCTAGTTAAACATTTGAATGTTTACCAGGTGATTTATCGTTTTAACGATAAAATACAATTAAAAATAAATTACTCTTCTTGAACCAGTACCAAAAAATTAGAGAAATGAACTATGTCTTTCATACCTCTTTCAGTAATTTAACTTTTTGTTGCACTTCAATACTAATTGTAAGTTTTGTAGTATTTATCAAGGAGTATTTTTATAATAATTGTTATCTTTATTATTAAATGATGGTTCTTGAAAATTTTAAAATTAAAACATTAAAATAAAACAGCTTATATATTTTTACGGGAATAAACATTCAAACAGGTGAATTTCAATTATGTATTCTCTCTCTACCTTTGCGTCATACACACACATGCACCACACTTTCCCCTCTCCACTTTACTTCTTCCTTTCTTTCCCTCCTTTTGAATCTTACGCTTGATCAAGTCATTCAGCATTACTTTTGTTCAAAAATGGAGATATTTTTAAACAGAAAGAAACCCAAGTAACAATTGTATCAAGTGCAGCGGACAGAAGATACATGAATCGATGCGAAATGGCTCAGTGAGGTCTTCTACTTGCATCTTTTCACATTTCCGTTAAAATTTACGTTAGCAGCTAATTGTAGGTGAGACGCTTCGTATTTGGGTGACCGGTTGTGGAGTTCAATATCCCATTAGGCTATTTGTAAAGCGCTGAGGTCTGCAATGCGAGCGAAATCCGCACGAGCCGTTGAGAGAGGAAGGCCGCGCCGTCGCCACCGCTGTGAACTGCAACGCCGCCCAGTGAGCTGCCTCCCCTCCCCCATCCCTCCCACCCCTCCTCACTCCTTCCCACGCCCCCGACCCCGCGTGGGAAACCTACCGTGGGTATTATTAGAAGCCACCTTTAAGCGCTTTACCCTCGCAGATTTATTTGCGTTCGCAAACAACCTCTGAAGGCAGAGTTGGGAGAGTAGCGAATGCACGATCCTCTGCTTCGGCACCAGGCTGCTCCCCTCCTCCCTCCCCCCCCCCCCCAACCCGCGAAGGAAAGTTTTGTTTACCCGTCACTCTTTTAGAGAACGCCCCCAAAACGAGTAGAAAACAACGCAAGGGTTTAATCAATATATAAAACCCTCCTGATTTAATTATATGGATGGAGAGAGTGAAGTTAGAGAGTCTAGAAGCAACGTAACGTGGTTTAGCGAAGTAAGCCAGGGGACGTTGGCTATCCAGAGATGCCGAGCAACGAAGCTGCCGCGCGGTTCCATCACCGGCCTCCGACGCCCCCGCCCCCGCCCCCTCCGCGCGCAAAAATACGCCGACGCCTGTCTCCGCCTTCGAGTCTGCACCACGCGCCGTCCCACGCGACGCTAGAGCTGCGCGCGCCAGGCGAATCGCCCGACTACATCCAGCAGGTCAGTTTTTTCGCACACCCGGAGAGGTGGCTCAGAGCATCAACTGATGTCATTGCAGTGCCTCTGACAGGGAGTCCTAGGAATCGAGTCCCGATCGGAGCAAAAATGTTTCGACGCTAGCTTGGCTACTAGGTCGGAATTCAGTCGCTGTCTGGAGGAGAATTCTAGCGATCGGCTGCTCTGCTCGGTAGTTTTCCGTGGTTTTTCAGATTAACTCCAGGCGAATGACGGAGCAGAAACCATAAGAAACGAGCCACGGACCGCGCACAATCTTTCCTTCCTCTTCCTTCTTCTATCCTCAATCCCTTACACACACTTACATTTATATGCATTACACCACCGCACATTTCGGGAGACCGGTCTGAAGCTCAGAGCTTGTCCCGGATGGACCAAATGCCCCGCTGGTGGGAGATTTTTGGTTGGGTAAAACCTCGCTAGCCGACGGTTGGTCATCCAGCGGGGGAAGATTACCGTCACCTCCGGCGGGGAAATAATGTACTACGCTTACGAGATTATCGACCTTACAGACGCGCCCGGATCGCCAACAAATTTCCCTCATCCCCGCTTCCCAGCTAATCCACTTTCGCTTTTCGTTACCGAAGGCATAGATTTCCTCCCGTTTCCTTCATCCGGTGTTTTGGAGGAGTAAAATTGTATTTATGTTGCATTCATAAGTAGCGCATCTAGATGTCCTCGCATCGGCCCAGGGGAACTATCGAACGCTGGTGAGCATGCAGAATCTTCGAAAATTCTGTATGATGGTCAGCAAGCTAAGTATTTGGTCGTGATAGGCGATTTTCATGTTTGGTTTCCACAAACATATTGCTGGTGGTTTTAACGATTGGTAGTGCTCTAAAAGGACATGCAAATGTTGTTTTGAAAACAGACAGAAGTGGATAAATGAATATCGGATTCTATGTGATTTTAAGAAGAGCACGGGTATCGAAAAAAATGAATCGTAATATCAAGGAGGAAAACAAACGGGATACAGTCGGGTCGTGCCTTTTTGAGGAGCTAGATAACCCGAAAAGTTGACCGCGGAATGCAGTCGGATTATGCCTTTTTGGGAGGTAGGTAACGGAAACGTAGACCGTGGATGCAGTCGGATTATGACTTTTTGGGGGAGGTAGGTAACGGAAACGTTGAGCGCGGGATGCAGTCGGATTATGCCTTTTCGAGGAGGTAGGTAACGGAAACGTTGAGCGCGGGATGCAGTCGCATTATGCCTTTTCGAGGAGGTAGGTAACGGAAACGTTGAGCGCGGGATGCAGTCGGATTATGCATTTTCGGAGAGGTAGTTAACGAAACGTTGACCACGGGATGTAGTCGGATTATTGCATTTTCGGAGAGGTAGTTAACGGAAACGTTGACCGCGGGATGCCGTCGAATACGGCCCCGCGCCGGAGATGCCTTCGCCTCCACAAGCCGGCATCAGGCGTTTCGCTCTTTTTCACTCAAGCCCAGCACTTTCTCTGCCCTCCCTGTTCTTTCTTTCTCATCTGGTGTTTCCTTTTTTTCTCTTGTCCTTCTTCCGCGTTTCCTTTCCAAGCCCAATTAGAGATCCTTTTCTTTTTTTGCGGTTACTTGCTGTTCACCCTGTGGCAGGGCTCTAGCCAATTGCTCCTTCAACCTCCCTCCGCGTCTCTGTTGTGGTAAGTTTTCTGTTGCCTACTCAATTACGAAAGCAGTAAGCAAATATGTTTAATATTTTTCAAACGGAAAATACATATTAACTGAAGAAAAAAATGCTTTTTTTTATGTTCTGTATTCATTCGTATTCTTTCTTTTTCTGTCCGTCCTCCTTGGTTTCAATTATTGAAATACGTAAAATTGGAACGAACGAATGGCTTTGTCAAAATAGTAGAAAGTAGAGAAAATACGACAGCTGCGGTCACTTATAAGTTACTTCGTTCATGAACAAATAGATTTTGGCAATTAGCAAAGGAGCAGTGCCTCCACCTCAACTCCGGCCCCCTAATCGGCTTGCGCCCCCCCCCCCCCGCGAGTCCTTGTCATCGCCTCAGCGCCCGTCAGCTTTGACCTCTCGCTCGCCTCCTGCGTTCCAAGCCCCTCTTCCCTCTTATACCATGTTAACGAACGTGAGTAATTAGTCGTTTTTTTTTAAAAAAACAAGATAAACCTTTGCAAATCGATTTTGACGTATCCAAATTTACTGGCCTCGGAAAAAGGGATTTTTTATACCAATATGAACAATCTATAGTGGACTTATTATCTTTTTATAATTTGTAAAATGTTGTGTTTCTTGTGTGTAAAGTAATGGTGATGTCTAATCACCTCAGCTGTTTGTAAAGCGACATAAAATAAATAATATACAGAGATGAAAAAAGCGAATCTGATCTAAAGTCGTATTACGAAGATGAAGTAATTACTATCGGTTGCCAGTGATTATAAAAATGATTTCGACGCATTTTTGATGTAAATGGTGGAAATTACACCATAATTATTTTCACCATGAATGAATCTATGAAATGTAATTAAGATTGGAAATTTATTAAATTGTAAAATAATTACAGTCACAATTTTTAGTTGATTTTTAATGAGTATTCAAACTCCTGAATAGGACTACGGTACTACCAGTCACAATTTAGAAATGAAATTGCAAAAGTTCTACGTTGCATTTAATGAATATTTTTCTGGCGAATGTGTGTCGGAAAAAAAACATCGTGCTGACGAAGCCTCATGGACTGTTCCTTCATCGCCTTCGAATTCGATTTGCTCTACACGGATGAGCGAGTAGCAAATCTCGCCCCCAGAACATGTAAAATGCAATAACGAGCCACGAATGAGGGACCACCAAGTAATGAATTAGGATTGGACATGTGCGTCACAGAAACGCAAATATCTGTTTGTGTGGCGAGCTGGCCAGCGGCGAGCTAACGAAAGAGAAAGAGAGAGAGAGAGGGGGAGAGGGAGGGGGGAGGCAGAGGGGGAGAGAGGCATGCGCAAAGTAAGCAAATACCAACCAGCAGAGGAACGACCCGCCATTCATTACCCAGAGCAACGAACGAATGCGCTCCATCTCTCTTCGTTTGACGACAAGAACATGGGATTTTTCGAAGGACACGGGACAGTAATCTCACTCTTTCTTTTCTTCTTGTAGTCT
>BOPP01000150.1:1384600-1419484 GCA_017312745.1 Gryllus bimaculatus | reverse complement strand
TGCCCAGCTCAGCTTTCCCTACCCAACCCCAGCCAGCGCTCCACCAATGCCGCCCCAGCTCCGCCCCCCATCCAGCCGCATCTCATTCCCAGCCCAGGCCTACCCCGCTTACCCATCCCAGCTACGTCCACCCACCCACCCAACACTGCTCACCTCCGCCCAGCCTGGTCCTGCCCATCCCAGTCGAGACCTGCGAGCTCTCAGTCGCGATTTCACTCTCTTCTGCAGAGGGGAGGAATATATTCATTTCATTAATACTCCTTTGTTTATATTCGGCAGAATTTTAAACGCTGCGTTTTGTATTTTTACACTTTTCATTCAAATGGATTTGCGGATTTAGTTGTACCGCGGAATAAACCGCAGCTGCTGCGAATACCCGCCGAGCTTAATGAATATGTATTTGGTCGTCTTTTGATCGCTGTGATTGCTGGCCTCGAGTATTGTGCTGGCGAAGTGATTTCCGAAGTCTATTGATTAATAATACGTCAAAAATATGCACGGCACTCGCACAAACAGACGCATAGGCGAATGCGGCGCGCTCTCACACACATACACACACACACACACACGAACCTCTTCAACCCAAAGGATTTAATTTCAGACGGTTTGATTACGGGAAACACGTAACTTCGATTAGTGATTAGAAATTGGGAACAGACCAGAGAATTGGAAGTGTGTGTCAAACTATCATAACCATCCCAAACCAGTTCATAAATAAACTATCACTCATGTTCAAGAAACCTACAAAGATAGTATTTTGGCTTGCGGCTACAAAGTACAGAAACGTTCCATCTCCTCAGAAAAAAAACCTCTCATTCATCTTTTTCTGTGATCACCAATGCACGCGTTTTTTTGTTCTCCCTTCAGTTCTGAACCTCCCGACTGTGTCATTACTGGAATTAAATTCTCCTTTCTCTTACTGTCGCGAGGAAGGTCGTAAAGAAACAATCCTTTCGTTGGATCAACGGAAAGTCACAACACGAATCCATCGTCTGGAGGCGCAGGTTGCCTCCGATTTACCTTTTCCTTCACTGACACGCTTGAGACTTCCATTCAATTCGCTATACTTTTGTATCCATATTCGCTATTCGATCCTCGCCGCCGATTTATCCTTTCCTTCCCTGCTACGCTCGAGACTTCAATTAAATTCGGTATACTTGTGTATCCATTTTCGCGATTAGATCCCGCCACCGATTTCTTCACTGCCACGCTCGAGTCTTCCATTCAATTCACTATATTCGCTATTAGATCCCATTCTGGCTTTAAGTATAGGACGTCCCTTCGTCCACCCTCACTTCGGAATCACATTGATGTATGCCCGGTTAAGTCACATTAGCGATTATGTTTACACTTAAATATTTTATTTGAGAAACCCATCGAATGCCAAATTCCTTATTTCGAGAAAACTGACAAAACGTCTCCCAAGTTTTCAGGTTTCAAAATATTTTTATCTATTAAAGCAGTTGATAAATGAATGTTTTTCACATAAATACGCACTATACAATGTGACTATCGTCTAGGAACAATAATCCGCCGCTAAAGTGTGTTTTAGAATCTGGCGTTTGAGGGGTTTCTGAAATAAATTTCGGTTATGCCAAATCATTTTGGAGTGCATGGTCAGTACCATGAAGTTATTGGTAATCGTTGGCTCACTTGTGCTGAGAGTCATTCTACCAACTGAACAATGTTTGCTTGAAAACAATTGATTTACGGTGCATATCGTCAAGAGTGGTGCATATTGTAAGGGTAGTGCACTTCAAAACTTATATTTAAAGAAGTATTATTTATTTCAATTATTCTTTGATTTAAATTGTGTCTATAGCGGTTTTCAATGAAAGTGATAAAAGAGAATGGCGCGGCCTCTATAATATCCGACGACTGGGGTCTGTCCGTTTGCCTTTGACATAGCTTTAGTAGTATATAGTATTACTCTGATTGAAAATGATTTTCGACATGATGTGTTAATTCATACTATATTATTTTTAAAGTCAACATCGGGACAAACTACATTACACATGAGCGCTAACCATAATTTCGAACTTTCAGGAAGTAACATGTGACGGTTCAGCTCACGGAATGCGGACTGAAGTTTTATACAGCGGTGCTTAACTATTTAGGAACCTGACGGAAAAATCATCAGGTGTTCTAAACCAGAGAATAGAGGCGAAGAATATTCTAACATATTGAGTTTTATGTCGTTCCTGCAAAAACATGCCCGCTACCGGTAACGTCACATAACTACAATGACAAAAATAAGTCACAAACAATTTCGATGAGATTCAGAGATTAAAACCGTTTAATGGTGATGTACCCTGACATTCGTAAAAAAATACATGCCCATAGATATCAATATTTACAATAGTTCAATAAATTGTTCTCGGTGTTACAATTTAACTTTAATCCAATACTCTACGTAAAACTCCCTCAGTAAGAACGGTCATGAGTAGGAGGCGGATTTTCATGAAATGTCATTTCTTTCTTTTCACTTTAGAACAATGCCGGTAAGCAAAGAAATAAATTTTATATTACGACAAAAGGAAATGACCCGTTATCATGACTTTTTCATTTTTATTGATTTTTTGCTAATAAGTCATTTTTACCTTTTTCAGACATTTTTCACTGATTTCATAGATTTTAATATTTTAACGGTACTTGCTTCAAGTGATATTCAAGAGATGCAACATATGTTCTTCAGAGAATCCCTGAGTAGCCTATTCAATTTCTTCGCTCAGAAATTGTAATCTCATCCGTTGTATGTAATCTAAGGTTCCTGCGACGTCTATCAGCGCCAATATCGATTCGGTTGATTCCGATAACTGAAGACATAGTTCCTAGTAAAGAACTGCCCAAACCCAAAGTTTGCCAGCTGATTTCACTCAAACAAATGGAAGAAGCCTCAATTACATCAGTAACGTATAGAACAGCATGAGTTGTTCATCCGAACTGGTCTTGATCACTTTTTTTACGTCATTTTTCTTTGTTTTTAGGGCATTTTTAAAACATACTATGGGTATTTTATTTATCATTTTTGGTCATGTTTTAGGTCGTATATATCCACCCCTAGTCATGAAAAAGGCGTCACGTGTCCAGGGTAATTACAGGGGGGCAGAGTTGTTGGGAGATGCGCAGAGCAACTACTTGCGTAACAAAGGCAGCGCCGCGGGGCAGGTGAGAGCGCGCGAGGCTAGGAAGGGGGAGTGGGAGAGGGTAGGGGTGGGGTGAATGTGCCAACGCAGAGCCCACATCAGCGCCAGCGCAGCACCGCGGCGTCGCGGGGCGACGAACGCCAGACACCCCGGACGGAAACGACGGACTCGCTCCCGGTAGCCGACAGCCGACAGCCGACAGCCGGTAGCCGACAGCCGACAGCCGGTAGCCGGTAGCCGAGCAAAATCACGTCCCGCCGGACATGGACCGCCAGGAAAAATGAAGACGTCGCGGCGCCACGGACGCTTGAGTGAAGTCGGCGCCGTGGTGAATAAATCGGTGTTAATAGTGTAGTGTTGTGTCGTGCGACTGTGTGAATGAACGTTTTTGTATACATAGTATAAGCTTGAATGTGGGAGTGAATTAACAAACTATATAAAGAAAGAAGAAACAACAATCCCAAGAACTTTTATCTAATTTTAACAACTTTTTTAAACTAGAATAGGCCCAAAGCGGCATTTGTATTAGTTATTAAGTTTAGATAAGGTAGTTTTTTTAAGATAGGCCCTAATTTCCGCTGCACAAGCCATATCGGCTGCAGCTTATTATGTACCCTGAAAGCAAAATAAATTGCCGCCTCTCCAGGGCAAAACCGAAAAACAACGGACTTTCGCCGCGTGTCACCAGGAACATTGCAATCCGCTACAGTATAAAGACCAACGAGCTAGGATATACTACATAGAGTGGCTGAAGCACCTCCATCTTTGAACAAAATTGAAGCCTTGTTTTTTGCAGTCAAAGCAGCATCCTCTGGGAAACAAAGTATTCTATACTGCGATTTATGCAACTCTGCCTCTGGTAGGTCTCAACTGTTCACGGTTACCTCCAATCGCGAGCTTGAACGTCACAATAGTTTCGTCATTTTGGTGACGTTTAAGCTCCCGATTGGATGAAATTGTCCACAGCTGATAGGGGCAAAGTTGCGAAAATCGCAGTATAGCATTACGTTTGGAGCTGCATGGCGACCACTAGTTCGGTGAGCCTCCACCGAGAGCGCTGAAACTAAAGGGACAGCCACTCTATGTAATATATTCTAGCATGTTCATAGAATCTATTCTAACACCTCTAGACGTGTGGGTGCAATCTGGGGCGGATCCAGCGATCATTTGGGGGCAGGCATCATAGATTTTTCTTCAATAATACCCATTTTTTTATTACACTGTACATTATTTTTGTAGTGTATAGATGCCGCTATTCGATACATATTTTAAATAATTTCATAAATCTAACAAATATTTAAATCATTTTTCCAAATATAGGAAGGTATAAACAAACGAAAATTCTAAACATTTTGAGGGGAGATCATTGCCGCCATGCCCATTCATGTTAAAAATGTGAATGAAAAATTAGAAAATTGATGCTAATCGAAAAACCATTCATGTTTTAAGTATGGTTTAATAAACCCTAAACCAACTTAGGTGGCTAAGGACATCAATTGACATTGCCAAGCCTCTGACAGAAAGGTTCTACTATTCGAGTCCCCACAGTGGCAGAGTTTTCGACACTAGCTAGATAGCTAGGTCGAGTTCAGTTTCTGTCCGAAAAAAAATTCTAGAGGCCGGCTGCACTAATCGGTGGTGTCTCCGATCGGTATCATGCTAATGCCGGAGCAGTACCCTAAGAAACGGGCCATGAACCTCGCGCTGGCTTTACTTCCTCTTGTCCTATCCTCACCCCTTATACACTCTTGCACAAACATCTTTTAACACACAAGCCGAGAGACCGGTCGGGAGATTTGAGCTTGTCTCGGCTAGGGCGGTGCCCTACTGGTAAGAAATACCTGGTGGGGAAAACCCCGCTTGCCGTAGAGTAAGTCAAAATCGCATCTCACAATCGAGAAGGGGGATGATCACCGTCACCTCCTATGTTCACTTGCACTACACTACAAGGGATTAATGACCTTAGCATTACAAGCTGGATACATTACATTGGATAATGAAAAAAAGAGACCAAAGTAAGCTCCAAGCAGCAGAAATGAGATTTCTTAGGAAAGTTAAAGGCTGCATCAAACAAGACCAGATAAGAAATGAGGACATCCGTAAAGAACTAGATATATACAACATAAATGAAAAGATCGTAGAAAACAGGAAAGAATGGCGGCGCCATATCGAACGAATGGAGGAAGATCGTATTCCACAATTAGTGATGAACTACCAACCGAAGGGAAGAAGAGATATCGGCCGACCCAGAAAGAGATAGTCCTGATGTGCAGAGCGAAGATGGAACAGGCACTTCTGCCTAATCCCTGGAATGGAGAAGAAGAAGAAGCATTACAAGCACTTGGAAACACAAATCAAAAGTGTTTAGTGTTTAGTTTCTGTCCGAAGGAAACTTCTAGAGGCCGGCTAGTGGTCTCTAAACTTGTGTTTCCGGGCGCATCAAAAGCCGAGGTCATTCACATCCGGGAGAGAGTGAATTTAATTTGATAGTGATCATGTTCAGTACTAATGGTCATGACGATAATAAATAAATTGATGGTGGCCATGATACCAATCAGGTTTGTCATGTTAATTTATAATTCAGATTTAATTGACAAAACCAACTCAAAAAATAACAAAACTGGGCATGAAGCCTAAGCTCTCAGGATCATCTCAAGGGTTAGAGCTTCCCAATTCGGCTTGGAAGATTGTGGAAAGAAGGGGCAGGACTCCTCAACCTCGGCACACGCGCTGACTGCCTCACCGCTCACGAAATGCGATGACAGAATAGGAAACACGAGGTCTCGGGTTCATCTCACGGGGGAGACTGTCAGCGTGAAGGTTCCCACAGACAGATGCGGAAGACCCGCAGCCTACGCGGAATGGTCGCAGCGGAAATTTCCCGTCACGTGTTGCCTTATGAGCACCGACTGAGTTCAGACCTGCGCGGCAGGCTAGCGTCGCGGCAGCGTTTTATTACCTGCGGATTTAGGAACGCAGTCGGACGCGTTTCGACCGCTGCCGCTCGAGTTTCGTGGAAGTCCGCCCGCCTTCGGGAGTCTTCGCTCTCCTCTTGGGCCGAGCTCCCTAGCCTTTGTTTATCGGATGCGTCTGTCAACTGTCACCACACGCCGAGTCATAATTGACGATCCTGCGGTGTGAACGGTCGCGCGAATTGCGCCGCCGCGTCTAGCGCGGCTACCGACACGGTTTCCCGACACGGTTTCCCGACACGGTTTCCCGACACGGTTTGTGAGAGCCTTGACGACAGTAGTATAAAGAGCGTTCGCTTCTTTCGAAAACGAACTCTAGTATTATTGAATATTTTATCTCCTAGAAAATTGTATCGTTTTATTCACACACAAAAGATCACACAAAATATTGACGTTAAAAAACATCGAATTTGATCAATCTATCGTTTTAAACATCGTTTTTAGAGAAACATCGATGTTTTGAAAACTTCGATTTCGATGTCGCATGCCTACACGCTTGTTATAAACAAGGTAGCCCAAGAAGAGACCAAAGTGAGAGCTCGGAAAACAAGTGAACATTATCAATATTGACATCACCTAATAATATATTGTTTTTAAAGTAAATGATATTTCAGGAAGATATATCATTAAAAAGACACGAGGATTGGAAAGTTGTCTTTATAAAATTTATGCTCAATTCGTTTGTAGTATTTCTACAGATTAATCTTCTTATACGTCTCAAATTCATATAAGGCCTTCAGTGCCTGACTACGGGCGTCAGACACACACGCACATCCACGCACGCACCAGCACACACACGCGCCACACACTCCTTCCCTTTCCTTTCCTTTCCTTTTCTCTCTCTTTCCTTCTCCTTTCCTTCTCTCTCTTTCCTTTCCTTCTCTCCTTCCTTTCCCTCTCTCTTCCTTTCTTTCCTCTCTCTCCCTTTCCTTTCCTATCTCGTCCCTTTTCCTTTGGCCTTCCTCTCTCTCCTTTCCTTTCCTCTCGTCTCCTTTCCTTTCTCCTCTCCGTTTTAACTTTCACTCTCTCGTCACTTCTTCCTCTATCTCCTCCTTTCCTTCCTCTTTTTCGCTTCTCGCTTCCTTTTACCTTCCTCTCCTATTCCTTTCCCTTCTCCTCCTCCTCTCTTCTCTTTCCTTTTCTCTCTTCCTTTCCTTTCCTCTCTCTCACTTCTTTCCTCTCTCTCCTTTCCTTTCCTCTGACTCTCCTTCTCTTCCACGTCTGTTCCAACACACCCAGGTTTTTTCGCCAGCTTCGGTGCGCCTGAGCCCTCCACGTCCTCCATCGGCGTTGTCCTTCTCCGGCGCTCCCACTTCCGCTTTGACTCTGACCCGGCGCCGCCGCCTGTAGATTGCAGAGCGCCGAAGTTTCTTTTCTCCGAGCCAAGGGCCCCCAGAGCTCCGTGGCGTGGGGCGAGGGGCGGGGACGGGGGGTCGGGGCAGAGGGCTTTGTGTTGGCGCCGCGGTGGTCAGGGCCCACCCGCCCTTCAAACGCCGCTCCCGTGTGAGTTCTTCGGAGATTTTCCGAGTGAAAGGAACAACTCCCGATTTCGATTTCTTTAGCAATTACATCCAGCGGCGGTCGCTCACGAGGAGCCTGGGAGTTTCGACGCTCTCAGTGCCAGCGAATGCACCTGGCGATATTTAGCTCCCTGAATGCCTCAATTCGGGCACCTCTACGCATGCGACCACGGTATTGGAACAGCATTCAGCCTAGCACACGTCCCAGAGAATTTTTGTTTACACGAAAACGAGATACAACGATTTCCAGTCAGGAATAAAAACAACAAAAGTCATTGCCGAAATATAATTTAAAGCACTATCAATCGTGGAAACTACACCTTTAACAAATTCATAAAATTATTATTTCTATATTTTTTAAATATCAACTTAAACACTTGTTTCGTCCCAAATATTGATGTTTGTAATAGACTTAATGTTACAATAAATGAAAATATTGTGCCCGCAATAGTAGAAATGTTCCTATCATTTCTGTAAAGATGGTAAAATGCATATCGTTGCCAGTAGCAATAATATTTTAGGGCTTGTTTACAATCCAGAACTACGGCGAGATCAGAAACTGGAATTTTTATATGGTATGTTCTTCCATAACATCAAAAAAAGGAGACGGAGAAAGAGAAAACTGGAACATTTAACTATCTATTCAATTGCTTTTATTCGTTGCATTTAGATTTTTGTTAAAACATACATTTGGCGCTCCATCGTCCCGAATTTTAGAACCACTACATCTACGTTCATATAAAATAATACTTAAAATATAGATTCCAAATGTACGATTTTTAAATTAGAGTATGCGCCAAAAAGAATATAAATTTTGACGTTGAAAATACTGTTCAACAAATAATATTTTTTAATTAATGTTGGCTCTTTAACGCATAGAGGAGAGAATAGAGAAGCAATTAGGACGATATAACTCGTTTGATGATAAGCGATACGTTGCAGTATGAAATTCTATTTATTTCAGATTCAAAAAGATTATAAATATTTTTTTTCGACGACTCACAGCTTCGTATGAAGTGTTCTGTCGGAAGTCAAAATATATAGGTAATTCATATCAATTCATTATTTTTTCTGTAAACACTTTTATTTTTGCCGATTCGGATGGCCGAGATCATTACGGCAGTAGTGTCGTAGCGATCTCGGACCGAAGCATCACGGTTTCGAGTCCCGCCTCGGGAATGGTTGTATTTGTGTTCATCCTTACACCCACTACCATCACCATAGCATGTCATCTTCATTTCATCAACCATATCATTAAATCCAACAGTGGTCGCGAATTACCTAGATGTTAATGCGACCTTCAATAACAAAAAAAAATTGTTATTCAATAAAATTATTTTTAATCATTTAGTGACCTGTTCAAAGAAATATAATTTCTCAGCAGATTAAAAATATTTAAATTACATATCTTTCATAAAAGAAGCCATGCATTTGGTAAATAATTTATTTATCGATCTTGACATAAATTAAAAAGTGAAGTAAAAGTTTTTAGTTATTTTAAGCCTATGGTTTAAGTTAGAAAGACAAGTTAAAGCGTTTTATACAAGAATTACTGTATTGAGAAGTAAATAAAATTATATTTAGGGAGAACAAATAATGTCTTCAGGAAAGTGACAACAAATACAGAGCATAGTCATTTTAATCTGACAAAAAATGTTGAGATGCGGAAGAATGTGATAATTTATTGAAGACACTTTGAGATTGTTTCAGTTGTAAAAAGTTTAATTGAGTCAATTTGGAGCTCCCTATAAATTTGTTTGTTCGATCTGAACCATCCAGCTTTTAGGTTTTTCGTAAGAATATTCCTTAATAAAATGATTAAAACAATAAACCATATTGAAACAACAAAATGTAGAAATATAACCAAACTTATGGAAAAGAGAAACCAACTGAACTTTCGAAACACTGATAAAACATTTTACCAACTATACGCAACTTTGTGCCATTTATATGAATTTAGCGAACTATTGTACTGTTGCTAAAACAACTCCCTGCCAACTCGTATACATTTCATGCATCTGCGAATAACATTCCGACCTAGTGCCTGTAGAACAACACTGGAATAAGCGGAATATTGCAATAAAAGTGTAATCAGTGACGAATAGTAGTCTCCATCGTTCCTTGATCTCGACTACCTTTTGTTAATTTTGCTGTGGGTACACTTGAGGATTATATATATTTAGCACGCAAGAAAATCACTCGTAAAGGAGAAAATACATGAACATTATAAATCACATTTCTGCCCCTCAATGGAATTTGCAGGAGCTTCTGTAGGGCACGTAAGACGGGACGAGAAGTATCGCCTCTTGCTTGGGACCGCAAAAGGTTTGGTGGCTGTCAGGAGATTCGACCTTCGAGAGAGAATTTCTGCGTCAACTTATAAAGTACCCACAATGGATTATGATAATGTGGCCTATCGTTTAATCAAGCGATACAAGAGGAAAAGTCTTTCATTGGCGTATTTCTCAACATCACAGGAAGTGCGATATCTTACAGGAAATAACACAGTATCCACAAACACATGTATATTTTCCTTCTGAATAAATTTCCATTCCTTCCCGCACATCGGTTTTGTAACAGCCCTAACATTAATATTACAATAATCATCCGAGTCATCTGTTCTTTTCTGCTGCATAATTTCATTCAACAGGAAAGTAAACCAACGCGGAAGAATGGTGAAGACAAACAAACACGAAATTAATTCTTGGTCGACCATCCACCGTTCCTGTTCCATATTTCATGTTGTACGAGTGCAGCATTTCCCTTGGAGATTATGTTGCTGAAAGAAGCCATTAGCTATCCGAAGCGCGTGAGATAGCCTTTTCTTCCCTCCCGGAGTGCGGGGCTGTGCAAATTGGAAGCCCAAGGAGGGGGCGGGGCATCGACCCGTTCCGTTCCGCTCCGCTCCAGCGCACCTAGAAGGGCTCGAAGGGCCTTTGTAGATTATCCTGTGATACGGAAGGAAAGCGAGGTGTGTGAACAGGTAACTAAAAAAAAAAGAGCTACCGCTATGAAAATGCGACGCTGCTTTTTTGAAGATTTTTTTAATGAAGTTGTATCACAAGTGGGATGGTTATCGTCGGATCATCTCTCTGAGAGTTCTTCCTACTACTAATTTTTGGGTGTTAAGTTGACTAGATTTTAATTATCCTTTCAACCAGAAGCTAACGATACCTAAGAGGCGCTTTCAGTTTAGTCCAAAAGAGTGTTATTAATTATAGGGGAAGAGCATGTTTACTTTTTCACTTGAGATACACAACGACTTCAAGCGTACTCTTATTTGCATTTTTATTCTAGGTATTGACAATTATTTAAATGTAAACTTTCTTTTGGGTTTCCATTGTGGTAGCAATGTAGGTTAGTTTGTCAAGAGAAGAAAGTGCACATTCTTCTTTCTGATAATCAGTCACAAAGAGAAACACAGACGCGGTAAGCTGTTCAAAATATTACAGCACATAATGATTTCTTTCTTTCAATCAGAAATTTAAAACATGACACTCGTTGATAATTTTCTGTTATTTCTCACATCATTGAGAGGGTAAACTTGCAAAGCTCGCATTTAAAATGAATTTAAATATTGACAATAGATTTTAATTACCGTCTGATTTGGAGAGATAATTCATTACGAAAATCACGATACGATTCTTTAGAAGAGAAAGTTTGAGTTTCATTGTTTAATGTGTGGAGTCGTTGTCAAATGTGATATATTAAAACGTAATGACAGTATTTACACATACCGGATATAACTGCAGCATACAGTAATGAAGATATAAAGTACATAACAGCACCAGATGTATGTGCTTGCGTCTACGAGACAAGAGCGCGAGAGAAGAGCGCGAGAGAAGAGCGCGAGAGAAGAGCGCGAGAGAAGAGCGCGAGAGAAGAGCGCGAGAAGAGCGCGAGGGATCTAGAACCAAACTCACGTGGCTCCCGAACAGTCATTCGTTTGCTCGCGAAGGTGTGGAAGCCGTGGCATCGCCATCGCCAATCCTGTGGATCGCACTCCGGAGGCTCCGAAGACGTGAAACGCGCCGATGGCAGCTTCCGCCGAAGGCGCTGCCGTCGCAGGGATGCGATTGCGCACCGCTGCCGGGGCCGGGGCCGGGGTCGAGGCCGTTCGGCTTTTGATCGTCGCCGCGTCGCAGGGAGCGAAAGCTGTTTACTCTGAAGAGAGCTCTCAAGAAGTCTCTTCTTGAGACTTCGCTCTCCGAGCGAAGGGCCGAGGGTTGAGGCGGAGAGCGAGGGAAGGGGACTGGCGCCGATCCCTGCCGCAGAAGGGCGTCTGCTGTTCGGAAAGTTCCCGTCTTAGACGCTAAATATTTATTTCATTACTTGATTGATTATCGTTTCCTGGCTCGTCGACTGCGAAAGCAATTAGTCCCGTACGTGTAGTACTTGTTTCTACCGCGTGAGGTGTAGTGAACATCACTTTAATGGCAGATCTGGCGCCGACATACAGGTTAGATTGCAGTTTCCCCAACCATGCATCTCTTACAAGCGAGAAAACGCCCGCCAACCTCTCGAAATGTGTGAAGCGTAGAGCATGTAAGCAAATTTAAGCGTGTGTAAGTAAGAGATCGGATATGGAAGAGGAAGGAATGATCACGTGTCCTCTTTGTCGGGGTACTGCTCCAGTATTTGTCTGGTACTGATCGGAGAAACCACGGAATAATACCGAGCAGAGCAACCGACCGCTAGAATTTGAACAAGTTGTCCAGATAGAATCGAACCTGCCACAGTCGGGACTTGAACCCTAGGACTCCGCGATCAGATACACTGCAAAGACATCAATTGATGCCCTGAGCCACCTAAGCCGGTTATAGTTGATTGAAAACCATCCACACCGGAAGCGCAAAGTCCACGGCTTACAGCTCATTGATTGGGAGGTCGCGAGTTCGAACCTGGCAAAATGCCAGACATATCCTTGTGTTCAACATTCCTGAGTTTGTGGCTCCTGTCTAATAGACTCCTTAGGCCGACTGCTCTGAGCGATCAGTGGTTTCCATGGTTTCCCACTTCTTCCAGGCGAATTCTGATGAAGCGCCTTACACAACGGGCTTCGGATCGCGCGCTATCTTTCCTTTCCTATCCTTTCTCATCATTCCATCTCCTCCATCAATTCGCGTCTGGCCGTCGTGGAGAAGAATGGCCCATCCTGCATACGTCACCAGTGAGATTTTTACAGGTAGCGAGGGGCTAACTCTAAG
Source organism: Gryllus bimaculatus (assembly GCA_017312745.1). Classification (NCBI taxonomy): domain Eukaryota; kingdom Metazoa; phylum Arthropoda; class Insecta; order Orthoptera; family Gryllidae; genus Gryllus; species Gryllus bimaculatus. The sequence continues at coordinate 1,406,639 of BOPP01000150.1, read as the reverse complement.
AAAGATTTCAGAAAACCGGTTGGAATAATATAAAAAGCAACAGTTTCGAGCTTGCAATTGAAGTTGAATACACTGTCTAAGTACAATGTCCTAGTTCCGATGATTGCAGGATTTTCAAGATAAATGGCTGATTGGAATTCAACTGTGAACATTTAATTTGTCTCATCTATATCTGTAAGTCGATTGCTCTAATCGTTGTTTCCACGAATTCCAACGATATTCCAACGGTTTGCAACGGCGTTGGCGATGATGTAACGGTTAGCTTATCTAACTGTCATACCTAAGTCTACGGGTACACACCCGATCGATTTTAAGGGCAAAAAAAAATTCTTGTCTCCGAGCTAAATTCAAATTGCCTGTTTCGTCGCCCAAGAAATACCTTCTTTCTCCGCTATACGTAAAAAAAGCGTAGCATGAAATTTGCATTGTCAGACGGAAGAACAGGACTCATGGCTGAGTCTCGCCACGTAAAATAAGGCATCAAATCAGTCAATTAATCAATCAATCAATATATTCCTGTGGATGCCGGGACAGTTTCACAAACAGGCGAACCGCACGTGGTAGTGTTTGCACCTGTCGGGTCGAGTGATGGCAGCACGGGCTGATTAATACCTTAAGGGGCTGTAAGGATGGTGAGACTATGGGACCTCCTGATCATATTGAAATATTAATTTTCAAATTCAATAAGAAACCACGAAATGTGAATTATAACTCTTCGTATTAGAGCACTTTTATATTCAAATAATACAAAAAAATTAAAATATAATTTAAAATATGATTTGTCATGGGTTAAGAAGCAAACAAATTAAATGCTATCTCTACGTGCTTTTTTTTTAATTCTGAATTGATTATTACATTTTGTGTAGCTAATAGTTATATTTTCACATTATGAATTATTATAAAACTGAACTTAAACAATAGTAGACGCTCCTCTTTAGAGACGGCTCCAGCCATATGCTTGACCTATTTCTACATAAATCCATTCAGGAATGGGAGAATACTATAACCCCATTTGGATCATCCCTCCTTAATCGGGATTAAAAGATCTCGGATAGGCATCGAAAAACCGAGATAAAGCAATGCGCTGCAAAGCACCAGAGACACTTTAATGAGTTAATTGACAATAGAAAGGAAGGCAAACGGTATCAACCCATTTTAGTAAATGATTCTCAGATTCACACTTTATTATTAATATAGTTTTCACATATTTCGAAGTTCTTCGGTAACATTACCTACTAATGTTAAGAAATAATTGTGTAATCATTTAAGCACAGCAAGTTGCAGAATGTATCTACCTACGGCAGCATTCTTCTTGGTTTCGACTTGCAGATTTTGTCCGAACTGGTTAACCTACTTAAATGTATTCACAAAAATATAACGTTTTTTAGTGTTTCTCCAATCTATTCTAAGAGCAACAATGGTGTTCATTATTGTCTCATACAATTCTCTTATATGCTCTTGTATACTCTTGTATTCTTAAGTAAAATATAAGTTAAATTTTAAAAAATCTGAAATTTCAAAACAATATCAATAAACCCTTATTTCCTCGCTTTAATGCGTTCACCTGTACGGCCAAAGTTTATAAATTGCACATAAACAATACATTATTAATATGTAAACATAAATGAGTTTAATTGTCTATTCCAACTAGACGAAACACTACTGGCGTACGAGTTTGCAAAACCTTTCGAACGTGCTTTCCCGATAGTTTGTCTTTTTATTCTTGAGTATGACATCTTATTACACGTAAAAGTGCAGGGTGCCACCACATATTGTAGTCAGGGTTATCTCTAGAGACGGTTAAAGATGGAGTTTAATAAATAATAATGTCGACACCACACTCTGCAATGACCGATTCGATGTTTTTGCTTTAAATAAAAGGCTCACCGTTGTTTTTTTACTTAAAGTGCATTTTAGAACACATGAAGTAAAAACTAACATGCAAATCAAAGTTAATTTTTGGAAACAACTTTACGGGTATTTGACATATTTGCGAAAAAATGGTGGGCGGCTGTCCTGTTTATTGCTACCTTCGCCGGCATCTCTCGCTGCGATTGGCTGAATGTCTGACGACGCAATTATTTATATCATAAACGGCAAATGCCTCATTATTTGTGCCGTGTCATTTTATGAACGATTTTTTGTAAGGAGCTTATAGCGAAAAAGCTCGTTTATAATGCTGGGCTACAAAAAACCCTTTTCTGAAGAGAACATTCTTCTCCGCGAGCGGCGTGCACGGAAAATCTCGGTTCTCTACTCGCCCCCCCCCTTCCCCCCCGCTCCGCGCTGGACCGCAGCCTCAGCCGCAGGAGACGGCGGCGACTCGGGTGCGGGGGGGAGGAGGGAGGGGGGTCGCAGTGGGTCTCCTGAAATATTAATTTCAACTGCGGGAACTATGCGGCATACACCACTTCATACACCGCTCAGCCCGCGCCGCGGCGCCCTGCAATGTACACATCAACTCCCAGAACACACTGCGTGAAGCACCGGCAAGATTTCCCGGAGGATGCAAGGCTCTTTACGAAAGCCAAGTTCACAAAGCGCTTACAATTAAAGACACAACACTATCGTGAACACGTGTATTTTGTTACTACATCTTCCGTCAACTTATTTTCATTTTTGATGATCAATATTTTTATGAAAAATGAATCATTTAAAATATTCGTTTTGTAGGACATTTCATTGAAATATTAAGTTTCATTCTTTGATATTTCAGATCGCTGTCCAAAATGGAACACACTATCGTAAAGTATGATCGTGAACTATTTTGTAACTAGAGATTTCATCGATTTAGTTTCATTTTTCATGACCAAGATTGTTATGAAAAATGAGTCATTTAAATTATTTGTTCTGTGGGGCATTTCATAGAAAAATTAAATTTCATTCTTTGTTATTTCACTTCTCTTTCCAAAATGGAATACACTTTCGTGAACACGTATTTTGTTACTACAGATTTCATCAACTTATTTTCATTTTTGATGATTAAGATTTTTATGAAAAATGAGTCGTTTAAAAGTTTCGTTCTGTGGGACATTTCATTGAAAAATAAGTTTCATTCTTTGTTATCTCACTTCGCTTTCTAAAATGGAATAGAGCAATTTGACTTTCAAATACGTCGGAAATGTTTCACCAAAACGAGTATGAATAATTTTCGGTTTTCTGTTAATCTGATTGGGAAATGGAAATGTCTTCCAGATGGTGAAAAATTCAATATTAATTTTCTTCTCTTCTTTTCACAATGAGAGAGTATTCAAATTAAACAAATATTGACACATTTCACAATATATTTTTCCGTTGATAAGTGGTACAATTAATCTACACTGGATTGTCGTGGAATCACAAGCGTATATAGGATTTACAGTCGACAATTTCTGTCGATGAACCTATTGCAAGTGAACAGCCGCTGAGAAAGATAATCAATGAACCTGTAATGTCTTCTACCCTTCCTTAAGGATTATCAACGTTGCACTTTCAACTTTATTCGGCATGTATGAATTCACAAAGAGAACAAGTGTAATGGTCCAGTTCGAGAAACATTCAGAGTAAGGTTCTATTAATAGATGTAGATCAGGGATTCCCAACATTTTTCTTTAATAGACAACTTTAAAAGACTTGTTGGCTCCATCGACCCCGTTACATAAATGTACCTCCATAACAAACATCTCAACATAAACGTCTTCAAGATAATTCCGTACCACAATATTTTGGTAGTGACCAAAATGTTCAATAATTGTAAGAGCTTCCGCTTCTGAATAGCTTAGTTTCGAATCTACATTGTTGTGCAATGGCTAAAAAGATTAGGCTTTTTAACTGGCCATAACATTTCTTGAGTGCATATTGCAGGGAGTATTTGCTTTCGCGATAGATTATCGTTGTGAATAGATAGTTCTTGTTGAGTTTTCTAAACATCCTAAGCAGTTGTGCGGCTAATTCTCGGATGCCCCGGTGTACAGAGTAGAAATGGGGCCCCTAATTGTAAAGCAGTGTAGTTCATCGTCAGATATCATATTCTAGCGGGGGACAAACTCGGCTGCCTCCTGTGATATAACATGTATTACACTTAAGGGAGTATTGGCCAAAGCACTTGATGCGCACGAAAATACAGAATAATAAATCGACGGGTGGGGCAGTAACCCAAAGGGGGAGATATCCGGAGAAGGTAATAATCATGAAACCGACGATAAGTAGACCATCTCACGTTCGAGCATGAGATGGACACTGTCACCTGCCTTCTACAAAATGTACTAAACTTACGGAAGCGCTCAAGCGAAGCACAAGAGCGGCGTTTGGAGAACGGCGGCAAAAATTTTAGGTTTTGTCTAATGTCTGCATTATTTTTACATTTTTTTATTTTAAACAAAAAAACTAACTCTATTATTCATACAAATAAAACTCTTATTACTAAATTGTGGGCCGAAAAAAATAGACCAAGTACAAGTATTACAACTTTCGTAAATTTCACCAATTTCGGATAATATAATATCTGTTACTTTTATTACCCAACTGAGAAGGCGCCGTTCGATAGCACAGACAAAAGTATGTACATGCTAAATAAAATCTATATAACAATACTCAAAACAGAACCCGGGGGCGGCAAAACAAAAGTTTACAGAAGGGCGCAAATTATCTTGGACAGTGACGACCATAAACGCCGACGCGCCCGGAAAGACTACGCCGCGGCAGCGCGCGCCTGTCAATCGGCAGGGCTCTTCGCCGACCCTCCGGCGACGACGGACAAAAAGGACCGCAGAAGGTAAAACGCAGCGACCGGCGGCACAGAGGGAAAGCTCCCATTGAAAGCTGTGTACTGCTAGCCGTGGCGCGTACCACTTCCTCCGCTTCGCGTAGCGAGAGTCTCGACGGAAGCGCGCTGCCGTCGCGAGATGGGAAGGCGCTCTTAGGGCCCCTTCCCACGGCGCGGCCGCAGCGCACTTCGCAGCAACGCGGCGCGTAGCAGAGCATTGGTTTGAATGGAGGCCTTCCCACGTGCGGCGGGTGGCGGCTGCTGAGGCAGCCGACGCCGAACTCCAGCTACGCGAAGCCGAGGAGGGGCCACGCGCCACCTCTAGCAGAACACAGCTTTAAATGGGAGCGTTCCCACTTGGCGGTGGCGGCGTCGGAAGAGCTCTGCTCCTTGAAGAAAGCGCTCTGCGGTCGCGCCGTGTGAAGCCGGTCTTAAAGCTGTGTTCCACAAGCGGTGGCGCGTACGCCCTCCTCCGCTGCGCGTAACGAGAGACTTGACGGAAACGCGCCGCCGCCGCGACGTCTCACTACTGGCTCACTCGCCCCTGCACGACGCGGCGAGGGGCCTGCCCTGGCGCCACGCCCGACAGCTGAAGGCCTGCGGCCGCGCATGGAGGGGGTGAGGATGTGGGGAGGGAGGATGTGGGGATGTTCAGCGCGGAGATGGCCACCTGTCTTGCCCCCCGCCTCCCGCCCTCCAGGCGCAAGCCGCGCTCCGCTTCTCTTTACTTAAAAAAATTGCCCTCCCGCTTACTGCCCTCCTTCGGTAACGGGGGGCCGCGTAACTTGAGAGCCAATTCACGGCTTCAACGTAAAAGAGTTTCCTTCCCACTCCACCTGCCGCAGAATGGTGCAGTATTGTCTGTGAATACGGATCGTTCAGGTCTTGTGTGCATTCATCAGTATTCATTGTAGTTAAATGAAAAATGTGAATACTCCCCACCCTTCCCACTTTAGAATCGCGTCCAACAAATAACTAGGGGACCTATAAAATTATTGATACCGAGACAACATCCTTATTATCAGAATAATACAAGGTATCTCACCACACCAACCATCTTAATTAATAACGGGGATTAATTGCCCGTCCTCGCGGTATCCGCCGCACCCCAAACTTTAACAAATGTCTCAAATGTCGAAAAATTTCTTATCTCAAATTTCTTGTGTCTGTTTTTAAATGTAATTTCCGATCTATTGTTTTAATAAAATTAACCTACATTAAACTATGCATTCTCAACAACGAATGCATGCTCATTTGTTATTGTTAAGCATTATTATTATTATTATTATTATTATTATTATTATTATTACGCCATTATTAACCATTATTAATACTTCAGGTATCTATTACTACTATTATTATTATTATCAAACAGCGTATATTGTTTAAAGAACTGTTACGCAACTTCTACAAGCAATTGCAATTATACTTTCTTACTCCCAGCTACACACACTTCGCCTTTCCTACTAGCCGGTTAAATCCACTAATCATTATTCTTCATAATTTCCTTCAACCCAGTAAGGCTCATTAACATGGGACAAAAACGCGAGCTCACAAGTGGCTGCAGGATTTCACAGCTGGAGTCCCCTCCCAAATATTCACCGAAACGGCGGCCTCTTGCCCGCGGCGGTTCGACCGCGATCGGGCCGAGCAAGGGCCGAGGGCGAAAGGGCCGATGGGGCCGAAGGCCGAAGGCGAAGCCGGCCGAGGGCGAAGGGCGAGGCGTAAAGGGCCGAGGCGAAGGGCCGAGGGCGAAGGCGAGGGCGAAGGGCCGAGCGGCGAAGGCCGAAGGGCGAAGGGCCGCAGGCGAAGGGCCGAGGCCGGAAGGGCAGGGCGAAGGGCCGAGGGCGATGGGCGAAGGGCCGAGGGCGATGGGCGAAGGGCCGAGGGCGAAGGGCCTTTACAGGCGCGCCCGACGCTGTAAAACAGCCGTCCGCTCCACGGCCACGGTCAGGGTGTTTACGGCGGTTCCGCGTTAAAACGAAAACTTTTATACGAGAGCCGTATCGCTCCGTACTGCTATTGAAATCTCGGCATAGACTGCCGTAAAGAACGGAGTAAAAGCTTACGGCTAAAAATTGAGCGATCGATTCCTTTATCTCGACCTTGTGGCTATAACTCTGTAACGGCAGTTCTGGATTCACGGCTATTTCGTAACCTGAAATAAAAACGCTTCTTGAATAAATACAATAGAACAAAGGTAAGATAAACACGATTGTAAATAACACGTTTGTTGTTTTTTTAATGAAACTGACTACTTTCGACTGACACTTTCTGAGAGTTCAGTTCAACATTCGCAATAAAAGTGATGGTTATTAACGTAAAATCCTTACAGAACAAGGATGAAATTTCTCCTCAAGATAATATTTGTAGTATTGTGTCGATTTGGAAGCGGCCCGTTGCTGCTGTTGTTGCAATGGTACTCGTTGCAGCGGCCAATTGCTGTTTGGAGTAACACGGAAGAAAAAATATTGAAATAATGGAATGGAATAAAGCATTTTAAATCAATTCGAGATGTATTTGTAATGAACTGAATGAGCATTCAAACCAGTTTAAAAACGTTATCAAATGACAAAAATGATAATGAAAAGTAAGTATATTTCACTGCTTTAATGACAAACCAAACTCGTCCCCTGCAAAGCCAATTCAAATCAGAATACAACAGAACATTTTGTTCTGAATAAAAGCCTTATCACATGCGTAAAATATTTGCATCGTTCAAGTAAATGTTTAAAATTAGTAAATAGACAAAGTTGAATGCAGTATGAATTCATTTTCAACATAACAAAAATGTTCAATGTTTTATTTCCTTTTTAACAGTTTTACATCAATAACAGAAGCCGTAATTGTTTAAAATACTTCAATTCTAAACCATTGTGGAAATTGTTATACTGCACTTTAAAATATCAAAATTCTAAACCAATGTCTCCATTTACCCGCATGACAAATTGTACCCACTGATTCCTCTCGCACTGATATTACGTTATACATTTATTCCTGACGTTTCAGATAAAATTAATGACTAAAACAAGAATAAATGAATTTTTAATTTGTTTTTTGTAACTTTATTCACAGTAATACGCTGAATCCGTGGTCCACAACCTTCCTCACCGAAAAGTTTTCCACAGCGAGCGCCGCTGCAAACTTGATTACGAACAAAATCTGGAATAACAAGCAACAGAAAGAAGTATATGCCCCGCATTACAAGTTGGAAGTAAAAGAGCGGAAAAACTAAATGCCGAAAGCCCTCAAGAATTAAGAAAGACAGAGTGGAGGTAGAATCGCAACTCAAAATGTGCCTCTGGGGGCAGCCTCTTTACGGAGGGATTTTAAGAACTCACGCGTTCCATTCGTGGCGGTTTCTAAACATTTGCATTTTCCGATAATTTGTGAGTACAATAATCGTATCGCATCGCTTTTAGTTCGTATATTCATATATCTTTCTCTTGGCAGATGCAGGATACGGATCAAACAATGTCTCAACTTCAAAATCACAATCTGATGAAGATGCATCTGTCAACATGTAGCTCTTTTAAGAGCTTTGCGATGAAATGCTGATGTTGTGAGATACTACGTTGTGTATCCAAGACATAATAATAACAATATATCGTTAATGTTCGATACGAACATTTACGAACAGAACTAAATGTCAACTAACTTGCGGCATGAATATTGCAGCAATTTAAAATTAAATATAAGCTTCCTAGTTTACTTTTAACTTATTTGCACGGCAATTTTTCATCATCTTACAGTGCTCCTCGAACAAAAATTCCGCCCAAGTTTTAAACGCACCGTTTTTAAATGTTTCAAATCTAATATTTTTTACTAACAAAACAACGATTTTTTTATTGTTTTACGTTTTATTGAATCACACTCAAAACTAGTGGGGCTACAACCGCACGTACTTTCTAGCATTTTGTAGCGGTCACTCAAAATTACGTGTAAATGACTTATTTGTTAGAAGAACATAATAATTTAAAGATATAATTTTGAAGAAGAAATTTCTTCACTACTGCTCTATCTTCACTACTGTAGATAGAATTCGCAAAAAAATATCATGCACATTTTACCAAAAACCAAGACCTTGGAATCAAGGACCCACAAAACGTAAATTCTGACTAAACAATGTATTATGTGAAACAATTTACTATATATATATATTACAAAAATAATCCGTGTTTTCGATATAAGGAAATGATATTTCATTTTCTGTCGAAAACTCGATATTTTTGGCCACAGCATTACACTACTTACTAATTATAATATGTAAATAGTATGCAGGGAGGTCAGAAAGTAATTAAGAAATTATTTCGAAAATTCATGAACTGAATTTGAGAAACCACAATTCAGTTTACTTAACATCTAATTTGTGTTCATAAACGGGTTCCTGAATTTTCATTCTCGAATTCTGCGTTCTACCTCTACCACCAACTTCTACCATAAAATTTAATGTATACCTACTCTCTTTCCCAGCACGTCCTACTTAAACCGTCAGTGTACACACGTTAATACAGCGCGATAATAGTGTGTGTTTTAAAGCCTTTGCCGTCTTATCGGCCGAGTTTTCGTTTGTGTGATAAGAGACAGCCATTGCGGGGAGTGACTCTGATACACATTAGCATAGAAGCAAATGAGATTTAGATAGAAAGGTTCTTCCTCGCCTAGCCCTCGCCTAGCCCTCGCCTAGCCCTCGCCTAGCCCTCGCCTAGCCCTCGCCTAGCCCTCGCCTAGCTGTGACGTTTTGAACTGCTTCCTTGTACACGTAGGCTTCCGCGGCTCGAGTTCATGACTTCTAGGCTGTCCGAGTGACGCCGCGTCGTTCGCAGATAGACCGACGTTTCGCCTGTCATGTCGCAGGCTTTTTGAGGGTAATGGTCATTACCCTGAATAATCGTCATTACCCTGAAGAAGCCTGCGACATGACAAGCGAAACGTCGGCCTATCTGCCAACGACGCTTCGTCACCCGGACAGCCTAGAAGTCATGAACTGCTTCCTTGTCACGTCACGTTACGACGCAAAAGTCTGCCCACCGAGCAGGAGAGAAACGAACTTCCCGCCGGTAGCGAGAATTTCACGTCTCGCCCTGCTTTTGGATTTTCCTAATTGCTAAAGTCCCGGTGCGCGGAGGTCCATCAGATGAAAATAATGAACCTCTTCAGATACCGCGCTGCTGCGTTGCGCTTTGAACACGCGCGGCTGAACAAATGAGTCGATTTACATAGGCAGACGTTCCTCGTCGCTGTGCATCGACGAAGCACTCTGTTGCAAACTGAATCCGGAACACGAGACGACGAGAACGCGGAAAAATGAAAATGAAGGGACTCGTGTCGTAGGAGGTCGCTCCGTTACAGCAAAGAAGCAAAAACTATTGGCAAACGAATATGGGTTGAAGATCGTTTTCATTTTAAAATAAAACGCTCTTTTCCTGAAGTGCAATGTGATTAGATTAAATGTGTAGACTGAGGAGCCCTAGAATTTAAATATATAATTTCACAAATACAACTGCGCTCTCCCTTTCCTTTTATCGAATCCTGCATAAACAATTGAGTAACCATCTAACAGTTTGCCACTCGCTGTTGTCTATCGGTACACTATTTGAGACCAGCAATGTGTAATTAGTCGTGTCTCTATCTGCTGGTGGGGAATGGCCACTTTTTTATATTCTCCAAATCTAATTTAAACTAATGATGCTACAGTACAGCATATGCTTTCACGTAGTAATTAGCTTCCTGTCTCGTTAGTATGGGCTAGCTTTACGATTTTGCCCCATACTCTCCCCACTTGCTATCTATAGACGGCTATTTTTTTCACATTTTTTTTTCAATTTTTCCAGCTCTGCTAGTAAAATTTAAATATGAATTTAAAAATATTATAGAGGAATAAAATATGGTTCTATATGGATATTTTCATTAAACCGTTTGGAGCAGCACCATTTTGAGAAAAATTCGTTTAAGCGATTCTGAAACTAAGCAATTTTTAATTCATTTTCGTAAAAAACTTTCTAGTTTTCGAGAATCCTCATTAGAAATTGTTAGCTCTCACAAATGCAATAATGTATTATGGTATTTTTTCTGACTGTGACTCAATGCTGACAAATAATGTTTTTAGGATCATGGATTCGTGTAGATTCGCACACCAACACCCAGTTTGGGACGCGAGGACACAAAAACGAACTGAATATTGACAAACAAAGAATATTTTTAAAAAAGTTGTGGCATGGTTAAGAAATCATAATACTACAGAAAAAAGGCGTTCATGTGATTGTGTTCAATGCATTTAGAATTATCAGTAAAAGAAAATTTTACGAAAAAGTTTGAGCAGATTTTTCAGAAAGTTGGGCTTTTAATATTGCCCATCTTTCACTCATAATTGCACGAATACAACACAGATTCTTAAAAATATACCTTTCGTAAATTAAAGATTCAACTTTCAAAAAAATATTTTATTACGGAAAAATCTCTATGTTCAATATTGTAGTGTTGGAAGATTCTGAAATAAAAAACTTTTGCTATCATCGAAAATTGTAGAAATATAGAATTTCACAAAACTTAGACACGGGCCATAATTATAAACTATTTTTATTCTCTTTTTTTTCGACTTTTTTTAAATCGAGTCATTTTTTAGAAGATTTATTTGGACAAAATTTATTCACTTTTATGGAATCTGGGCTACGCACGGAGTTTTTTTGTCGCAGTTTTATTTTTTCGTAATATTACAATACTTTAGCTACACTACGTTACTAGTATGTGAGAGAGTAAAAGCCACCGAAAAGCACTCATTTGCGAACAGTATGCACACGTCCTTTAACAAAATGGATATCCTAGTATCGATCCGCTATAACTTGAGCTCCTTTTAATGGCATCGTTTGATCTTTGGTATCCTTTACGTGAAGCTCACACAACGCTTGCATAACCACTTTGACTCACCGCTTCTTTTTCATTTTCTTCTGCTCAAATCATCAAAGCATGTTTTAGAAAAACAAGGGACTAATTTGAATTGAGTTTGAAATTTTAAAATTAAAAATGATCTTTCTTGACCCTCCTCTTCATCTTTATTACACTTATTTTTGTGTGTTTGATGTACTAATTAATTCTCCATTAAAACAATATTAATAATTTTAAAATCATTTTAAGAGATTGGATTCGAACGAAGAAATTTTTTTCGTTCGGAATTGGTTTATTTAAGATCAAAAACAGTAAAGCACAGTGCAGAAGTGCAATTTGCCTACGTTTCCTATGATTCAGAATCCTTACACACTCTCTTTCAATATTCATAGTTGAATAATAAATATTTGTTTTTATGTTGCCTGGGAACGAGTGCAACACATTTTATTTGATAGTACTAATGACTAAATACCCCCCGAAAACGTAAGCCCCAACGCTTCCCATTTAAACGTTTTGTTATCAAAAACATGAGAATATTTAATTACCAGAAACTGAAAGTTTTTTTCAAATGATTTGGTGCCTTTCTTTCAATGTACAGTACAACCTCATTAACCAAAACTTTTGTTAACTCAGATATCCGGATAACCTAGAACCGTTTTGAAAAAAAAAATTAGTTGTTTAATGTAGTAAATGAAGATTGGTTTAGTCGATAAACCGCTATTCTCAGTGGGCTCATCACTGGATTCACTTGCCACCGGTAGAGTTTATATCCCTCACTTCTTGCCTTACCACGCCTCCAACGACGAGAAGCTGGTTCTGGGAAAAGCGGAAGTGGCCCTGGCAAATTCAGGGTTAGCCAATAAAAACCTCCACCACGAATATTTTGTAAACGATTCAAGATATTGAAATGAAGTTTTCACCAAACGATTCAGGTCATAGGGGCTCATCAGCTGTAATTGTTGACTTTTTGACAGCAATTTATTTTAAATATATTGGACTAACTTCATTTTTTTACTGGAGCACTATACTTATTTTTACGAAAAGCGAAAGGTCTAGAAAAAAAATTCAATACCACTTATGATGGTGTACGATGAATTAATTAACAAAAGAGTATGAAATTTGGTGAAATCGTACGAAAAGAGGGCGTTCGTGGCGTGGAACTCGGCAGCTGAACTGACTGCAACCTGCAAGGCGTAGAGCACTGCAATGACCTTGGTGGCCTTTTCGGTCGACTTTACCTTTCAACTAAGGCCCCTTTCAACTAAGGCCCCTTTCAACTAAGGCCCCTTTCAACTAAGGCCCCTTTCAACAAATGTTAATCCTTTCTATGTTACTCGAACAATCATTCAAAGTACAGAGATCACATTTCGTGCAAAATAGTCAATCGAAGTGATAAGAATATCCTGGTATATTCTCATTAGTAGTATCGTTCATCAGGCACATTCACACATCTTCGATTTTTAAAAGGCGCATATTTGTATGATGTTTGGTCTTGCGAAATACACTCCACAGTAAACATTACGCCGCTGTTTGGTTTGAATCTTTGTGCGTCAATTCGCAAGGCGAGCCCGTTCTCTCTGCTTCGAATGGTTTCGGTAGATTTCTGAAAAGCAGAAAACATTCGGAAACGTTCCTCTCCTTGACTGTGGAAATGGCGTTATTTCCTGGTAAGGGCGTATTCAACTGAGTTGCACCTTCTTCGGGAATAGAAATAGTGACACTATTTCTTTTAATGTAACTATCCAATTTTTTTAGTATATTCTCGTGAACATAATTACTGAAACGAAATAACTTTCACTGAAATTACTTGTTGATAACAATATAAGTGATCCGCAAGATTTTTGAAAGTTTTTACGCCACCTTTCCGCTGAAATAAGTCGCCATGGGGTCGCAAATCTCTGTTCTTCACTCTCTACATCATTTCTGCATGAGACAAGAGTATTTTTCGCAATTTCTATACTACTTCATTTATACTTGTGTCGCAGATTTGATTGTCGTTTAGAGGTCACATCATGCGCTAGACATCTTAAACAACAGCGTTTTGAAACAAATGATAGAGGCTGTGGAAACATTTAGAAATCCAGCTGCACTGATAACGTCTGAATCTGCTATAACGCCTCTTTTAAACTCATTAGTGTTTATATTGTTCTTTAAATACTAAGATATGTAGTATTGATGAATTTATCTTCTAGATCTATCAATGTTAAAACGTGTAGTGCTCCATTTACCAAATGAAGTTAGTTTAATATCTTCAAAATTAAAAAGAACAATGAAAAAGCTTAAACTACAATCAATGGCTTGAATGGTTTACAATCTAGCTACAATCTATAGCTTGAATGGTTTGGTGAAAATTTCATCTCAATATCTTGAAGCGTTCAGAAAATATTTCCGGTGAAGTTTTTATTGACTAACTCTGTATTATAATAATTGTAATTTGTTACAGCAAGTGTCAAATTGATTGCAAATTGTAGGCTACGTAATAAAGGATTGACCCTACGTAATAAATAATAGAATTCCCTTTGCTTCTACTTCCTTTCTAAATTTTCTTCTTCTATTCCCCTCACCTCTTTCCCCCATAAAAATGTTACAGATTTATCAGATACAATAATATTTTCATTACTGTTAATTATTATGATAGAATATTTTACTTTTCGTCTATGACCTCCAACAATGTTTGCCTCGGAAGCCCCCATCACCGACTATTTCAGCATGGAACATTTGGAGATTTGCGAAAACAATTAATTCATTCAGTTGCAAATACAAAATTGAATAATATTTTAACATTTTTTTCATTAACATCATTTTTGGGGGAGCCCCCAAGCAACAGCATGCTTTGCTTATGGGTAAACCAGGGCCTGCCGATACCGCCAGTAGTTCGCTGAATTCATTAAGGCCTGTAACGAACAACGAAAGAAATTACTAGCCACAACTTGCCGGAGAGAGCGAATCAGGGCCTTTCAACTCCCACACAACGCGGTGGAAACCATTGCAGTAGAGCGTTCTCCTGCAACACCTTACAGAAACTAAAACGTGAACTGCTGCCAATGATACTTAAAACGTGCGAGGCTTCTGCGAGGGTTCACGAGATGCAATAAAAAAAGTTACAAAATATAGGGTCGATATTCGCGATTTCTTCAAAGCTTTCTTGTATGTTTAGATTACGAATAAATGAACATTTACATGACATTTTTCGTTTTTCTCAAAAATTAGCTAATGTTTCTGAGCAAACATTGGCCAGCCTAACCTGCAGCTGCACCCGGAGACACTAGCGACTCCTATCGTTGCACCCTCCAGCTTTGATCCTAAGGTTTCCAGAATCTCCCCACTACTGTCCTTGGGTATGCGGTTAGCCATGTTGCTGATCCCATACCTCCCAAGCTGATGTGACATATTGAAGTCGAAACAGTATAGCAAAATATGACAGACGTAAGCCAAAAATACGTTTGCTCGTGTTTGCCAAAGGGTATCTTTGACCAATGGGTTCCAAATACCACTCAGAAATTGAGTTTTGGTAGCGTTGCCAAGGTCTTCGGCTAAATTTTGAACCCAAGTCAGCGATCACTGCATGGGGTAAATGAAAAACCCAGTTTTGCTAATAGTTTTCGAACTATTCGGTTCTCTTCAGCAATATAGGTATTGTGGTGAGTTATCGTTGGCATTTCTAATGAAATAATTATATGCGTCGTCATTGTCAACAATATTCTTTATTAAAAAAGCAGCCATTAGTAAAAAAAAGCCATCATCAGTTTTTTGCTGTATGGAAGCCACAAAAACGACTACATATAACTATTTCATTCTCTTCAGCAAGGCGAAGAAGCCTTGGAACGGACTGAATGAAGTCTGTGCTTCAAAATATGTTGCAGCCAAAACCCCAAAAGGCCAACCCTCCATTATTTGTCCTCGGTTTCGGTGGAGAGTTTCCAGGGCCTGGAGCGAATTGCCGGTGGGCACAGAGAGAGGACGGTGCAGCGGATGTGTATAAACGTTAATGACTGCGCTCGCCGCCGCCGCCGCAGCCTCAAAGGAGCACTGCAGTCGCATTCCTGCCGCGGCGCATGCATCGGCCGCGAACGGCTCGTCAAACGGGAAGTAGTCGCTCGCAAACCTCTCCCGGCGCACCGAAGGCGACTACAAAGAAACTGCGCCGCGCTTTTTGCGCTGAATGCGGGATTTAAAACGACGAACAAGAGCTGCCTATTGGAAAAGCCGCGCTTCTTTGTACTACTGGAAGCAGATCTCTCCGAAATATTGATCACAGGCAGCACTACTAAAAGTTTATTTATGATGTACATTAGAATTTCGTGAGAAGTGCTGGTTCGTGATAATTTGAAGTAGAGAAAATGACTGAAATAAAATTGATATTCGTTCAAAATTCTGGAAATGCGGCAAATATTAATGTGACATGTAAACAGTAGAGGGCCTAATAGTAGTAATAATGAACGTGAATGCAGTATTAACCCTTCATTGACCAAAGGAGGTTCATTTTATGTCCACACATTCTTAAAACTCTGATAAAAATTGGAGTAATGCGATTCAAATCGGTGGTTTCTGATTTTGTGACAAAATTAATTTTATTGCTCCGTAATCACTGTCAAACCAGAACAAAATTATAACGTCAGAAACAAAAGCTGGGCACTACATGACCCGTGGGCTTAACTTGTCACCAATGCTTTCATAGGAAACAATTATTTTTTAACAAACAAGCTTAGTTTTCAAGTAACATTTATTTTCCATTGTTGAAGATGGTAAAATATTTATGTTGAATATGGTATTATATTTAGTAAAAAGTATTGACACTATTTACTAAATATTTTTACAATTTAATACAAAATTAGTAAATACTAATCAGTATCCGATTTAGAACGTGCATAAGATGACCATTTTCAAGAGAGAGAGGAGAAAAATGACATCTGTATTTATAGCGCAAGTGAAGGTGGAGGTACATATGAAAATATTTATGTAAATCAAGCCCGTGACGTCATATTGATGGACATTTTTCCCTTCTCTTGCGTATAACGCGTTATGGAAAAAAGGTTGGTTAATGCACTTCTAATTCTAATATATGCTTATAATATACACGGTCCATTGCCAAAGCTCAGATTAGAAACTAATTAAGCAACACGGCTATATCGAAATACGAAACCCTTGTGTAAAGAGCTCTGGCACGTGGCGGCGCAGTGCTGATCTCGAGCGGGTGAGCCGTCGGCGCTAAGCGCTACTTTGCAGTCTGGCGCGAAGCTGCGACCCTTGCAAAAGGCCGCATCGCGAAGCAGAAAGCTTCAAGGAGGGGGCCGCGGGCGAGGAGCGGAGTGGGAGAGGGAGGAAGGGTGGTGGAGAGGAGAGGGGAGGCGCCTGGGAAGCGCACGCCGTCGCGGGGGAAGGACGCGACGGCGCGGCGCAGCATCGCCTCGCGTGCGCAATTTCAAAGTCAGGATGCGCTGCGCCCTCGCCGCACAAAGCCGCTGCTGGGCGCAGGCACTTGTGCGCCGCCGCCCGCCGCCCGCCGCGCTGCTGCCTCGCGTGCGGGGAAAGCGAACGGGCATCGGTGGCGATGCGAGCGGTTGGAGGCGACCGACGGCAATCTGGAGGGGCGGTGGCAACAAGCGATTGGGGGAGGCGCAGCAGGGTTGAGTGCGGTGGGATGCGGCAGGCGGGTTAGACTGGGCAGGGGCGGCACACACAGTGGGTGGAGGCGTTAAGCGTAGGCGGGCAACGACGGTTAGAGTGCGGCGACGGCGCACGCGGTTAGAGGGGCGGCCACGCTAAGGGCGGGACGCGATAAGGGGGCGGCGCCAGCTGGTGCGGGCGCCACGCGGTAGACGTGGGCGGGGCGGCACGCGGCTTAGAGTGGGCGGACGGGCGCCCACGTCTAGAGTGGGCGAGGCGGCACGCGGGAGACGGCAGCGGCACGCGGCTAGAGTGGGCGGGGCGCCACACGCTAGGAGTGGCGGGGCGCCACACGGTAGAGGTGGCGGGCGCCACACGCTTAGAGGGGCGGGGCGCACACGGCTAGAGTGGCGGGCGCACGGCTAGGTGGCCGGCCCACACGGCTAGAGTGGGCGGGCGCCACACGGCATAGATGGGCGCGGGGCGCCACGGCCAAGTGGGGGACGCTAGAGTGGGCGCGGCCGCGAGTGGGCGGCACGCGTAGTACGCGCGGTTAGGGCAGTGACGGCCACTAGGACGGGCCCGGTAGCGGCGCACGGCTAGCGGCAGTGTGCGGGGCGCGCACACGCTAGAGGCGCCGGCTGAGGGGCGCACACACGGCTAGAGGCGGAAGGCTGGCGGCGGCCCCGCCACACGGGCTTAGACGGGCGGCAGCACGCGCTAAGGCGGCACGGCTTACGAGCGGGCGGCACCGGGCTAGAGCGGGCGCCGGCAGGCGCCCGCGTAGAGCGGGCGGCACACGGCTAGACTGGCGTCAGGTAGAGCGGAGCGGCAACGTTATGAGGGGCGGGAGCTCGGTGGCTGGCAGATGACTTGAAACACATGTGGACGGAGGAGGGACCGCGAAGCTGGGAGTGGCGAAGTCGGCGAGGTTTTGCAGAAGAAGAGGGGGCGGAAGAAGACGGGTGACGTGGCTGGTGCGGCGCGACAACCGTCAGGCCGGGGAACGTCGGATCGCTCTGCAGCCAACGGGCAGCAGGCGATGGCCGGCGACGGCGGCAGGTGCGAGGGGGGCGGGGGGATCCATTATGAATCACCCACCCAGCACCTCCAATCGTCCGTCAAATCTCTCGCGCAGTGCACTAGCTAACGGCGTCCCTTTCGGAAGGCGATTTGTTAACGTCAACTTCCTTCACACACTTTTCAAAATATTTTGTTAATGATGCCTGTAATTATGTACTTTACGTTTGTGGTGGGTGCTTCGTGGAAGTAGAGTATAATATAGTAATGTTTCGGATGGCCGAGATCGTTAAAGGTAGTAGTGCCGTAGCGACCTCGGACCGAACGAATGCGGGTTCGAGTCTAGCCTCGGCCATGGTGGCATTTGTGTTAGCCCCTTCACCTCTTATCACAGACATGTACAGGGTTACCATATCGTTAAATGCAATAATGGTCGCTAATGATCTATATGCGAGCTTAAATAACAAAAAATATAGGAATAAGTGTTCATAATATAATTCAATAAAATTAAATTAACCCATAAAAATCTTCAATTATAAAAGATCCATCTATCCCCAAAGAAAAATAGCTAGACATCAAAATATGCCACTCAGTAACAAAAATCGTGTTAGTAATAATGCAGCAACAAATTATTGTTACACACTTTCCCTATTAGGTGTAAGTTGTTTACAAATTATTGCATTGAACAATTCGCTGTCACTGGAACTCAAATGATTACCTATACAATACCCCTCAAGCAATCTCAACACAATTATTGCGATGTAGAAAAACTGTAATAAAACTTGCAAGATAAGAACAAAATATTAGGAAATGCATTCATATCACGGGGTCAAAAGTGCTCTTGAATTTTGAGAATTTATGTTTGCAAAATATTGTCCTGCGACGAAATTGCCGTGATAAAGAAAACTTACCCAGAATGCATTAAAACACAAAAAATCGTTTTCAAAATTGTACTTTCTTCCTATAAAATATAAAGGAAGGAAATCCTCTAGGCAAAGTACGTTTCGCAATTCTACTGACATTCGCAAGAAAAGAAGAAAAAAAAGTTAACACCTTGAACGAGCCAATCGCCTACCCAGCAAAAACAGAACTCGCAACTCTTGCCGTTGTTGATACAATTCGACAGCACGACTCTTATTCCTTACCGTAACCAACGACAAAGAATTGTTAATTAACGCGAGATCATAAGGAACGACAGTACGAGCGGAACAGCGTCGTATGCCAAACTTAAAAGTCTCAGTGACTTTCCACTACGCTTGTCCAATGACATGGCGAGGTTGCAAGCTTCGATCTACATCATTAACATAAAGCATCCTGACGTCTGTCCAACGCACAATTTTAAACATTTCACATCAAAGTACTTTTCTGGCGAATACAAAATATTAGGAAATGCATTCACAGCACGGTGCCCGAAACTTGAAATTTTCTCGCATAATTACGGAAGTAGAAGTTGGGTGACGAAGCTACAACCTTCGGCCCACCTTAATACAAAATATTCTGAAGCCTGTGCAACACGTACTTGCAAATTGTCATTCGAACTA
The DNA here is from genome assembly GCA_017312745.1 of Gryllus bimaculatus. Classification (NCBI taxonomy): domain Eukaryota; kingdom Metazoa; phylum Arthropoda; class Insecta; order Orthoptera; family Gryllidae; genus Gryllus; species Gryllus bimaculatus. Next base: position 1,386,842 of record BOPP01000150.1, on the reverse strand, counting down.
TATAAACAGAATGCCTAAGTCATTCACCATTGTCTACGACGCGACTACCTAAACAGAATGCCCTGCTTTCCGCCCCTCCATCTCCGATCTCGCGACGTCCCGACTCGAATCGTGACACGGGATAATGGCGGCTCCACACTTTCTTTATTCGGCGAGTAGCGAGCAACCGCTCACCGGATTACAAGCGGTGGGGATGAGTTGCTTGGCGAGTGACGAACATCGGTGCTCGCAGTTCCCACCGCGTCTTTCGGACACATCAAAGAAACGCCGAACACATCAGCTCTTCGGAATTAGCTCGCTGCTCAGGGAACGCCGAATGTGTGAAGACCCAAACAAGACAACGAACGCTGACGGCTGATCAGTTACGAGCACACGCCGCCCTTACGGCTGGTTCCCCTTTCGCACATTGATTTAAACAGCCCTCTCTCCCCAGCGTCTGCTCGCTTGACGATTTCACGAGCGGGGGGGAAAAAAGCAGCGCCCCCCATCCCCCACCCCGCGGCTCGTCGCGGTCGTCGCCCTCGCCCTCGTCCTCGTCGACGTCGAGGGTCGCTCCCCCTCGCACGAGCCCTTCCCGGGTGCGGGAGCTGGGGTGGGGGAGACGCCAGCCTCCTCCGCTAGTCAGCTGCGCCCAGCGCCGCTCCGCCGTGCACTCGCGTCAATTCAGACTATTTAAACAGGGACATCGCTTTCCGCGAAATAAGAAAGCAGAAACATTGCGCGCTCCAGTCGGAGGTCAGACGACGAGTCGGGGCACATGGGCGGGAACCGAGATCAGTTGTGCTAGTGCGTTCCACTGCCGTTATTCCCGTCATCAGTCTTCAATGCACTTACAGAGACACCCTAAACAGACTGACACTCGCACGAAGTGTTCATTCTCATATCCAGAAAGGACCATTCGTAACTATCTGAGCACAATGTTAGATACCCTATAGAAATGTAAATCGCAATGTTATTTTATTTTATCCTAAAACGAATTAAAACGTAAACGTCCACAAGAGATTCTTCAGAACACTAGCAAACACCAGAAAACTGCCAGAAAAGTACTCACGAATAGTGGATTTTTTTTACAAAAATATTTGCCACCTGTTCAATTGCATTACAATTTTACAGAGTTGAATACAACAAAAATATACAACATAACGTAGAGGTACAATGCTAGCATTTAATTCACAGGTAAATTACCGGTTAATTTAATAAAAGTGTTATAACTAACTTTAATTACGTATTTCAAAAACAGTTATGAAAACCGAAAATAGAAATAAAGCAAGTTCTAAGTATAATTTTGTAAATACTTTGCTAATTATTGTGAAAAAAGAACAGCAAAGTAGCGAACGAGGCGACGATTGTCAAACGACCAGAAAACAATGAAGGGAAACAAGAGCGCCGGGGAGCGATTACATCGCACCCCAGGCGGCCGTGCGCCCTGACGTCACAGCACAGCAGGCCGTGACAACGGGGCCTCTGTTGGAGGCGTGGGCGGCGGCTGCCACCGCAGTTGCCGCTGCTGCTACTACTGCTACTGCTGCTGCCGCTGCTGCTAGAGTTACAAGCTACAGGGCATGCCACACAAACTACTAGGGAGGGCACAATCATGCGGGCGACACACGACACGTCTTCCTCCGGAGACAACGGCACCTCGCGACCACTGCCTGCGACGCCCCTCGCACCAAATTACAGGCCGCGGACTTGCCTTATATCGCGAGCGCCTCCGAATGACAACTCTCCAGCCTTCGCAGGCCGAAAGGACACCGACAAAGCCAACTTTCTCGCGCCACGCGACGCGCAAACCCGCCTTACTATCAGCGCACGGCGCACTCGAGCCGTCACGTGCTCTGGCGGCGGGCCGGCCGGCCGGTCGGGTGCCGCGAAGGGCAGGGCAGCGGCCGAGGAAGACGCGCGAGCGGGGACAAGGCGACTGCAAAGGGCTACAGCGGAAGGGCGACATCCAACACAAGGGGTGGGGTGGGGGGTGGCACACGAGAGTGCGTGACGTCTCCTACCGATCGGCCCCTCCACCGAGCTGCCGGGATGCTTGCCGTCCGAGTCGCCGGGCTGCTTACCATGGATGTCGTCGGGCTCCAGGCCGGTGGTGGCGCCGTAATTGGGGAACGCGTTTGGCTCCTCGGATTTGGTAACTTTGAAGCGCTCGGACATGGTGGCAGAGAGCGGAGAAAGGGGGGCGGTGGTGGCGGTCACGGGCGCTTTACCACATGCACTCGCAGAGACGCGCCGCGACAGA
>BOPP01000150.1:1374048-1384575 GCA_017312745.1 Gryllus bimaculatus | reverse complement strand
AAGAAGGCCCCGTTGTCAACGGCCTGCTGTGCTGTGACGTCAGGGCGCCGGCCGGCCATGGGGTGCCGATGTAATCGCTCCCGGCGCTCTTGTTTTCCCATTCATTGGTTTTCTGGTCCGTTTGACAATTCGTCCGCCTCGTTCGCTACTTTGCTGTTCTTTTTCCAATAATTAGCAAGTATTTACAAAATTATACCTTAGAAGCTAACTTGCTTATTTTCTATTTCGGTTTTTCAAATAACTGTTTTTGAAATACGTAATTAAAGTTAGTTATAACACTTTTTATTAAATTAACCGGTAATTTACCTGTGGAATTAAATGGCTAGCCTGTACCTCTACAGTTATGTGTAATATTTTTTGTTTGTATTCAAACTCTCGGTAAAATGTAATGCCAATTGAACAGGTGGCAAATATTTTTTAAAAATAAATTTGCTATTCGTGATAACTTTTTCTCGCAGTTTTCTGGTGTTTGCTAGTGTTCTGAAAGAAATCTCTTGTGGACGTTTACGTTTCAATTCGTTTAGGATAAAATAAAATAATCATTGCGATTTACAATTTCTATAGGATAATCATAAACATTGTTGCTCAGATAGTTACGAAGGTCCTTTTCTGGATATGAGAATGAACACTTTCGTGGCGAGTGTCAGTCCTGTTAGGGTGTCTCTGTAAGTGCATTGAAGACGATGACGGGAAATAACGGCAGTGGAACGCACTAGCCACAAACTGATCTCGGTCCCGCCCATGAGTGCCCGCTCGTTCGTTCTGACCTCTCAACTGGAAGGGGCGCAATGTTTCTGCTTCTTATTTTCGCGGAAAGCGAATGTCCCTGTTTAAATAAGTCTGAATTGAACGCGAGTGCACGGCGGAGCGGCGCTGGGCAGCAGCTGACGTAAGCGGGAGGCTGGCGTCTCCCCCCACGCCCCAGCTCCGCCCACCCGGGAGGGCTCGTTGCGAGGGGGAGCGACCCTCGACGTCGACGAGGGCGAGGGAGACGAAACCGCGACGAGCCGCGGGTGGGGATGGGGGGCCTGCTTTTTTTTCCCCCCGCTCGTGAAATCGTCCAAGCGAGCAGACGCTGGGGAGAGAGGGCTGTTTAAATCAATGTGCGAAAAGGGGGAACCAGCCGGTAAGGGGCGGCGTGTGCTCGTAACTGATGCAGACCGTCAGCGTTCGTTGTATTGTTTGGGTGTTCACACATCGCGTTCCCTGAGCAGCGAAGCTAATTCCGAAGAGGCTGATGTGTTCGGCGTTCCTTTGATGTGTCCGGAAAAGACGCGGTGGGTACTGCGAGCACCGAATGTTGCGTCACTCGCCAAGCAACTCATGCCCCAACCGCTTGTATCCGTGAGCGGTTTGCTCGCTACTGCCGAATAAAGAAAGTGTGGAGCCGCCATTGATCGTGGCACGATTCGAAGTCGGGACGTCGCGAGATGCGGAGATGGAGGGGCGGAAGCAGGGCATTCGTTTAGGTAGTCGCGTCCGTAGACAATTGGTGAATGACTTAGGCAATTCTGGTTTTATATAGTTCGAATGACAATTTGCAAGTACGTGTTTGCAACAGGCTTCAGAATATTTGTATTAAGGTGGCCGAAAAGGTTGTTAGCTTCGTCACCCAAGCTTCTAGCTTCCGTAATTATGCGAGAAAATTTCAAGTTTTTTCGGCAGCCGTGCTGTGAATGCATTTCCTAATATTTTGTAATTCGCAGAAAAGTACTTTGATGTGAAATGTTTTTAAATGTGCTTGGACAGACGTCAGGATTGCTTTAATGTTCATGAATGTAGATCGAAGCTTGCAACCATCGCATGGTCATTGGACAAGCGTAGTGGAAAGTCAACTGAGACTTTTAAGTTTGGGCATACGAACGCTGTTCCGCTCGTACTGTCGTCCTTATGATCTCGCGTTTAAATTAACAATTCTTGTTCGTTGGTTTACGGTAAGGAATAAGAGTCGTGCTGTCGAATTTTGTATCAACACGGCAAGAGTTGCGAAGTTCTGTTTTTGCTAGGGTAGGCGATTGGCTCGTCAAGGTGTTAAACTTTTTTCTTCTTTTCCTTGGCGAATCGTTCAGTAGAATTGCGAAAACGTACTTTGCCTAGAGGATTTTCCTTCTTTATATTTTATAGGAAGAAAGTACACAATTTTTGAAAAACGATTTTTGTGTTTTTAATGCATTCTGGGTAAGTTTTCTTTATCACGGCAATTTTCGTCGCAGGACAATATTTTTGCACAACATAAATCCTCAAATTCAAAGAGCACATTTTGACCTCCGTGATATGAATGCATTTCCTAATATTTTTGTTCTTATCTTGCAAGTTTTATTACAGTTTTTTCTACATGCGCAATAATTGTGTGAGATTGCTGAAGGGTATTGTATAGTTAATCATTTGAGTTCCAAAGTGACAGCGAATTGTTCAATGCAATAATTTTAAACAACTTACAACCTAATAGGGAAAGTGTGTAACATAATTTGTTGGCTGCATTATTACTAACTACAGAATTTTTGTTACTCAGAGTGGCAATATTTTGACGATGTCTGTAGCTATTTTTCTTTGGGGAATAGATGGCTTTTATAATTGAAGATTTTTGGTGGGTTAATTTTAATTTTAATTGAATTATATATGAAACTTATTCTATATTTTTTTTTTGTTTATTTAGCTCTGCATATTAGATCATTAGCGACCGATATATTGCATTTAACGAATGGTACCCTGTACATGTCTGTGATGGAGGTGAAAGGGCTTAACACAAATGCCACCATGGCCGAGGCTAGACCTCGACGCCCGCATTCGTTCGGTCTGCGAGGTCCGCTAACGGCACTACTAACCTTTAAACGATCTCGCCGCATCCGAAACATTACTATATTGTACTCTACTTCCACGAAGGCACCACCACAAAACGTAAAGTACATAATTACAAGGCATCATTAACCAAAGTATTTGAAAGTGTGTGAAGGAAAGTTGACGTTAACAGAAGTCGCCTTCCGAAGGGACGCCGTTAGCGAGTGCACTGCGCGAGAGATTTTGACGGACGATTGGAGGTCTGGCGCCGGTAGGGCGGGGCGCGTCGCGTCGTGGGTGATCATAATGGATCCCCCCCCCGCCCCCCTCCAGCATGCCGCCTCCATCGCCATTCGCCGCTCGGCGCAGACGTCCACCCCGCCGCCTTGACGGTTCGCGCCGCCACAGCCCACGTCCACCCGTGCTTCTTCGCCCCCCTTCTTCTGCCAACCTCGCCGACTTCGGCCCCCAGCCTTCGCGGTCCCTCTCCCTCCGCCACATCATGTTTCAATCTTGCCACGCCCCGAGACCCCGCCCCTCTACGTGTGCCGCCCGCTCTAGCCGTGTGCCGCCCGCTCTAGCCGTGTGCCGCCCGCTCTACGCCGTGGTGCCGCCGCCTAGCCGTGTGCGCGCCCGCTCTAGCCGTGTGCCGCCCGCTCTAAGCCGTGTGCCGCCCGCTCTAGCGCGTGCTGCCGCCCGCTCTAAGCCCGTTGGCGGGTGCCGCCCGCTTCATAGCCGTGTGCCGCCCGTCTAGCCGTGTGTGCCGCCCCTCTAGCCGTGGGCCGCCCGCTTCTAGCCGTGTGCCGCCCCGCTCTAGCCGTGGGCCGCCGCTCTAGCCGCGTGCCGCCGCTCTAAACCGCGTGCCGCCCGCTCCTAAAACGTGTGCCGCCCGCTCAACGCGCGTGCCGCCCGCTCTAACCGCGGCCGCTCCACTCTAACCGCGTGCCGCCCAACCTTAACCGGCGTGCCGCCCGCCCACTCTAGCCGTGCGGCGCCCCGCCCACTCTAGCCGTGCGGCGCCCCGCCCCACTCTATGCCGTGTGGCGCCCGCCCACTCTAGCCGTGTGGGCGCCCCGCCCAGCTCTAGCCGTGTGCGCCCCGCCCCTCCTAAGCCGTGTGGCGCTCCGCCACCTCTAGCCGTGTGGCGCCCCGTCCCATCTAGCCGCTGTGCCGCCTCCGCCCACTCTAGCCGCGTGCCGCCCTCGCCGCTACTCTAACCCGCGTGCCGCCTCCGGCCCACTCTAACCCGTGCCGCCTCCGCCACTCTAACCGCGTGCCGCCTCCGCCCATCTAACGCGCGTGCCGCCGTCCGCCCACTCTAAACGCGCGTGCCGACCGTCGCCCACTCTAACTCGTGTACCCGCCCTCCACCCACTGTGTGTGCCGCCCCCCGCCCAGTCCTAACCCGCCTGCCGCATCCCACCCACTCACCCTGCTGCCGCCTCCCCCAATCGCCTTGGCCACCGCCCCTCCATGATGCCGTCCGTCGACTCCAACCGCTCGCATCCCACCGTGCCCGTCCTTCCCCGCAACGCGAGGCAGCAGCGCGGCGGGGCGGCGGGCGAGCGCAATGCATGTCGCCCAGCCAGCGGCTTTGTGCGGCGAGGGCGCAGCGCATCCTGACTTTGAAATTGCGCCGCCGAGGCGATGCTGCGCCGCGCCGTGCGCCCGCTCGCTTCCCCCGCGACCGCGTGCGCTTCCCCAGGCGCCCTCCCCTCTCCCTCCACCAAACCCTTCCCCCTCTCCCACTCCCGCTCCTCGCCCGCGGCCCCCTCCTTGAAGGCTTTTGCTTCGATGCGGCTATTTGCAAGGTGTCGCAAGCTTGCGCCAGACTGCAAGGTAGCGCTTAGCGCCGACGGCTCACCCGCTCGAGATAGCACGCGCCCCACGTGCCAGAGCTCTACACAAGGGCTTTCGTATTTCGATATACCGTGTATGCTTATTTAGTTTGGATTGACTTTGGAAACGGACGTGTATATTAATAAATACAATACATACATACATACAATTTATTAGAACTGCAAATTGGGTAATGACCCGTGGCAGGTTAAATGGCAATATTGGCAAAAAATTTAACAAACACTTTACATTAATAATAATAAATAATAATAATAATAATAAATAATAATAATAATACCGTAGCAATACAGTACAAGCGAAAGCAGCATTGAAAAGAGCATTGATCACGTTCACGCGCACTTCACTTCACTTCACTAACACTAATCATATTTTTTTGCTTGATTACCTTTGAATTACACACATTGACCAGCACTTCAGAAGCACTTCACCGCACTACACAGCACATACTTATTAAATATATTTTTTCTAATTTGTTTTCTAAAATCGGCACTGAGAGGAAAGCTTTGAAAACTGATGCAGGTAAACTGTAGCAATCTTCTAATTGTTGCTGTTACAAAAGGAAAACTTCCCAAGATCTGAAATTTTGTTCCCTTTGCTCGAATTTTGTGGGTGGATCGCTTCGGCCGAAAATGAATTTGCGTTTTTCTAATCTAAATCTGAATTTCCTCCAAGCTGGTTGACCTAAGTACGATTTATAAAGAGCGCAAAGCCTCGCCTTTGTTCTTACTAGTTTCTAAGAGGTTCCCATGACTTTTTTGGTTCGTTACTTCTATAGGTATAACTTATTCGCTTTTCTGTATTCCTATCTAGATTTTCCGGTTCGCCTTTCTGTATGGATGCCCAACACGCAACATCCGTATTCCATGAGAGGGCGAAACCAGCTAAGATAATGCTAACTCTTTGGCGTTTGCAGAACTTTTCTTTAGTATTCGCATTGCAAAATGCAAGATTTCTCGTTTTTTTCTTACTATTCTGAATTTATATGCATCTCCCACCGCTAATTTAAACTTCTCTAGATGAATGCTTAAATATACTTGCATGATGAGACTCTTGGGATGATAACCTCACTAAACGATAGTCTGGTTCCTCATAATTTCGTCCCCTGCCCGAACGTTATTGTTTTGCTTTTTAGATCATTTAATTCCCATGTCATTTTTTCAGCCCAAACACGTAAATGCTCTAAATTCTTGCTGTAATATTTGTTCGTGCAGCGCTATCTTTGGATTTTCGGTATAATAACACAATCGTTCTGCAAATAAACGCAACCTTTTGATTGTAATGTTCACATGGAGATCGTTCAACTACGCTAAGAAGAGTATGGCCCTAACACACTTCCCTGTGGAACCCTGAAGGAACATACCCCGTAGTCGAAAAACTGATTGCCCAATTCGAACTTTTTGTTCCTGTCCGCATGAGAAATTCGCTTATCAAGCATATATTATATAGCAATATATTAGAATTAGAAGTGCATTAAAACACTTTTTTCCATAAACGCGTTATACGCAAGAGAAGGGAAAAATGTCCATCAATGATGACGTCACGGGCTTGATTTTACATAAATATTTCATATTACCTCACCTTCACGTTGCGCTATACAATCAGATGTCATTTTCTCCTCTCTTTCTGAAATGGTCAATCTTATTGCAACTTTAAATCGGATACTGATTAGTATTTACTAATTTTGTATTAAATTGTAAAAAATATTTAGTAATAGTTGTCAAACTTTTTACTAAATATAATACCAATATTCAAACATAAATATTTTACCCATCTTCAAACAATGGAAAATAAATGTACTTGAAAACTAAGCTTGTTTGTTAAAAAAATAATTGTTTCCTATGAAAGCATTGGTGAACAAGTTAAGCCACGGGTCATGTATGTGGCCACAGCTTTTGTTTCTGAACGTTATAATTTTTGTTCTGGTTTGACAGTGATATACGGGGAGGCATAAAAATTAATTTTTGTCACAAAATCAGAAACCACCGATTTGAAATCGCATTACTCAGCCAATTTTATTCAAGAGTTTAAGATGTGTGGAAAATATAAATGAACCTCCTTTGGTCAATGAAGGGTTAATACTGCATCACGTTCCATTATTACTACTATTAGGCCCCTCTACTGTTTACATGTCACATTAATATTTGCCGCATTTTCCAGAATTTTGACACGAATATCAATTTATTTCAGTCATTTCTCTACTTCCAAATTATCACGAACGCAGCACTTCTCACGAAAATTTCTAATGTACATCATGAATAAACTTTAGTAGTGCTGCCTTGTGATCAAATATTCGGAGAGATTCTGCTTCGCAGTAGTACAAAGAAGCGCGGCTTTTCCAATAGGCAGCTCTTGTTCGTCGTTTAAAATCCCGCATTAGCCGCAATAAAGCGCGGCGGCAGTTTCTTTGTAGTCGCCTCCGTGCGCCGGGAGAGTTTGCGAGCGACTACTTCCCCCGTTTGACGAGCCTTCGCGGCCGATGCAAATGCGCCGCGGCAGAATGCGACTGCAGTGCTTCCTTTGAGGCTGCGCGGCGGCGGCGAGCGCAGTCATTAACGTTTATACACATCCGCTGCACCGTCTCTCTGCTGTGCCCACGGCAATTCGCTCCAGGCCCTGGAAACTCTCCACGAAACCGAGAACAAATCAATGGAGGGTTGGACTTTTGGGGTTTTGGCTGCAACATATTTTTGAAGGCACAGACTTCATTCAGTCCGTTCCAAAGGCTCTTCGCCTTGCCCTGAAGAGAATGAAATAGTTATATGTGTCGTTTTTTTGGCTTTCCCATACAGAAAAAAACTGATGATGGCTTTTTTTACTAATTGCTTGCTTTTTTTAAATAAAGAAAATTGTTGAACAATTGACGACGCATATAATTATTCATTAGAAACCAACGATAACTCACCACAATACCTAATTGCTGAAGAGAACCGATAGTTTCGAAAACTATAAGGCAAAACTGGGTTTTTAATTTACCCCATGCAAGTGAATCGCTGACTTGGGTCAAAATTTAGGCCGAAGACGCTTGGCAATCGCTACCAAAACTCAATTTTCTGAGTGGTATTTGGAAAGCGCCATTGGTCAAAAGATACCCTTTGGCAAACACGAGGCAAACGTATTTTTGGCTTACGTCTGTCATATTATGCTATAGCTGTTTCGACTTTCAATATGTCACATCAGCCTTGGGAGGTATGGGATCAGCACATGGCTAAACCGGCATACCAAGACAGTAGTGGGGAAATTCTGAAACCTTAGGATCAAAGCTGGAGGTGCAACGATAGGAGTCGCTAGTGTCTCGGGTGCAAGCTGCAGTTAGGCTGGCCCAAATGTTTGCTCAGAAACATTAGCTAATTTTTGAAGAAAAAACGAAAAAATGTCATGTACAATGTTCATTTATTCGTAATCTAAACATACAGAAAGCTTTGAAGAAATCGCGAATATCGACCCTATATTTTGTAACTTTTTTTTAATTGCATCTCGTGAACCTCGCAGAAGCCCTCGCACGTTTTTAAGTATCAATTGGCAGCAGTTCACGTTTTAGTTTCGTAAGGTGTTTGCAGGAAGAACGCTCTACTGCAATGGTTTCCACCGCGTTGTGGTGGGAGATTGAAAGGCTGATTCGCTTCTCGGCAAGTTGTGGCCTAGTAAAATTTCTTTCGTTGTTCGTTACAGGCCTTAATGAATTTCAGCGAACTACCTGCGGTATCGGCAGGCCCGGGTTTACATAAGCAAAGCATGGCTGTTTGCTTGGGGCTCCCCCCAGAAAAGATGTAATGAAAAAAAGTTAAAAATATTATTCAATTTTTTGTATTTGCAATCTGAATGAATAACTGTTTTCCAAATCTCCAAATGTTCCATGCTGAAATAGTCCGTGATGGGGGCCCTCCGAGCAAACATTGTTGGAGGTCATAGACGAAAGTAAAATATTCTATCATAATAATTAACATAATAAAATATTATTGTATAATGATAAATCTGTAACATTTTAATGGGGGGAAAGAGGTGAGGGGAATAGAAGAAGAAAAATTTAGAAAGGAAGTAGAAGCAAAGGGAATTCTATTATTATTAACGTAGGGTCAATCCTTTATTACGTAAGGCCTACAATTTGCAATCAATTTGACACTTTTGCTGTAAAAATTCAATTATTATAATACAGAGTTAGTCAATAAAACTTCACACCGGAAATCATTTCTGAAACGTTCAAAGATATTGAGATGAAATTTTCACCAAACCATTCAAGCTATAGATTGTAGCTAGATTGTAAACCATTCAAGCCTTGATTGTAGTTTAAGCTTTTTTTCATTGTTCTTTTTAATTTTGTGAAGGTATTTTATATTAAACTAACTCATTTGGTAAATGAGCACTACACGTTTTAACATTGAATAGATCTTAGAAGATAAATTCATCAATACTACATATTCTTAGTATTTAAAGAACAATATAAACATCTAAATGAGTTTTAAAAGAGGCGTTATAGCAGATTCAGACGGTTATCAAGTGTTTCAGCTGGATTTCTAATGTTTCCAACAGCCTCTATCATTTGTTTCAAAAGCTGGTTGTTTTAAGATGTCTAGCGCATGATGTGAACCCTCTAACGACATCAAATCTGCGAACACAAGGACAAATGAAGTAGTATAGAAATCACGAAAATACTCTCGTCTCTTGCAGAAAATGAATGTAGAGAGTGACGAACAGAAGATCTGCGTCCTCGTGGCGACTTATTCAGCGGACAGGTGGCGTAAAAAACGTAAGTTTTTGCTGATCATTTATATTATCAACAAGTAATTTTCAGAGAAAGTTATCGTTTCATTAATTGTTTGTTCATGAGAATATACTAAAAAAATGAATAGTTACATTAATAGAAATAGTATCACTATTTTTATACCCGAAGATGGTGCAACTGCAGTTTGAATACGCCCTTACCAGGAAAATAACGCCATTTCCACAAGTGAAGAGGGAACGTTTCGAATGTTTTTCTGATTTCCAAGAACATATACCGAAACTATTCAAAGCAGAGAGAACGGGCTCGCTGCGGAATTGACGCCCCAAGACAATTCAAACCCAAAACAGCGGGCGTAAATGTTTTACTGTGGAGTGTAATTTTCGCAAGACGAAACATCATACAAATATGCGCCTTTTAAAAATCGAAGATGTGTAATATGTGGCCTGGGGAATCGATACTACTAATGAGAATATACCCAGGATATCTTATCACTTCGATTGACTCTTTTGCACGAAAAATGTGATCTCGGTACTCTTTGAATGATTGTACGAGTAACATAGGAGGATTAACATTTGTTGAAGGGGCCTTATGTTGAAAGGTACAAGTCAACCGAAAAGGCACAAGGTCATTGTAGTGCTCTAACGCCTTTGCAGGTTGCAGTCAGTTTCAGCTGCCGAGTTCCACGCGCACGAACGCCTTTTTCGTATGAAAATTTCAACCAAATTTCAATACTCTTTGTTTAATATTCATCGAACACCAAAATCGAGTAAGTGGTATTTAATTTTTTTCTAAGACCTTTCGCTTTTCGTAAAAATAGAGTATAGTGTTCCAGTAAAAAATGAAGTTAGTCCGATATATTCAGAACAAATTGCTGTCAAAAGTCAAGCAATTAAAGCTGTTGAGCCGCCGCCGTCGCGCCGGCGAGCAGATAGAGCACGCGCCCGCCCCCGGAGCACAGCCCTTCCGTACGAACTTCGCAACTCCCGAGGCTGAGTGTTGGCGGAGACTTCTGAATGCTCCTCTTCAACAAAGGTTGCAGAGGGAGGTTTTTCTCTTATTGCCAACACTTGTCCTGCTATCCCACAATTACTACCCTCTCTCTTTCTTTCTCCATTCCTCTCCCTCTCCCACTTCCTTTCCCCCATTCTCTCCCTCTCTCTCCCTGTCTT
>BOPP01000150.1:1338482-1373920 GCA_017312745.1 Gryllus bimaculatus | reverse complement strand
CTCTCTCTCTCCCCGTCTTCCACCCTCTCTCTGTCTCCTTCTTCCACCCAGTCTCCCCGTCTTCCACCCTCTCTCTCTCCGTCTTCCACCCCCTCTCTCTCTCCGTCTTCCACCCTCTCTCTCTGTCTTCCACCCTCTCTCTCTCCGTCTTCCACCCTCCCTCTCTCCGTCTTCCACCCTCCCTCTCTCCGTCTTCCACCCTCTCTCTCTCCGTCTTCCACCCCCTCTCTCTCCGTCTTCCACCCTCTCTGTCCCCCTGTCTTCCATCCTCTCACTCCCTGTTTTCCACTCTCTCTCTCTCTCTCTCTCTCTCTCTCTCTCTCTCTCTCTCTCTCTCCCTGTCTCCCTCCCTCTCTCTTTATTTCTTCTCAATTTAAAAAGAAAAAAAGCCATACAAAGAAATAACTCCATCAAAACTTCATGATATGTGGTGATCATGGTGATGCATTACAGAGTTTTCTCTGAAATATGTAATACTATTTTTACGTAATTATTATTTACATAATGAGTTCCTGGCGTTCAAAAATTGTATTACTCTTCACGGTGGTATTGAGAACTGTGCCTAAAATGCAATAATAACGAAATTGGAAGCTTTCATAGCCAATTTCTTTCATTGGAAGACATCTTTCAACTGTATTGTTAAATTAGGTAAATGTGATAACGTGATCTTTACCTTCGAGACATATAATAGATAACTGCCTAAAAACTATTAATTTAGTCAGTAACACAACATAATAAGGTAATGTCATTCGAACATAACTATCAATTCAAAGTTTATGGAATGTGAAAGAAACTTCTTATTACAAGAATTCAATGTTACAAGTTTTTTATCCAATGAATATAAACATTTTATCAACTAATCACCACTAGAAATTGTATTAGTTGGTTATCTTTCTAGTCCTTTAGAGGAGACCGGAAGGATGACGAGGCGTTGAGATAGCTGCCGAGTCCGTAAAGATTCTTGCAAGGTTTGTAACGTACAAATGTTTTTGTTACTTTAAAATACTTTTTAAAAAATTAAAATAAATATTTTGTAATTATCACTTTGAAATATTGTACTTATCTGCCACCTTTATAGGTGGCTCTCAAGGTCCTCACTGTGGGTGGCTTTGTTTGTAATCAAACAGTTAAATAAAATAGGTTAATACAGTTAAATTACAAAGGCAAAAAGAAAGGAAATGTTTGGTGGAGGTTTGAATGTTGCATCTGTAAGGTCATAATCAAAACGAGAGCAAACCTCATCTTTTCTCTGCGAAACTTATACAACTTTTTGCCATATATTACCCTTCGTTTATATAATGAAAACAACTTTCGTAAAAATTTTGTGATCAGGTGTCATTAGTATCGATCTATAGTACACAACAAAGAAGCAAACAATTGAATGTTGACAAGTTATATAAGGAAGATGCGAAGTAAATATAAGCAAATGCGAAGAAATTCTGCACATTTCTCCAGAAATTCTGTAAGCGGCAGGATTGTGCAGAAGTGTGTGAGGAATTTGTTCCTAGAAAATCTACACCAAAGCATGAAAAAAGTACTATTTGTTTAACAAAAGGGTGCAAAGAAAAAAAAGTACAACGAAAATGTTTTGCTTGTCTTCTCGTTTGAAGCAAAATCTATTCAAGATTCGGCTTGTTGGTCGTTTTATTCAGTACTGGAATATGTTGTAAGTTCAGAAGAATATGCTGTTGTCGTTTATATTAAATTGTTATTTGTTTTGATAAAAAACGACCCAGTGGGCACATAAGAGATTAGAGAAAACAATATTTTACATTTCATTTTTCTAGAATCTGTTAATATACAATTATAATACAAAAAATATTATTTAGGAATAGAATTTTTAAAAACAATATCGTAAAGAAGAACTTTTAGGAGAACTTCGCATGTTATAGAACGTCACCAACCGGAAGCGTTGTAGTATCAGTAACATGCACATATTTGAAAATGTCTTCAAACTTATTTCTTCGCGTTGTATTTGATGCTGTAATATTGTGGGAGGCATCGCTTAGTTTCGCGTGCATTCGGGATCTTGAAACAACTATACCGTCAGAAAAAGAATCCCGAGAAAAGCATGCAATTCTTACGTGGAAAGTATAAAATGAGCATTGTTTTCCTGGACTACTCTTAATACTGGCATCTTCACAATATCTGTTATCAAAGACTCATCTCATAATAGTTCAAAAAAACAATTGATAGATCACTTTTTGAAAGTATCTTCATGTGAATCAGGCACTGTATTTCGAAAAACAAATTAAAAAAAAAAAGAGTTCGATTGTGTCCAAGATGTTGCTGGAATGGATGGAAGCACTGACATAGAACAAATTCAAAAATTGTCAGTGTTCTGACTGTATTTGAATGCTCCGTGTTTCTTCTCTAATGTCACGTTTTATCAAGCCTACCTCAGTAGGTTCTCCTTTCATCCAGGACTCAGCCTTTAGCAAATTTTTTGCTGAGACGATCAGGATCGTTGCACATTCCATCTTCGGAATCACTGTCTGTGGTTTTCAAGAACTGGAGCTGTAATTATCACGTTCAAATCTCTCTGCACATCGTCGGGATTTGCAATCTCCAACATTAAAAGAATTTCGTGTGTTCGAACTTTCTTCGTTTACGTGACCTAACAGTGCGAAATATAGGACTTCAACTCCAAAAAATATGTAATGCACAAGAATTGCCAAATGCATTGCAATATATACAAAAGTATCTTGTTTGCTCTCTGGGTCGTCAACGACCCAACAGGTTTTCCTAAAAGTACAATTGCGCAATAGCAAAATAACTGATCTTGCATCTCACCAACTAAAGGGTTTTTATTTCGTAGACGGCCGCCGGATCTGACAATGACACACGTGCGCGGAAAAATTCTCTGAAATGCGATAAAGATTATCGAGCCTGTATTGAGATGCAGGAAATGCCAATAATGCATATCAACGGGATGGCTGGTATCATTAAAGACAAATATTTGACAGATTTAACACAGCATGAACAATTTTTACGTGGGTCGTTAACAACCCAGTGGGCACAAATTGGCCAAGTATGGCGAAAACTGTACTTCCGTGCCAGGCGTTGTGCTAACAAAACAAAATCACTAGTTCATGTGCATTGCCCTCCACATGACAAAATGTATTTTTTTTAAATTAAATTAGAAACATAAATGATGATATTGCGATAGAGATTTTAACCCGGTTCCGCACATTTACTCCATCGCAAGATCCTCAGGCCAAATGGACCCATATAATTTCTCTTGCAGATTATTTACTTTTTCAATGTTCATATTTAGTATACGTAATAGAAATTAAAATTATATCCCGAAATGTTAATAATGGATATTTATTTTATTTTTAAGATTGTGCAATAATGTAAAATAATGATCCAGGTACAAAATGTGCGGTAGTAAAGGAATGAATTGTAAATTTTGTGCGGCAGTACAGGTAAAAATTATATTACTCACATATAGTACAAATGTGATTCGCATGATTTTTACGTAAACGTTTCTATTGGAAGAAGTGCAAATTAATTTTGTTATCTGTTTTATCTGATTTGCTGCACAAATTCCATCTTCCCTATTTTAGAGTAGAATATAATAAAATGATTTTTGAGGAGGTAAATTATTCATCAGATTTCTAGTTTTCAATATCAGTTCTCTTGATAACGAAGTTTGTAGCAGGTGTGATCTGCGTTCAATAACAGCTACAAAAATTTACAAAAGATTCCCCATAGTTTTGTATGTGTTAAGTTATGTAAAATTAACCGAGAAATAAATAAGCAGTCGAAATGAGTACGTTAGATGCTTTTTTACTTGGGTGTTATTTTTTCTTTCTGAACAAATGTATTAATTTTTTGTAAATAATAAACAATTTACAAGTTTCTGGAGTGTTTCTATGCTTCTGCAATGCAAATTTTTGCTTAAAAATCATTTTTTCAAACCAACTTTTGAGTACTTATTGCGGCTCAACCATTCGAAATATCCCAGTAGTTTATTAGATAAAATATGCTCAAAATTGTCTTAAAAGCTGTTTGCGAAGTTTTGACGTTTCCTCCATTGACACCCTGTGTATGTTTATGTTCTTACACCTTCAAGCACAGTCGTGAAATGCAAATTGTTTTTCACTTATTGATCGAACCGGTGCAAACAAGTGGTGCTACAACAGCACGCACTTTCTCGCCCGTAATTTCACGCAAAATTACGCGAAAAGAACTAAAAAATTGTCTGTGACCCTATTTTAGAATCTATCTTTAAGATACAGATTTCATTAAGGGGTAAAATCCCTATCTTCATAATTGTAGTTGTAGGAAGACACCGAAAAAAATTGAACTTTTGCAAATTTTGAAAACTCTGGATTTTGAACGAATATGTGACTAGCACCCTTCCCTTAAATGTCCTTCATACTATCCAACAACACAATTAAATAAAAAAACAATGTAGCCATTGTTTTAAATTTTGAAAATATCCTCGGAGATTTTGAAAATATAAGAGGCTTCTGTAAATTACTCCTCAAAATTAAAATATGGATTTCAAATTCAAAGGGCAGCGATATCAACCAGATCAATTGGGTAATATCCATTTTGGAGGAAATCCCCTGAACGGTTTAGCAACTTGCGATGTTCACTTACGCACAGACAGACGGACGGACTGACGTTTTGCCATCATTCGATTTTTCGGTGTCAAGGACCCCTAAAACATGGATTTTGGTTACACCACGTGTTTGAAGATTTTCCTCTAAATTTAGCAACTGGTTTTATCCACTTTTGCGTTATTGGAGGGGGGGGGCTATAATCGAGTTTTTCGACCGGCGTATTGGCGCAGCATTACATTTCCTCTCTACGTCGTAGCGAGAAAGTAAAACGTAACTGTATTCAAAATGAAAGCTGACAAGATTGCCCATGACATGTTCTATTCATTCAGCTATTTAAAATAGCTTTCGAATCATTTGATTTATTTAGTCAAAATAGTCAAAGTAAAAACTGCATGTGACGTAGGGAGAAGTAGCATCTGCACACGTTTTCTAGAACTCCAGAATCCCTTTCCAACATTTAAATTAAATAGTTAAAAGAGAATAAAAGTTTAAAAATATAAAACAAATAAACAGACATAAAATTTAAAAAGAGAGATTAGCGAACTTGAAAAACTAACCAGTTTCACTCCCGCGTTTCAACTTAAACTTCTTTACAGGTTTTAATTGTTTAATATATCTGGCAATGTAAAGTAACGTACATATATTATATGTGGATTTTCATAATGAGCTGTTGATACTGACACCTAATGAATGTAATTTCTACGACGTATGTTATTATTATAAATAGCAGAATTGCATGAAAATACGTTCCCACTATTATGTCAGTTTTGACAAAAACTTCAAATTTGTAAATGAATAGGCAAGGTAATGATAATATTCCAAGCTCAATGAAGAGAGGCTTGCAGGAATCACGTGGATGGCAATTTTTATTATTCGATTTTTTCTGCAATCAAAAGGTCTGGGTATTACATGATGATCTTCCCCAGAATATTATACAATATATCTGGCTAGTATGTTCATTTGCAAATTACACGGAACGAGATGGATGAAGGTCCACAGAATTTGAAAGAATTCTGAATACGCAACATAATGAACTTAATTTGGTGTTTCACTCAGTTATGTGCACATTCCATTTGAGATTTGATTGAATTGAGAGGCACAGAAATGTTACCCAACATCAGCTAATTCCATATTGTTAATTTGCAACGGAGTATATGCATTCCGATTTGATATGCAAAACTGCATTAAAATCGTTTTTCCTTCTACTATTTATTTTTTATTACGAAACCGATTAGAACTTCTAAAATTGTACTATTTATTGATATTTTTGCAAACAATGTTCTTCCATTTTTAATGGAAGAGGGCGTATGTTTACGTATAACAAAAAGACGATAGGACCTAAGATCGAACGTTGAGGTACCCCATGTTCAATTGTCAAAGAATTGGAAAGATAAATAAATAATGTTCATTCGTACCCGTACGGTATTTCTATTCTGATAGACACATTTTTAGGGTATGAGGTTATCTAATCTAGGGCAATTCCATTAATACCTTATGATGGTTTTATGTGCATTATTTTGAATGCAAGATGTTACAGTCAATAACGTCAAAAGTAGATTTGAAAAAAAAAATTTTTTTAAAAACTCAAAAAAGCCCTTTTTTTATATAAATAGTTTTTTAATTTAAATCATATTTGTTATTTAAATTATATTTGTTTGATTTAAATAAGTTTTTCGAAAAATATATTAGATGTTTTTCCTTTAAACCCACATCGTTGAGTAATTAATTAATCCTTAATGACTTTAAAAGAAAAAAAAGTTTACTGAAACATCAGTTTTTAAATTTATCCTTAAATTGTTATAATTTTATTTAAGGAAATAAGTGTACCATATATTAAAGGGGCCGGTGAAATACCGCACTAACTCCCAAAATCTTTAAATTTGATTTACTTATCTTGAAACAATTATCTTGTGTCTACATTCCCGAATACGCTTGTGGCATCATCTATTAGGATGATTTAAAAAAAAGCATTATCCGTTCAAAGAAATTTTACCATTTCTTTGTGCAATACCGCCCTAATCAGAAAGCACTTTTTTGTTTAAAAAACTGAATTCACAGAAAAACTTATAACAACGTTAGTTTTTGAAATATTATATTTTGTTTAATAGTAGTCCTATTATAAAAACAGAGGGTATAATGGTTTCTACTTGCGCACTTTCCCATTGATCCTTTAACGGCCGGAGAGAAGTTTGCTTTCCCCTTAAAATGGAATTTTATCAATGTATACATACAGAAAAATATTATAATTATTACAACTAGTAAGATTAACTACTGTTTTCATTAGTTTTAACAATTAACTTTGTTCGTTAGGTGAGTATTAATAAATTTAATTTGTATTAATACTCATAATGTTTAAGATGTTAAGTGAATTTAGCAAATATTTTAATACAAATCTAGAATTATGGATACCCTTGAAGATTTAAACGCGTTTTTCTCGAAACTACCTCGGAGTGTGTTAGGGTGGTTTGCTGCTAAATTATTTTTTATCTATAGACAATTAAATACTGGATAAAAACTAATAGACCATCTAAGTCTATTAGTATATAACTCTACTACAAATTGTTTACTGTTCTTGTTTTATAAATTTGTTCGTTTTATTGTATATTTCATTGTTTTTTAATTTCTCAAAATCGTGCCATTAATTGAAAAAGTTTATAAGCAATATAATATATTCTTTACTTAAATCATTATTTAAATCAATAATTTAAATCACCAGTCTTAGAGAAAACCTTTCGAAAGATCCAAAAATATTCCAATATGTGCATTATTTTGGTTCTCTGATAAAGCAACATCTTTAAGAAAAGAAACTTAGGGTGCTACTGAATGGCACAGACTTTTTCGTACTAATAACTTATCTAATTTCTTTGGCTTGAGCTAACTTTTCGGACTTCCCACATACTCTTGCCAGCTACTAGCTATCGCCGCCCAATTATTTTTTTTTTATTTGTTAATTTTTGTTTTTGGTAGTTTGGTTCCCTAATGGTAGAACCGAAATATTACTTTAAGAATAATATGGAAGAGAAAAAGCTCGTCATTTACGGTCATTTCCATTGAAAATTTTTGAACCGTTCTTAAGAATAAACCGTTTAAGCTCTAGTGAAATAAAAAATTTGGAGTTCTTTTTCACAGAAATCTTTCGAGTTTTCGAAAAACTTTATTGGAAGTCATTTGCAGCTATTCTACTCACAAATGCAGTAATGTACACGAATTGCTGGAAATGTGCGTATTAATGGCGGGAAGATATTTACAAAATGACATTTGAGTAATTTTTGAAAAACAAAAGAATTTACCCAAATTATTTTTTTTTAATTCATTAAATCGTTGCATTTAGCACTATATCTACGAAAAATTTGGAGAAAACATTTGGAGCCGCTTTTGGAAGAATGGCGTTTATCGTTTCTGAAAATGAGTTTTGAGCTCCTTTTCACAAATAAGTTTTCAGTTTTCGAGAGACATCAATTAAAACACATGTACTTGTAAATGCAATAATGTAAAGAAATTCCCAATCATATAAATATTAACGTCGTGGGAGATGTAAAAATAACACTTTTGTAATTTTTGAAAAAACAAAAGAGTAGAGCAGAAAGGCGTTTATGTCGTCTTATAGAGTACATTTAGCACTATCTTTACCAAACGTTGAAAAAACATTTGCTGTCGTTTCTGAGGAATTCTTGTTTTCGTTATTTTTTATTATTCCAAGCAATAATTCAATAATTCCAAGCAATAAGTATTCCACGCAACGAAAGGACTAATTATGGAAAAAAGTATTACTTTAAGAATAAATCTTTATCTACAATTTTGTAGGAAGGCGTCGAAAAAATTTCAATCTTTTGCAACTTTCAAAAATTTAGAGTTAACAGTGAAAATCTGACCTATACCGTTTTTAAAAGTGTATTTCACTCCATTCTTGCAAGAAATTTAAAGAAAAAATTGGAGCTATTTTTGGACAATTTTTGAAAATGTCTGTGGTGTCATGTTAAGTACCTCCAAAAATTAATGAATGTTTTTCAAAATAGCAGAGCTTCAACTCAGGCCACATAGACAGGAGTTTGTTCAGTTTGGAAAAAATCGTAGGCATAGTTCAGGCGATAATGTTCTTCACTTACACCGGACCCAGACGGACGGAGGGACGTTTTGAGAAAAAAAATACTTTTTCGGTATCATGGGACCCCAAAACGTTTATTTCCGTTGAAATCTCGAAATCAGTTTTCTGCGGCCGATCCGTGGCCGAGATCGCTAAGGCAGTAGTGCTCTAGTAACGATCTCGGGCCGAAGGATCGCGGATTCGAGTCATCATATTGTGTCATATTTCATATCGTCATATCATCATCATATTGTGTCATCCTCACAGTTACATTACCGTTACAAGCAATAGTGAATAGTAATGAATTAGCAGTTGATGCAACCTTAAATAACAAAATTCTACAGCTTCACGTAACTTTCTCTACACAATGTATATTACTCCACATATATACGAGGTGCTACCCAAAAATACGAGAATTTCATTGTAGGAATCAGAAAACTATACTTACATCCTAATGTCCTCCGTCATCTTCCAAGTAGTCATCATCTCGGGCATGTATGCAACGATGTTCCCATTTTTGGAAACACTCCTGGAAGTCTGCAGGTTGAAGGGCGCTCAGAAACAGTTGCGATTGCACATGGATATCTTCTCTGGGGTGAAAATGTCCGCCTTCCAATGCGATTTTTCATATTCAGGAACAGTTAAAAGAGAACGGGACTGGGTCTGGTAAGAAGGGGACCGCTACCGTAAATTCCCTCACAACGATGGAGGCGTGCACGGATGTATTGTCAAGGTGAACCAACCAGTCCTTTATCCACAACTTTAATGGTTTGCGTCGAACATTTCCCCTCAAAACCTCGCTGTAAAACTGTCCGTTTATAGTTGACCAGGTGGAACAAACTCCTTATGCACAATTCTCCGAATGTCGAAAAAACCGATCTGCATTGACTTGATGTTGCTGTCGGGCTTTTGTCGAGCTTTTTCGGCCATGGAGAAGATGGCGTCTTCCATTGTGATAATTGCTACTTCGTTTCAGTCTTCGTTGCTACTTCGAGTCATAACCGTATCCCCAAGATTTATCACCTGTTATGACCCTGATTAAGAAGTTTGGACGTTCGAACTGTGGCAACTCAGTGCATGTCTGAATCTTGAAGTTTCGTTAGTCGATGCTGAGAAGGAGTGGGACAAACTTTGCTGCTATTTGTCTCATGTTCAGTTCATCGGTTAGAATTAGCTGATATATACCGTGCGACAACCCCAGTCTGTTACACACATCTTCAATTGTCTGTCTCCTGTCTTCGTGAATCACATCACAGTCTTTCATGATCTTTCCGGTGCTGTGCGTGTCGACCAGAATGTTTATCTTCCACAGATTCTCGGCGTTCCTTGAAGCGCTTGAACCACTAAAATGTTGTTACTTGACTCAGTGCACTCGCCCCTCTGTCAACATCCGGTGGGTTTCAGCTGCCGTTTTCTTTAACTTGAAACATAATTTGATGCAACTTGCTCCTTCACGTCACCCATCTGGCAATTCCAAGGAGCACTGAAACACGTCCTGGCACTCGCCAAAAAAGACGCAACTGTGCATCGCAGTAGCTAAGACATGTACCTAGAGATATCTAGCGGCGCAAAGTTATACTTTTAGATTTAGATATATTTAGTCAAAAACAGTAAAAATGTATGACGTGTGGAGGCATTGAAAGGCAAATAAGCATTTAAAGTCTGAGTTAACGGGCGTATAAAGTCAGATACACAAGTTTTTAATAAACTATCTGGAAACATCCAAATCAGTCGAATATTAATTTTTTATTTTTCTGACTTTTCTGACTATGGAAACCAGGTGTTACATTGTGATGTTTTGAAATAAAGTAAAGCATACGTTTGTTTTCAAACAATGTTCTAATTCCTTGTGTGATCCAAGTATTAGTATTCTGTAAAATTTTCTCTTTTTAAAAGGAAAGCATGTGTTAATTTTTATTTTTATTACTTTGATGGCAAAAATCATATACTTTTTTTTAAATATTTCAGTACCTCTAATTTTTCAAAAGTGTGATTTTTAACTCCTTTTGGCACATAGTTTCACAGCAATATTCTCATAGTTGAAGTTGTAGAGAATTAAACTTCTTTTAAAATGAGTTACTCTTGCTATTTATCTTTAAAAATGCAAACGGTGCAGAATTTAAAATGTTTGGACAGATTCAACTTCCTTTCTTTTCCTTTTTTTAAATTTTATTTTGTTTTTTCATGCCTTGATCACAAAAGCAATTTTGTTCTTATAGTAGTTTCCTTTACACCCTAGTGGAAAAGAATGAGTAAGATATCATCCTCTGTCAAATAGACATACCACAAATATAAAGTAAATTAGAACATCTAATTACCAAACATTCTTTTGTGGCTTTGCAATATATTCAAAATTAGAGTAGCCATATTTATTTTAAAACAATATACTTATGACGTCTAATTACAGGTAACCATTGGAATAAAGCTTAGCAATAACCATTATTCCCAACATACACAATAAAAAAAATTATGCGTCCCTAGCGTTCAGTAAAACAAAACACCATCAATGATATATTTTTATAAGAAATACTCCTACTAAATAATTTGCCAATGCCAAATATTTAAAGAAACTACAAAAAATAAGTGATTTTAAAAATATTCCAAGAAAGAATTTTATGAAACCAAAAAATCAAAATTTAGAAAGTCAAATTAATGAAGCTTGCTGAAATAATATAATCTATGGAATTCTGAAAATGAAGCTTATATGTACAGCATAAACTCTACGCTTACGCTTTATGAGATGAGTGAAAATAGCTTTAGAGTTTCTGAAATTACCATCAAGAATAAATTACAATTTAAGTATTTGAACTCAAATGGGAAAATTACACATGTACACAAGTGATAAATCTTCTGCATGACCAAAAAATGTAGAGATGCCAAAGAGACCTCTCACAACTGTCATTTTGCAAAATAATGGTTTTCCCGTGTTGAACTGTTTATTTCAAGACCAAAAGCAATGTTTTCAATGTTTACCATTTACTAGCTGGCAAGTGAATTATTTTTATGAATTTTTTACTAAAGGAAGTATGCAATTTTTTGAGCCTTTTTCATTAAAAAAAAAAAAAAATTGTCACTCTTCTAATGGATTGATGATGTAACATGACAATCTCATTTGATTAGACTTGTGTAAATCAAAATTTCTACAAATACTACAGTGGGTTTTCAATTCCTGTTACCTCTTTAAGACAAGTCCATGTTGTTCAAGTGTCAAACATACCAAGTGTTGCCAAGAATGGAAATGGTTGAAGATAGAATGTGTACTTTAATAAGGGAGAGTTTTGCATGTGAGGGAGACATTGTACATAGCAGTGACCTTTTAAATTAAAAAGGATGTTTCCATTACATTTACACAATCAATCTATAATACTTTATTGGTTGTATATTGTTTATATTTAATCCATAAGCACACACACCTCTTGTGGGTCAGTGCACACACCTGATCTCACAGATCCTTCTGCTTGCAGTTCTCTTAATTCAATTTCTCCTTATAATTTTGAGGATTGATCGATAAAGGAGTGTACCAGAAAAAAAGATAGATATTATTCTCAATAATAACATATATTTTTAAATACTTGATGACTGTTTTTAGTGGTTTTTAGGCAAATTAACAAAACAGAAAAAATGAAATAGGCTGAAATATTATTTTCATTATATTTGGTATATTTTACATATCTAACAACTTTCTTTCATTGCATGCTTTACACACTATTAGTGAATGCTCCAAATAAAGAAACTTTTTGCAAATTTACCACTAATATTTTGTTAAGTCGTGTAAATATATTGAAAGCCGTTGCATGACTGCATGCATGCGATCTCTCACGCCCATGCAACATTTTGGAATGTCTCTCTGCTAGAAAGGATAACAAAACTCACTTTCTCAAAAGAGGTGTGATTCATATAATTGGAAAGATAAGGAATCTGGAAGCAATGGTCACGTGCGGACAAACTGCAATCACAATATTAAAGTAAAGGCATCCTGGGTCTCTCCGACCACCTGCATGCATTGCTGCGATAATACATTTCTGGTTTTAAATATTATATAAATTGCTCAAATTGTTGTTGGTATGGTAAACAATACCATAAAATGAAATATGCTGATTTTTCTGTAACATGAATTATATTTCTACAAATAAAAAATCATTGGTGAATATTTTTCAATGTATCGGGACTGGATTTAGATACTGTGGGGCTCCCAAGCACAATTCCCATCATCACTCCGTCTGAAGAAAGTTCCTCCAGATATGCTAAAAATACACATTGAAATGCTAATAAAAATTAACACGTTGCTTCTAGAATTGAACATCTTAAATTAATTTTTAATTTCTTACCTTCAAATTTAAATACATGTTTAGTTTTTAATTATTTCTTCAAATAATTTTTAATTAATGAACTATTTGATTAACAAATATTTTTACAGAGATAACATTATTTTACCAAGATACTTCATCACATTTTTTAAATATTTTAATTCATTTTTGCTAGACTTACCCCCTAAGAAACTATTAATTTTTCTTGTAGGTAAATCCAGCCCTGGCATATATTAACAATAAAATACTAAATATATTTGTGTAATACAATAATTCTCAACATAGGTGTGTAGCTTAAAACAAGAGGAGAGGAACTACATTTCTGGATCTCATGGTCCCCCACTAGTCCCCCGCTGGTCCCTCACTGGTTCTCCTTCCCCATTTCTATTTACAGATGACTTATTTTACTACTAAACTAATAAAACATAATAAGCTACAAGGTAAATGAAATAACATTAATGAATTAATAAGTATAATTTGTTTGCTTGAACCATTGACAGGGTTGACAGATGGTTTGGAGAGCTTCTTCTCCAAATGTTGTGTATCTAAACTAGATTTATATTTATATTTATATTTAGATTTATTTAGTCAAAAAAACAGTAAAAACTGTATGTGACATATGAGGGAGAAGATCATCTGTGCAAGTTCTCTTGAGTTCCGGAATCCCTTCTTGTCATTTTAGCTATAAATAGTTGAAAGATGAATAAAAGTTTAAAATAAATAAATAAAAATAAATTTTAAAGAGGTCAAGATTAGCAATATTTGAAAAAATACATTTTTGTTCCCAAGTTGTAGAAAACTTATTTACATCAGTAAACGAATTGCATTAATGATTTTTCTGCATTGTTAACAAAATAGTAACTTGCCCTTACCTCTACTCCTACCATTACAAGCAAAAGGAGAGTTCAACAAAATGTGTGCTATCAATTCCCCCAATTCACAGCTTAAAAAAGGGGGGAAATTCAGAAATGAAATTGGTCATATTTATGGAAATAAAATTCTTTATTACATAGGACTTCAGGGTCCCTTTCAAAATTTTCAAGCAGGCCACATACCCTTAGCCTCCTCTCTGCACATGCCTATGGTTTTCAAACTTGTGAGCTGCAGTGCACATGAGTATAGTTCACATTCTAGGGGTGCTGTGACATATTTATTGAAGATTACACATTTATTGAAGAAGAAAAACTTATTAAGTTTATTTGGTTTATGGAAATTGAAATATTAATTAAAATAGTAGAAGTGTTGAAAAAAACTTTTGATGTGTCATAGTTTGGACACAGTCTATAGTGGGATAAATCGTAGAACAATGCTAAAATGAGGTTAATTTTAGTGATATTTAGGGAGGAAAGCAGCTACAGACTAGTTACTACTGTATCAAACTTGTGTCAGACTGTTTTATGTAAGATAAGAAATGAGAAAATGTGTATTTGCTGACTTTCAAACTAATTGCATTATTACTTGAACAATTGTTTTTATGACAATTTTAATGAATGCAAGTGGATAGATTTGTTATTTCTTTTACTCAAAGATCCCATCCATATTGACATCTGCAAAGCAAGAGCTAACAAGATAGCAAAATTGCTTGGTTTTTCAATTGAGTCAAACCTCGAATGGAATACCCAGTTAAGTGAACTGAATACTGAATTAAGTTCGTTATATTACATATTCAAAATTCTTTCAAAATCAGTCACTTTTCATGCAGCTTATTGCATGTATTTGGCAAATATAGATGTGTCATAACATTGTTAAATACCCAAACGTTTAGATTGCAGATAACAGTTGAACAAATAATGAGCAAATGCCATGCATTTGATTCTTACAAACCTTTCTTCACTGAGCTGGGAATATATCATTGCGTCTTTATTTATTTATGAATTAGTAGTTTTTGTCAAATTGACATATGGTTGGGAACATATTTTCATGAAATGCATAATAATCTAGAGTCCAGAAGTTTGGTAAAATGCTTCTTTTTTTATTGTTACCATTTTATGACTTTCAACAATAGGAATCACTGAGTTGTATTTTTGGGGTTGTTTTAGTACATTATCATTTTGTATTTTCTTTGCCTAATTTAAAATCTGATACCAATTTTTACCATTTTGTTTTGTTTTTGCCATTTCTGATTTTTAGATAATTATTTTGTTTTTTTGTTCTCCTAGCAGCTAACTTGATCATGTCGTACATACTCCTTCAAGCCTGGATAACACAAAGGCACAGTCGTGTTTTGTGTTTCTGTGGAAGCAGAATCTATTGCCTATTTTCATAAAAATAAATTCCTTATTGCCTGCTTAATATAGGTAAAATAAATGCTTGAACTTCCGGGCTCTAATAATTGCAAAATATGTTAAATGATCATACTGAAATTAAGCTATATATAAACTTTTTGAAGACCAAGCTGGTTTTTCAAATTATTAGTGCTCAGGAAAATATTTAATTTAGCTCATTCTTCCCTCCTACAAAGGAGAAAAGAGATGGAAAATCACACTTGAAGTGAAAGATCCTATTGCTACCATTGTACTACTTACACTGTCCTTTTTTGTCTTATGTTATGTTATGGAAATGAAAGTAATTCACCTGTTGAAGAATATTCAAATGTTAAAGAAATATGCTGATATCCTGAAAATTTCAATAATTTTAAGAATGATTTTGATAATTCTGGGAAAAGCATTATTAATATTAGGTTGAAAAATCTGTGTGTAGTGGTAATCTTGACTTAAGACACAAATCATAATTTTACTTAAATGTATAAAATTGATTTTGTATTTCAGAACTTACCACATGAATGGTAATAATACAGTTTTGATCTTATTAAAATAATTTCATCATCCATTCACAGTTCATGTCGTTTTCCAAGGATAAAAGACCATTCTTTGGAAGAGCTTATTGCAGAAAAAATTAAATAAAAACTCTTTTCTAGATTATTCAGCCTTGGTTGTCTCAATTATTTAGCCTAACTCATTTCCCAATTGCCGAGGAAAACCAGATGATAACTTATTAAGACTATTTATTTGATTAAGTATTCATAAAGAATTACTTGTATTCAAAAATTCTTAAGCTATTTAAGCAAATTACCCCAAATGAGACAGTTAATATCAACTCTTGTTTTTTGTTGTTGTTGTTTTCAAATTGCAAATTCATATACTTTTCGTTTCATTTTGTGAATTTCATATACTTATTATACAAAAGCATCTTAAAGGAAACTTAATATGCAATTTTTGGAATTTCTGAAAGCTAGGTCAAAGAACAACACATCCATGGCTACATTTTAATTTATCCAAGATTGCTAAACCATTGCAAGCACCTGACTGGATATAAACATGACTTGTGACAGTCCAAAATAACAGACTTGTTTGAACTCTTGTGTGACAATTGGGTGAAATTGAAATAACTACAGTCCTATCTTGAAACTTATTACTAACATTTAAAAGATTTCCTCTACACTGATCATCAGAGAGTGAAGAACTTAAACTGCATGAAGCTGCTTGCACAATTCCAAACATGTTCTTACTGAGACCAATTTTATAAGGACTCTTAACTTTTTACACTTTCCACAATGTAAATACAGAGTCGCTGTACTCACTTAGTACATCAATAATCACCACTGTGTTCACTAACCAAATTTGATAATCATGAGATTCATACGCATGTCAGAATTTCAGAAACATACATTATTTTTGTTCTGAATTTGAGTCATTGTGCAATTATATTTTAATTTAATTTATGTAAAGAAAGACATATATAAGTCCCATCATGTAAGAGGTCATCATGTGTCCTGCCCTTGCTAATCCATCCTTTGTTTTAGCCCCTTCAATTTATTTAAATAAATTAACACACATTATTTACTTTACAATCAAAGATATATTCCCATAATGATTTTGCACTTTTCATTTCAAGCTATTCCCTGCCTCCAAATACAGTTTCATATTTAGGGAAGAGGGCCCATTTCTGAAATAATTTGTGCCTGCACCTGCTTTAAAAAATGAATTTCTCTCTAATACTTTAGCAGACGTACCACTTGCCATTGGCTAACAATGCCATTGGTTGACATCATTCTCCTCTCTACATTCTCTAGAGCTCTCTCAGCAGCAATATCTACCCTCTGTTTTCCACAAAGCCACATTAATATAATCTTTTCCCTGTACAATTAAACCATGACTGAATATATCACCAATAATTTATGTTTATCAAAGTTGAATAATATTCTCCCGAATAGTCCACAGAACATGTTGCCATGCAGTATTGTCCAAAAACCTTTAACACATCTTCATACATAAATAAACATTTTATTTACTACAAATTTTACTGAAAATGTGAAAAATATTTAGGGAACATTTCAATTAAATAAATGGTTATTATTTACTTCTCCATTGTTGATGTTTGTGTGTTTGAGAAATAGCACCTTTTTTTTATTTACATTTTCTGAATGTAAAGGATTTCTAATTCATCGGCTCATGAATATAAAAACAAAGAAAATCTTGATTTCTCATTTAGCTGGTGGGGAAGCAATACAGATACATTGGGCACATACTTGAATTGCTGAAATCTGTGCTTCGGTTTGGATCCAAAGTTCACTCGCCAAGAAAGTGTAGGCTTATTTAAATCTAGCTATGAGAACCATACAAACTTCTTGAGTAGAATTAAACCCCTTCACGAATATTGTTTAAAAATAAGAAAAAGTGTATTGCTTAAAAATAACTAAACACTACCATTACATACAAGTCTAATTAATTGTTTATACTCTTGTACATAGGTTCAAATCAAGAAGAAGCAATTATATTGCTGAAAGAAATTAATATTTTAAAGTAAATTTAACTATAATAATTGTATTTTAATTTGCATTTGTATTGTATATGAATTACCTATTTCCTTCACAATGTGCACAAGTCAAACAGATTCCTTGCCTTTGCCAAAACCCATCATTTA
The DNA here is from genome assembly GCA_017312745.1 of Gryllus bimaculatus. NCBI lineage: Eukaryota > Metazoa > Arthropoda > Insecta > Orthoptera > Gryllidae > Gryllus > Gryllus bimaculatus. Next base: position 1,356,032 of record BOPP01000150.1, on the reverse strand, counting down.
AAACATCAAAGAAGTTAATATTTTCACATTTAACACAGATAAATTGCAGCCAATTTCATAATCAAAAAATAAAAAATGAAACAAGAGAATGAAAGTCAATAAGGGAAAAATATTACACAAAAACAGAATTTGTATTAGGTACTGTTATTATCCATTTCATATATACATAATGATACAAAAACAGATAGATCAAGAATTGCAGAACATCATTAGGCCAATATACTTCATTTGTATTGAATAAGAAATTGAATGGTACATACATCTTTTCTTTACCATTTTTTTAAAAATATACCACCAACAGTATATATTATGACATTAAATATAATATTGATACTACTAATAACATGATTTTACACTTCACTTTGGCTTTTTAACATTGAAGCTTTTTGGCACCATGTGTATTACACTTTGGATCTTGAGTCAAATAACTTCCCCCAGATCATTTTTCAGTATTTCAATGAGTTGCCAATAAAAAGCAATAAATAAAAACCTTAAAGAAATGATTTATGTAAGAAAAGTGACCAAGGTGTTAAATTGTATTTTTAGTAATAACATTATTAATGGAAATGCCACTCTTTAACAACAATCTTAACAAAGATTCATCTTCTCATTTGATACATACAAACTCTAGTGTTATTAACAATATAAAAATTTAAGAAATTTTAATAGTCATATCATACATTCTTATAATTACATGACAAAATATAACATGTACACTTACTAACTAACAGTTTGAGCAATGTTGTGTGACGCTGGGGTTCTGGGGTTGAACACTATAGGGCGATACCCTTTTCCATTACGCACAAATGGCTGTAAAGATGTCAGCCTAAACCTGCTACCATCTGTTGTTGTAGAATGAGCATTCTGAAAGTAAATTTTAATAATATTTTAATAAAAAAACTTGGTGAATATTGAAGAACTTTTGAAATAATTACAAAGAATATATATTCATAAAAGTTAAGCATTACTTTACACTAGTAGTACATTAGCTGATTACTTACTTCAGCTGATGGATGTTTTACATCTGTAGGTGAAGCTGAAGATGTGTCCCTTTTGTAAGGGATGTCCGGTCCTTCTTCCATATTGGAAGAGCTGCTTGTGCGTTCCAGTTCAGGGCTTGCTGATCTAAAGACATAATTATCCGCTTAATAGCTGACAAATGGTTTTGTTCCTCCGCAAAGGAACACCATATGCAGTGAATATTGGGAACTGCATGCTATGAAAAATATTATGTTTTGCATGCTACTCATTCATTTTAACATGCACAAAACATTTACTGCAATATTTAAAATTAATAATAAATGGATTTACCTATTTTTTGAGAAATAGTAAAACAATATTAGATAAGCATATTTGTGTGTTCTGCAGCAATTTTTTCAAAATTTCTTTAAAGAAAAAATTTTTTGAATAATAATTCGTAAATGTTGCTTCAAGTGAAACTACAAGATTTCTTTTCAATTACCCCACCCCATTTTAAAGTTTGCCAAAAAAATTTTAAAGAACAAAAATATATGGCCATTTATTTGAACATTTTCCTTTAAAAAAACAAAGGAAAGGTAAATATTATTCACAAATCATAATCACAATTTACAACCATAGTATTGAATTTTGAATGAAAATATAAATTCATGAATTTTGAATGAAAATAGAAAAGAAACAGCAATTTAGATTTGATATTAAAAAACAAAGTATTGCCTCTTATGTCTTACATTTATGAAAAAAATAAATGTCTTGTAAACTCTCCTTAATTCTCCATTAATAAAACAATGCTTTTTGCAGTGAATGTTTAAGTAATTCCTCCTCCAAATGTTAGTGAAGGCAAACTGTTGAAGCAACAAATGTGGCAAAACACAGAAGCAACAAACCTGTTCCAAACCCCAGAAGCAGTCAGCCCAGGAACAATGGAGGTTGCTTTGTTGACTAGACTTAAGGATAAGCTAGGGGCTGAAGCCAACTAACTTACTTCCTGCATGGACACAAAATATTAAAACCCTAAGTGTAAGTTCCAAAAAGCCAGTTGTAACAATAGAGGCTGATACAGCAGCCGTATTTGTTAAGAAACTATCATTCACATTCAATAATGAACACTTGTTAATTCCTCATGCACAACCTAATAGTATTGAGTGAAATTATCAAAAATTCAACAAAAGGTTAATAATTGTATGGGAAATTTCATATATGGGAACAAAACTGATTTTAATATATTCTTGAAGGAATTTTAAATATTATGAAGAAAATGATTAAAATGCAAGAAACACAAAAGTATATTTTAGTATTTTAGATAATTTCACTCAAAAATATTATAATTAAATTCTTATATACATGATCCCAAGCTATTAGCCAATATGTACCTCATATTATGTTAACAAGCGTTTATTAATTTTCACGCATCAGATAGATACCTGCTGCGAAGAGGCCGGGAATGCTGGTACCCAGAATTTGCTTGTCGGGATGTAGGTCGCCCATTTACTTGAGACACATCAGAATCTGAGCTTGTGGCTGAGCGGCCAGGTGGCCTTGCTCCGTGTGCAAAATCTCGCCTATAGTTGTCAGAAGATGATGATCGGGGAGTTGACCCTCCACCACGGCCCTGCTCATGATACGCTGTAAAGCCAAGAGGCAAAATCTAAAAGACCTATGTATGAAAATACACAGAGGCTTTCAGGGTCAGATATCGATATAAAAGACGTATCTTAGGGAGAACTGTTAACTGTTGTTAAAAATTAAAATTTGGATAATATAATAATTAGTTATGGAAATTTTTATATCTTGTAGTTCATTTTGTATCTAGTACCATGTATAAAATATTTTTAAAAATATTAAATGTTTTTGAATAAAGGTTTGTTTAACTACGATTATTTTTATTCATATTACACAATTAAATTATGCATTGCATATAATAAAAACAATTCATTTATGCAAACTTAATATTTATTAACAAAAATAAAGTTAGTATAAGATTTGAAAAGTGATTTCTGAAAATGATTATTGCTTTCTGCGGAAATGGGGTTTACCGCAAAGTTTCATTGCTGGAGACATTGTTTCATCTAACAAGAACATATTTACAATGAAGAATTATAATGGAAACAAATAACATTGAGAAAATGTAGCTGTTTAGAGCTAAATAAGATAACAATAAATCTGAATGAAACCTTTTTGCATCTTGTCTTAATAGTTTCTACATTTCAGGATAGTTCGAAGAAGGAACAGAATATTCCTTAATTTTGTTTTGAAAAATCTCATAAATCTGAGCATATTGAAATTTTAAAATTGTCAAATAGCTCATGACAGTATAACCTATTTTCTTCTTTATACTCAAGTCTGTTCAACTTAGAACAACTATTCATGAAAGTGTTTCATAAGGATTCTTTATTTCTTCCCACTTGTAGATGACAAAAGAAAACACCTGGTGAAAATTCTTTCCCAATTATATTTTAGCCAAATTGAAAATCATTTCTTCAATTAGTTTCATATTTAAATTCAGAGCAGTTACTGGACATTAATTAATTTTTGTTGCTGTAGTGGTGGTGGTGGTGGTGATGGTGGTAGTAGTGGTGGTAGTAGTGGTGATGGTGGTGGTGATGGTGGTTTTTTGTTGTTTTGTTTTGAAGAGGGAATGAATAATAAATGTCGGTAAACATTGAAATTTTATAACAAATAACGCAAACATGCAGAATATATTGTAGTAAATTAAAAATCTAATTGTTTGATTCTTCAAAAATTAAAAAAAAAAGTAGTAATGAAAACTGTAGTATGTGACAACTAAAAACCTGTATTTTCTACAAAGTGAAGACTTGTATTTGAATGGAAACTTATTAATTCATTAACACCCAAATTAATTGTGCACATGGCACTCGCCCATTGTGATTGCATTCGTGCACACCTAGTCACTGTTGAAGCCCTCAGGTACCATCTTTTTGTGCTAACTAATTGTTGTGTTGCTAAACAATTGCTACTAAAGCGCTCCAAAGCACAAACCGTAAACTACCGGGTTTTTTGCCAACCTGGTATCCCCCACCAGCAAGTCACCGCCCCAGCTGGGACAAGCTCTAAGCTCCTGGCCGGTCTCCCGGCATGTGTGGTAGTACAAGCACGATATTTACCTTCACCTCCATGTCTCTGATGCGTGACGTATACTTGTGTGCTCTTGGGCATGTCAAACACAGCAGGCGGATGTACAGTGGCCCTCTTAGGCTCCAGGTGAGGAAGGGACTCTGGACCGGAGTCAATATACCTACAAGGACAACAAACTCAATTAAAACTTCATTAAAAACATTATTTTCACGGAATGCAAGTGCTTTTAAAATGTTGAATTCGTAACATAATCGTCTAGATTTTACATGCTTTCATTATCAAAATGCTTATACACCTCCATGCTTCTTTTTTTAACATAGAATTTGCAAGGGCAAGTAATATAAAATCTGTAAAAATCAAGCAAGAAATTCATGATGTTTCCAAAGAAACTTAAGTCAAAAAGTTATTATTAATGGCAAAAATACTTATGGGTTTATAATAAAATATTTAAAAAATGATTGAGTTGTATGAGTATATTTGAAATCCAATTTGAAGAACAAAACAAGATAACCTTTCACATTCTTTTATTCAAATTAATTTTGAAAGAATGAATTGCTCTTATTAGAGAAATTTGTGCGTAAAATGGACTTGAAAAATCACAGAAAATGTCAGAAAACACAGGCAAGAAAAGATGAGCACAATATAAGGTAACCAAGTATAATTAGTGGAATCACCAAAAAAGTATAAAAAATTAAAAGGAAGAAGGAAAGAGGAAGAAGGTGAAGAAAGGGGTAGGAGGAATGACAAGTCAAAGATGAGGCTGAGGAGATGCAAGGGGAAAAAGAAGTTGAAGAAGAAAGAAAGTAGTAAAATATGGAAAGAAGAAGAAGAAAGGGAACTAGTAAAAAAGGAGGTAAAGAAGGACAAAGAATAAGATAAGTAACTAATGGAAGAAGAAGTAAAAGATGAGGAAGAGAAGGATGAAAACAAGAGGACAAAGAAGAAAAATGAAGATAAGGGACAGAAGAACAAACAGAGAAGACAAGGAAGAAGAGAAAGTACAAGAAGTTGGGGAGAAGTATGAAGAACAAGAGGAGAAAGAAGAAGAGAAGGGAGACATGGAAGAACAACATGAGAAGGATGAAGAACCAAAGCACAAAGAAGAGAAAGTAAGGAGAAGAGAAGAAGAGAAAGGAGAAGACGTTAAGAAAGGAAGGAGGAGGAATAGAAGAAGAAGATAAGAAACGGGGGAGAAGAAGTAGAAGAGCAAGAAAGAAGGGGAAGCAGGAAAGGAAGGAAGAAAGGGAGAAGAAGAAAGGGAGAAGAAGAAAGGAAGAAATGGAGAAGAGAAAAAAAGAAAGAAAGGGAGAAGAAGAAAGAACGAGAGAGAGAAGAAGATAATGAAGGAAGGAGGAGGAGAGGAGAGGAGAAGAAGATGAAGAAGGAGGAGAAGAAGAAGAAGAAGAAGCAGAGAAGAAAGGGAGGAGGAGGAGGAGGAGGAGGCAGCGTACCTGGTGGGGCGGTACTCGCGGTACTCGCGCCGGGGCTCCCTGAACTCGGAGAGCACCTGCGTGGAGGGCGTCTTGAGGTCTTGAGGCGCGGCGGCGGGGGCGAGCGGCTGCTGCTGCTGCTGCTGCTTGGAGGCGCCGCTGCCGCCGGCCTTGGACGCTCCACCTCCACCACCGCCGCCCGAGCTGTGCGCCGACGAGTGCGAGGAGGAGGGCGCGCCCTCGGGGTCGGCGCGGTGCGCGTGGGTATGTGCGGGCTCGTCGCCTTGCCACTCGGCGGGCAGCGACGCGAACAGCTTCTCGTCGAGCGAGAAGAGGCGCAGCTGCTGCCGGATGGAGGCCTTCTCTCGCGCGCGCTTGCGCTGGAACTCCTCCTCCACCTGGCGCATGGCTCCAGCTCGCCCAGGCGCTGGCGCTCTTTGGCTCGCCTCGCGCGACAGCCGCTCCGCCAGGCGCCGCGCTCGATCTGGCGCACGTGCTCTGGAAGGTGAAGCGCTTCGCCTTGCCGCGCGCCTTGCCCTGCCTGCCGCGCCCTGCCGTGCCCGGCCGCGCGCGCCCGCGGCGGGCCCTCGGGCGACGAGACGGCGACGGCGACGGGACGGCGCGGGTGCGGCGGATCTGCCGCATCTCGGCGCCGCCGCCAGGTCCTCGCACGACTTGGACAGCAGCCCGCCGCCCGAGCGCGACTCCAGCCGGCCCGCGGCGCCCGCGCTGCAACAACACACGCGCCAACGCTCAGCCTCGGTACAACAAGGGGACAGCCGACATTTCTTATTTTGAAATCTAATCGAGTCGAATCAAATCAAATCAAATCAAATCGAATCGAATCGCATCGAATCGCATCGAATCGAGTCGAATCGAATCGAGTCGAGTCGAGTCGAGTCGAGTCGAATCGAATCGAGTCGAGTCGAGTCGAGTCGAGTCGAGTCGAGTCGAGTCGAATCGAGTCGCGTAAAAGTCGAACGAAATAAAATGAAATATAAAAATGGAGTCCATGGTCTGGGGAGGCACAGGGTCCTCACCTGTAGCAGCGTCCGCGCGGCGCGAGGGCCTCGGTGTCGCGAGGTGCCTCGTACTGCGGCAGGTACATGACGTGGCCGCCCGACGCCAGGTACGAGAAGGAGGGCGGGTCGGCTGGCGAGGGCGCGCTGGGCCCGCTGGGCGACGACGCCGACCCGCTGCCGGCGTACGCGAAGGGCGACGGCGGCCCCAGCAGCAGGTTGGGCACCGACCGGCTCAGCAGCCAGTTCTCGTCCAGCGCGTGCCCGCTCCCGCCCCGCCGCCCCGCACCCCCGCCGCGCCGCGCCGCCGCGCTTCGCGCCCGCCACGCCGGAGCCCGCACACAGAGCGCTTCCGCTTCTTTCACGGCTGTTGAAGCGACGGCTGCACGTCGCGCAGCAGCGGCGCCTGGAAATCGCACACACTTTCTCCTCGTCAACGGGTTCGTCGCGCAAGGTTTCTCTACGCACAGCACGCCGGCTTACGGGCAGCACATTGATGTGCCCGATAGCCGGCAGTTCCCTAGGGCTCCAACTCTGACGGTTGGATAGGATTTCGGGACAACTAGCACGGTCAGTCCAGGGCATAGGTGCCAAGTTGTTTCGGTCGCCATTCTGCGCACCTTCATCAGGCGTAGTATTGGCGGTTTAGCAGAATGCACAGTTTCTGGTACTAAAAAAACTGAAATACTTCACTATAAAGAAACCAAATTCTGCCTAATAACTATATATACACACTGAATTATTTTTATTTATACATATATATTTAATAACTTTTTTGTTAAACTTGCCACAATTTTGTAAGGATATAAGAGTTGGAGAGAACAGGTATTCAGAATTCAAGCTGGATATTAAATTTACCTGCAGCAACAACCACATAAAAATTACTTTTAATTCATACAGCAAATTGCATAAGTAAATTATATAAATTAAAATAGCAAGTCCAACTTGAAGGTTTAATAAACTATTCAACTACTTTCCTTGATTAAATATAATTTTAATATGGTAAAGTTAGAAACAAAATGGATATTTGTAATGAGAAGTACTGCTAAAGAGAATCATTCAAGAAAAAAATTAATGCATAAATTTTTTATGAGCAAATATTATACCAAATAAATGAAAATCCCTTTTTGACAAATTGTATCAAGAAATCATTTGTATTTTATTGAACAAGGAGTATATCTCCAGAATACCTTACCTTTTGAAAACAGTTATGAATGTGATAATAAACCTTGCCTTGAAATGAGACCCCAGTAAATTAGTAAAATCCCCAAAGTAATGAAAACAATATTTAAACATTAGTAAAATAAAACCAAATGTCATTTATCACCTGCGAACAGTTTCGTTGCAATAAACATCAAGTAAGACATAAACAAAGACGGAAGAAATTCAAATGCTCCAATTTAATTATTTTTCTCTAAGTTGAAAAAATATCTTCAATTCTTTCTAACGAAGGTTTTAAAAATTTCCTCTGCCATTCTTCAAGCTCCTCATCGTCTTGCCTTGTCTTCTTCATCTCCCGATAATTTTGTCCAAAGTTGCTCGCAACAAATTAATTGATTTCTCAGGCTCTCGAATTACGTTCAAGTCTTTTCATTGCAGAGTCGCAGCAATTCTGTATACTCTTTCTGCCTTCAGCCTCCTGCTTGCGATCAATTCTGCAATTCGGTCGCCAGCAAACCATCTGTTCTTTGTCATGGGAATCTGAAACCAAAAGGATAAGGGGAGTGTTCAAACGTTTGAACTTACAAGCGTGTTGCACAAAGTAACCTTAATAATACTATTTCGATCGTTTATAAATTGTAAAGTAACAAATATCATTATCCAGTCCTATTTGCCTATCAGAGCAGTATGGAACATTTACAAATTACATTCTAATTTATATTATATTATCTTCGTAAAGTAAGAGTAACGTTGAATTTATCAACATACCTGAAAACTTATCAAAGAAAACTTGAAGAATCAGGCTCTTCTCAAAAAATAAAATCCAATCTACCAAATGATAATCACATAATGATAACTTTTAATTTGAAATCCTTATATTGTTTTTTGACTAATGTATTTTAAAATAATATTATTGAAGCTCTTGAAGCGCAGATAAAATAGTTTAACATTTCACAAAAATTAAACCAATAATTGTATCGCACATCCTAGAACCACTCGATAATATTTCGCTTTAAAACAATTTACAAATGAACGTTCGTATACTGAATCATTTATATATTTCTTTTGAATTTATTTCATTATATATAGGATTAAATTGCAATATCTGTATCCAGAATGACTGCTGTTAGTGAAAACACCAATTAAATTATAAAATAGCGTGATTGACACATATATTCTCTTACCAACAACTCTAAAACCCATCCGGAGCATTGTGTATCCTGCGTTCCATATTAGGCCATTTGATTGACTCAGATGTTGTGAAATTCAAGATTCCAAGATGTATTCACTTTGTATTACATGTTACATATGAAAAAAACTGGCTAAGCGTATGACTATTTAACTACAATCTTGTGTTCCGTACAATGAAAGCAAAAAATATAGTTTTACTTACATTGGGCTGTAATAATACAAAAGAAAGATGAGAGCGGAGTCGTGTCAACACTAACCCTTTCTCACCTACGTTCACTTCCACTGACGATTGTAAAGCAGGGACTGAATCACCCTAACAAATACTTCATCATCAAACCAGTTTTACCAAAAGTCAAAATTAAAATATTCTGATAGCACATGTAAACTCTTTGGAATTTGTTTATAAAGGTAAGTAATATTATCTTGTAAAAATTAGTAATAACAGTATTTTGCTAATTAATTTGATATACGTGTACCTTGCGTCATTACAATACGTACCTCAAAGATGTTAAAGAGATTTAAAAACTCTATTTCTGACACTCAACTTGAGAAGCAAGACATTTTGACTGTATCAGCAACTTTCAATAATTTGTGGGAAGAATAATAATCTGAAATGTTTGCGAATAGATATTATTAACTGTATTTTAACATCATCAAAAACTTAAAAACAAATCATGCCGTACTGACCAAATTGTCCATACAGATAAAATCAATCATCTGTTAACTTTACCACATTGTACAGACAGATGTCAACTCATTGTTTTCCTCGGGAATCTCCTTGAAACCAATTGCAGGCTATCCCTGCTCACCCGAATCGTGCCTGATGCTACCTTCGCGTATTATGAGAGTCCCACGCGGATGAAAAAACCTAGATTTTAGTTTTTACACCATACATCTGCAAATGTGTACAATGGTATTCAAAAATTTACGAACTTTTCAATAGAATTCAAAGAAAAAAACAATACTAATTTATCCTCAATATATCATATTAATTACACAATTAACGCCTTGATAATTTAGCGGGAAAGTGGCCTCAAGTGCATTACACTGATGTCACTGAAGTGCTTTCTACCGTCCTATGTCGAGTCCATTCGGTGGCAGGAATTCCCGACACTGCTAGACGCTATTCCGAGGTAATTTCAATATTAGGAAATTCTCCCCCGGTCTTTCTACTGGTACGTTGTTCTTGGTCCTTCTGCAAGAGAATGCAACTCGTAAAAGTACTCTCACAACGGCCACAGACTGCGCCGCACTTCCTTGTCCTATCCTACCCGCTTCACTTACAACACACCACACACACTTTCGTGAACTGCACTACCCCATTCGCCTAGAGACCAGTCGGAGTTAGACTGTGTCGGCGCGGCAGTGCCACTCTGATGGAATATCGCTTGGGGAAACATAGCTAATGGTTGCGCCTATTCTCACCACCCACATCGGAAATCAAAACTCCACCCTTCAAGAAAAAAAAAGCACAACTGCACTTACGGACTAATGCCCTTAAACCTTGACACGCCCAAAATCACAAAATCAATCTTCGACTATTTTTCAATTTATTTTAACAATAGATAATGTAATACTGTGGTTAGATTCTCAATACTTTATTGAATAATATTTTAAAAAGTACTTCTCATTCATTTATCCCTTTACAGTACAATAATATTTTTTACTACATGTTCCTGTCACTTTTTCTCACAATCATCTTATTCATTGAATTGCCTTTCGCGAAAGTAAAATTTCTGTTTAATTTCTTTTGTGCCGCAACTTTTACCCTATTTCTTTGAATGTCTACTCCCCGCTTCGAAACGAAAATAAAATATTGATAAGGCCAAATCTTCCCACTGACCATTGCACGTTGTAAAGAAAACACTAATTGAACCGTTTTTCAACTTTGATACTTTAATTTCCACTAAGTATCCATTAAAACGTGCGAGTCTTTTTTGAGGGTATATCGAGCGGCGAGTATTTTCCCGTGTTACAACAAACACGATCATTCCTCTCCCTTGAGTCTTGTTTTCACATGATTGTTGTTAAGTAGTGTCTTATTGGGGGAGTGTGAGAAATTGAGTCAGAACGCCGCAGTATGACATAGTGAAGAAAGCCAAACAAATATTCATTTCTCATACAAAATCGGTCACTAATCATTAGTTTGTTTTCCCCGACATCCTGGCATCAAAGATAACTTAAATCTCTTCTTAGATGGCCGGTCGAAGCTGCATATTTCTTTTCAATTTTCTGTGCGCATTGAATTAGTTATATTTAAATATTTGAAGAGGACATGCAGATAGGATGACCCGCGGAAAAACGATGATGCATTATAAAGCGAGGCTGTTATACCTTAGGTTTATTTCTTGGCGCGGTGAGAACATGTCTTCACGATAAGGTATCTTCACGCCATTTCGCATCTTTCTCAGTCGTGCCGCTGGATGTCGCCTGATCCCAGCAAACTGCCCATACGGTCGCATCATGCGAGTTCAAACGGTACGAGAGAAAAATACGCGAAACGTTGTGTGTCATACATCATGGAAAACACCCTCACGCGCAAGAAATAAAAACCCAAACCTAAAGGGCTTTACATGGTAAAATTTTCGTTCTGATTCTCCACAGACGGCTATAGCGAAACATCAAGAACTGCGCAAAACTCAAGGGTGGAACATTAACCAAACACCGCTTATATGGTTTCAGAGCATCAATGGATCTCACGTAGGCCTCTGACCGCATGAACCTAGATTCGCCGGTCCCGACGTGCTATATTGCAGACCAGCTATGGAATTTAAACCGTTTTCTGAGGAAATTTATTGCCGGCTGCTTCAATCGATAATTTCCGTAGGTTTCTGCGATCAATACTCAGACGAATGCCGGAGCAGTACCCTAACAAACGGCCCACGCGCATATTTCCGTTCATTTTTATCCTACCAACTACACAAACATGCACTAAACCACCGCCACGAGTCGGAGGATAGGCCGGGGACTTAGAGCTTGTCCGCTGGCCCTCGCGTCACCTAGTTGGGAAAACCCCGCCCAAGTCGGCGTCGTAAATCACCGTGGATATCCGCTGTTCCAACCCGGGAATCCACCCCTCTTTCCGCGATAAAAGCTATGCACTACACTCCACGGACTATGACTATCGTCGCGTCGAGTAAACCAATTCCTTTAGTGAAATTCTCAATAGAAGCGAGGAGTCAAACTGGAAGCTTTCTGCACGAAAAATTACGAAATGCTTAAAAAGTTTTCATGCAGAAAACGTGCAGACTGGAACTGTCTGGTCGACTTTCACCTTTATAGCAATCTAACCGTGACCGTAGTGATCATATTCATCAGTGAATCTTGAGTTCAGTACGAAAAATTCATATGAAAAACATTCCCATTACAATACAAACATATTATTTACATTGCATTACATTTGACGACAGGAAAAAAGAAAAGTAAAATATGTAACAAAATATATCACACATCCTCAAAGTAAACACGAAACAAAAAGAAATACGAATATCTCCCAATGAATCATCACACTCCATTAAATAGACCTCGTCAATTCATAGGAACAGACCATTAACATTACTATATATTAGGAAATATCTAAGGACATACGAAAAATTATTGAACTTTATCAGTTATATCGTCACTATTATTAAAGTTTTTACATGTGCTTTTAAATCTGATCAGCTACACCGCGCTGCATACTAACTGCATAAATCTATTTCTAGCAATCACGGTCTGCTAGAATTGCCCAAACTTTGTCTGCCTTTTAAACTTAAAAATTGGATTGTATAAATTATGTTCTACTCTCAGGATAACAGAATGTAATTCCAGGCAGTTTGACCAGGCAGGCAATCGTGAAAACGTTATTAATATAAAGGAGCTACACTCATGATACTTATAACCACCCAACAGAAAAAACATAATTCTGGAATTTCCCTCATTACGGAATAATTTGAACGAGAAAGTAGCATGAAAGCAGAAAGGGAAAATAAATTAATAATAGAATCTACAAAATCTTGTACAATAAAACTTGTAGTCACATTAAGAAATCCACGCAAAAGACGGAACCGGCATCTTCAAAAATTCTTTACTAAGTCATTAATAAAAAAAATAATTATTATGAACTGAAAAAAATGTAAAATTTTAACTGCAAAAACAGTTCTCTGTAGATCACATGAGAAACAGTCAAAGTTCTATACTAACCTATAACGCTTCTAACTGTGATTTAACTGTCATGTTCACCAAAGAATAATTTTTCAAGAGGATTAAATAATCCAATCACATGATAAAGAGTGTTTACTATTTCTAATATTCACCTACAGTTATTTTATAAGTAATTTAGAAGAGTCAATGTTAATTATATTCTGGTATCCCATACTCACAAAAAAAACATTTCTGAAATAATTCATGTGTGAACCTATAAATAATTTTTTGTATCATTGGCAAACACTATTCCTTGTCCAAGAATTGTAATTGACTAAAATATATCAATTATATCTATTGACCTGCACTGCAATGTATATGCTTTAAGGAAACAAATTGGTAATTCTGCAAACCTGAATTCTTTTTGTATAAATTTAAAGTCTTGGGTTGTATTTATTAAAAATACAATAATCCTAAGCTCAACTATAAATTGCAAATGTAATATGCGCATGTAATGTTAATTTGCATTGTATACATATATTAGTCCATAATCTAGAACCTCAGCAATCAATGGTATTCAAAATAAACGAAAAATAATATTAAATGTATTCAGGATCCCTATCATAAGACTGTTATAATTTAAAAGACTACATTGACTAAAAAGTATGTACCTTCAGGCTTCTTGTCAATGCGCGCGCTGGCTTCTATCAAATAACAGATTTTTCATCAATTCCAGTAAGACTCGTTTCACAAATAGATATGAGCGAGCAAGTTAAGTTCGCAACGAGCAAATTCTGATAGAAGCGAAAAAAAACACTACCATACTAGACTTTCAGAAGTGAAGCGTTTTGTATTATGTGAACTCTACCTTCACAGAACAAAGGCTATTTTTGGTGCAATCGAAAAGTCTATTAAATAGTTGTGGAGGATTTAAATATTGTCAGTTTGCAAGAATGTTATGAAAGCCAATGCCTCGCAAATCACACATCACAAGAGACTGAAACATACCTAATATCTTAGGGGAAGTATTGAAAATTATATGAAAAAGAATTCTATATTGCTATCCCCGGAAATAATAATATGGAGTAGTATGCTTCGCATTTACAAAGAGAAACATTGATAGTCATTGTTGGACATGAAATATAAAAGTCAACATATAGGATTTAGAATTGTTCAGCGAAATAAATAAAAATTATAGGATATTGAGTTCCTAAACAAAATCTACTTCTGATGGACGTGGCTAGTTCATAGAACCATAAATTTTTATTTGAAAGCGCCCGCCCTCACAAAATACAAGAAGAGACAACCAATGGTGACAATTTAGCAAAGCCGTAGGCTTGAACAAGATAGTCGCGCTGTCGGAAAACTATTACATCAAAGTTAATCATTTAAAGCTGCCAAACTCGAATAACCGAGTCATGAGACACGAAAGGAAAACCATCTCGCACAAAGGTAATAATCGAATGTTTTTAAAATTAGTCTCACTTCCCTTGTTATTCTCCTTTGAATGTTTTTATTATAGTCTAGGTTTCCCATTAATTGGAGTTTTTAAAATCCAGGATGCAATTTGAGTTTAAAATATTAAAATGCTTATCTCTAAAATAATTTTATGTTAGAATAGATATTAAAATCATAATGAGAAGTGACTGACAGTATATTTGCTGAAGGAAACTATCTGAAACAATTCAACTAAGTACTGATTGCAAACTATGGCTAGTCAGCCAAATAAACTAATAGTAGCTCAGATCGCACTAAGATCTCTATTGCAAGAACATCTGAAGGCGCCTCTTGCTTATAACATCTTTCCAGATAATTACATTAGTTACACCTAAGGAGATATGATTATTTTCGCAGTATACCATCCATTATTACCGCTGTTTAAATAATCAATCTAAATCATATTAAATGTTGTTAAATTGTCCCCAATATTTTATTCGGATAATTTTATATAATGGTTTATGCTGTTAAATGTCCAAGGTATGGAAACTAACTATTAAATACCAAAAGAACTTTCAATTGCCCCTCTATGTAAACTGACAAACAATTTTTTAATTTTGATTATGTTTCAAGCAATTATTGATTTTTCAACTTGTATAATAAAGTCTTCATTGTACAAAAATACTGGAATTTCATGTGGTAACATCAACAATCCTTGCGACTGAAATTCATTCAGCCGTATTTGTAAAAGAAGACACTAAATAGGGTAATTCATTTATATACCTAGTATAGCTACCCTAATCCAATCCATGCTACAGAAAACCAGTGAATTTGCGAAAAGCCATAAAGACCTGCAACGGCATATAGTTTTACAATACAATTGTGAAACCAACAACAAAATATTCCTAATCACTTTCTGTGATATAGCATTTCAACGGAATAAATAAAGGTTATTATTTACATCATATCTGTTATTCCGTTCAAATGTAAAATATATACCCAGAAAATTTAGCGTGCTATATTACGTTTACATATCATATTCCCTTTCTTTATCCGTTCTAAATATACGTTTATGTTGTTTATAAATAAAAACCTGGCTTTTCTTAATTTGCTTCCATTTTAATAATTAGTGGCATTATTGAGGATCCAACCTTGGAAAAGTGAATCCAAAATTAGGCAAACTTCTATATTCTAATTATCGTTACCGATTGCCAGATTGTCTGTATTCCTCTCTGGCTCAAATACAGTTAAGCAACACAATAAATAATACAAATAAGGTCTCGTTACTCGACATCTTCTGTTACATAGCTTGAATATGCCGCGCCACCCTCATTAGTTGAACTGCAGAAAAGACATTATGGTCATCTACTTCTCAGAGGTCGTCCACAAGGAGCGCTACAACCCTAAGGACAACAACTCTTCATTGCGACATTATTCTACATCGGTTTGTCCCAAATAGGCAACCTTGCCTATCTGACTTCTAGTTGAAATCTCTGTTATGATCGACGTTGAGTAGTTAAATATGTTTATGTCAATGAAACCACAATCAGTCGATGTCCCTCGATGAATATTCGTTGTAGCTTTAAAGAAAACTAGCGTCGAAACGTATAGTAGAATTCTTCCCTACTCTACTACACTTACATGCAGGGAGTCATCGAGCTCAGGAGTTTACGATTTTGCGTCCCACCCGGGGCGCGTGCCCCGAGATAGTACGGAGATACTTGTTGAGAAGAACCCACGTTGGCCCTACGATATCGGCCCTATCTCTTCTACTCCAGCTGTGTCAAACTACTAGCCTATCAAAGAAAACAAGTTCTTGCCATCTACACGTTACGGACAATAGACCTTATTCGTTACTCGCCGATATCTAATATAAACGCTCTATCAAACAGTAGGAAGATTAGTCTTTTGAGTGCCCTTACTCCATGCAAGGTAACCAAAACTTGAAATTCCTATTGTAAACAAATTGACGCGCTAATATTCCTTCATGATGATTATTTTTACGCTCAGTTGATAATTAAGGTTCTTACCTAAATTGAGATATAGTATGATTAATTCCACTTCTAATACCACTTATATGCCTGGCTTCATATTTACTAACTTCCTAGTTAGAATTATATATCTTCAGAACATTAAAAGCATTATTTCTAACCATAGTAAAATATAAATATCCTATTTCAATATTATGCCAAATATCCACTTAATTCACTATAGCATCATCTACATATGATCGATGAATTTGTCTCATGATATGTTTTTAACACAAATACAATTTTAACATCTTGGACAGAAAAGACTTTTTTACTGTAAAATTGAATACCTACAATTAAGTACTTTAATGTCCCTTTTCAACAGCAGATGAAATAAAAATGTTCTAACCCCCGGAACAAAATTCAGCAATAATTGTGTACAATTATTCCTAGCAATTAACGTTTAAAGAAGCCGCCAGATCCTCTTGAACTTAAATTAAAGAGAAAGTATCACTATGATGATGCAATGATATTCATTAATAAAAAGATAATTTAATATTATATAATTTTACTGAATCAACAATTCCAAATCGGTAAAAACACCCTTAAAAAGAAAATATAATGATTTAATTAATAAAACCTCATGCATACATCAATTATAAGGGAAATATGAATCTTTTATGTATAAAAAGTTACTATTCATGACATTATGTTATACACAATATCGCCATCAGAACAAAATCTTCACACGATTTCACTCATGTTAGGCTACCTGAAGAATTTTGGGTTTCTTCTTCATTTTGTCAACATAATATACTTGTTCATATGAGTGTCTAGGAGTGATAAATTGAGTGCAATATATATCCTTACTATTTATGATGCTAATGCAAAGATGTAGACTGTATGAAATTAAAATATGATTTTGACTGTAGTGTAATCGTATAAAACACCTTAAATTAAGAACCACTATTCCAGAAGTAATCAGACATTAGAAGTATTATATATTTTTTTTATTTTATTTATTGATTTTTAAAAATCTTCCTACAAGTTTCAAAAGTAATTGACTATCCAAAATCAATTACACTTCTTAATAAACCAATTAAAATGCCCCCAAAAAAAAAAAAAAAAAATTTCCCTTCCTTCCTT
>BOPP01000150.1:1273453-1300811 GCA_017312745.1 Gryllus bimaculatus | reverse complement strand
GTATTTATTTTATTTTAATTTTTTTTAATCGGCCCGGGCGAGGTGGAGAATCCTGGCTCGGATGAAAGTGTGATCACGTAAGGCGAGAAGCAAGGGAGGGTCGTCGGGGGGGGGGTTCGTGATATGCCTAGCTACCGACATACCCTGCAGCAACGAGCAGCGCAGTAGGGACGCCAGTGGCCCGCCACCTCTTTGGTTGTTCCCGTGACCGCCCGTTGCATCTGGTTGGGGGGGGGGGGAGGGCGCTCCGCGTCGCGCAGGTGGGGGCGAGCGCTTCCGGCCACGTCGCCACGCAACCCAATTACGGGGCAATCGCCTTGTCTCCGCGCCGAGGGAAAGTGGCCCGCAGAGAAACGGCATGTGGATCTCGAGCGTAATCAACAACAAAAAGCATCGACGGTGGTATTAAGCTGATGTTTTTGGGTCTTCATGTTTTGAACGTTTAACGGATGTTTGATTGTGAATGAAAAATGTCACAATAACAATTGTGTAAAAGGTAAAATTGAAAATAAATAAACTGATTGTCAATTTCGTTGTAACGGGTTGACGTGAACGCAAAGCGCATACGTTCTTTTGTACTATCTTCATTGGGGCATTCATAAGTAATTTTTATTATTTTTTTAAAAATTTTGTCTGTTAAATCTGAATTAATATTAGTAAAAACACAGGCATGTGGGAAATAATAATTTTGTTGTTTCGGATGTAATGCTGGAAAACATATTCACATCGAATCTTTAAAAACGAAGATGATGGTTTTGGGGGCAATGGAGTATTAACAAACCAGGCATCCCATCATGGTTTTTAGGGTTTTGAAACCATCGATAATGTTTTGGTACATTATACATTCGCGTGAGAATGCGACACCTTTCCTCCTTTCCCTCCATTAATCAGAAGGTTGTGCTGGTTTTTATAGCTTTTGTTCAGTCACGTGAATCGGTATGGTTGAGTGACTCTCCGTTTCGACAAAAATCATTTTTAGGGAGCGGGGGCTTGGTCTTTGAGTAATATGTACAAAATGCTAAGAATTCATTTTCACTCTACGTTTGGCAACTTTTGCTAGTGACGCTGTACTCTGCTTTATTTATGCCACTTCGGTAAAGATCGCATGAAAGCCGGAGTGAATTTTAGAAACTGGGCGCTTACAGACCTCTTTGTGAAGAGATATTCGGGTGCACGGGTTATTCGTTGATTAGAGTCGACCCTATTGTGAAAATTAGATTGAAAGGGTGTTTTACGGTAATTATCTTTTACCGCCGCATTCACATACAGTTCGTGAGCGTCGCGAATATCGCTGGTAAACGGAAAGCAGACAAGACAAGTGGTGGGGGAGAGCGGTTTCTGGTTTTAGTACTCTTCAAATGAAACTATTGGAAATTTATGTGCGTTAACACGAACTGGTTCAAGGATGCTCAGAATTAATGTGGAGGCGAAGACCCGCGACCTCGTCAACAACTTCGAACACGCATGAACGAGAAGCGCGTTCAAAAAAGTCAACGTTAAATAAACTCTAATAACTGGTTGCTTAGATGTCAGCCGGATGTTTTTGCCACTCCAAAATATTGGAGGAGGTTTCTCTTTCTTTCCTGCGAGTACAGCTCTATAATAGAGGCATGATCCATGGTAATCCATGCGTAATAAGAAAAAAATAAAGATTGTTAAGGCATTATCTTAAATCTAGTTTAAATAAATAAATACATAAATAAATAAATTCTTTATTGATAGAGAGGCTCAGGCCATTTAGCCTGCTCTTTCGCCTGACCATTTTCGAAAAAAATTTAATACAATAATTAATGAAAAGGAGGTCATTCAAAGAGAAATACGTACGCAATTCAGATGAGGGGTTCCTCACATTGAAGAAAGGAATGAAAGCGAGGGAGTAAGGAGTAGATTGAAAAGGGAATACTCTCACAGGATTTGTGAGATGCAACTTATTTATTTTCTTTACATTAGGGATGTATTAAAAAGTTAATCATAAATATATTAGAACACTATGAGAATTTACTCAAATTTAGATAAATTATATTTCCTGACTCAGCAAATTATGTACAGAAAGGATTGGACGGATCTTGAATAGGTCAGTGGAAGGTTAATAGGTACAACTAAATGTTTCACACAGAGGTTTTGAAGGAGCTAAGATTGCGTACGTATTATTGAATTACCCCTAAGAAGACTAGAAAGGGAGGAAATATCGTCAGCATACGAGTGAAAACACATACCCGATAATGGGATTGATGGAGGAAAAATTAGTAAAAAATTGATTGAGAAATTAGAACTCGAGAAAATCGTTATCGTAATTTCATAAGTCGCGGTATAGTAGTCTGATATTTCGGAGGGGCGGCGTGTGCCCCAAATAAGCTATTGATTTATTTATTTACTTATTTTACGCCAAAAAAAGTGTTAAAAACTGTGAGTGAAGTGCTACGGGGAGAAGTGTGTTCTGTGGACATTTTCCTGGGATTTCTACCCTCAGCCATGTACAAATTGAATTCTAAGCATAGAAAAACATGCGCGTTTTTGGCTAGAATTGATAAGAAATTTGTAATTTTCGAGAAACGATCATTTGAATAATATATTTCTTCCTGAACTCGAGAAGACATGTGCAGATAGTGAAATTACATTTACATGTCCAGAAGCAAAACAAAGGGCTGTCTCAGCATTCACTCAAAGGAACGAGATGGGGGTCATTGCCCCAAATCGCGAACATTTTCCCCTTCAGAGTATTTCTTATTTCCCCAGGGCGAATTATAGCTGCTAGCGAACTAAAATTATGATGTTGGCTATTTCAATAATGTGTAATTTTTTCTGTGAATATAATTCTGTTTTATAGTATGTGCTCTGCGATACAAGACCACCCCATATTTTTCAAATGAAATATTTAGGAAAAATCCTTGTTAATATTTCACTGTAACTCACCATATTAAAAAATTGTTATCTATCAGACACTTTAATTTTCAAGGGATCACCCTCAACTAGATCAAATTATGATGAAAGAGAAATATGGAAAAGCTAACTAGTAGAAAACAAACTGAGATTTTGAGCAAAAGAGATCAATATTTGGCTTCTGTTCAACGTTTTTTAAATTCATTTCAAGTACAATTTTCTGTTCATTTTCATCATTTGCTGATTTTACTGCAAGTGGGAAATCGGTGCATCGTGAGTTAAGCGGTTACATGCATACGGAGGAGGGTCCAACTGACAATTTTGGAGGGGGTCATCGCAGATTTTTGTTAAATAATATACTGTATATTATTTTTGTAGTTTATGTATCACACTATACAAAAATTATTTTTTTAAAGAATTACATAATTCTAACAATAAATATTTAAATCAGTTTTGCCAAATAAAAGATGGTAACAAAGGAAAACTCTAGGCCTTTTGGGGAGGCCCATGCCCCTCTCCCCCCCCTGGATCCCCCAGTTCACGCATATGATTAAAAGTACGACAGCACAACTAAGATACATTTTATATTAACCCCACAAAATGCAAAAATCTAGGGAGTCAACATTAAAACTTACATTTTTGCTGGTAATTAGTATTATAAGACAATTGAGCATGAGCTCACATAGGCCAGAAATAGTTTATAAAATGCTAATACTCTTAATTTTTAATAATAATTCTTATTGTGAAGGCTCCAGCATCACAATTTCTTTCATTCTATTTTTTCCTTTCTGAATTTCAGGAGGAGGATAGTCATTTTAATGATTTTCGAACTTGCCAAAGAGATAAGGTATGTTGTTGAATTACCCCTAACATTGAAACCCCCTACAAACAACTTAAATGACTATTGAACATCTACTGCAAAGTGAATCAAAGACTTGAGTTTTATATTCTTCCAAAGTTTTTCTGTTTTTCAATGAAAATAAAATAATATTTATTATCATTTTATCTAACTGCCTCAAAACTCAATATGCTACCTCACTTTCCATTTAGTCAAAGAACTTTAAATTCTAATGGATTCTTCATTCTCCTTCATTACTCATCTGGGGTATTTTCCTATCCTAAGATCTTTGTTTTCGTGTTTACTTAGTTCACTTATCAAAGATGATGTTCAAGCAAACCAGTGAATGTATCATTCTATAATGATACTGTAAGAATTACATTTTGTTGTATTCCCTATGTGTAATAATAAGTAAGTTACAATTCTACAGTTGCTAGAGGGCTGTGCATACCATGTATGAGCATCTCTATAACTTATCAAATATCAAGAGTTAATTGAAATGTTCAAGATCATTTTTACTAAGACAATTTTAAGAATGAAATTTTATAAATAGAAGATCAAGGAGGAGAAGAAAGAATAATTAGGAGATGAAGAGACAGAAGTGGAGGCGAATATGATGAAATAAGAGAAAAATAATTCTGCTGTTTAGTGCTGGGATGTACAAATACCCCATGTGATTTACTTTGTTCCTCCCGTAACCTGAGTAGCCACGTTAAATTTCGTAGAACATTTAAAATGAGATGAAGAAATAAAACATTAATATATTGCTATTAATATAAAGCTTGAATATAGGCTTTATTTGTTTTCCTCAGTATATCAGTTCTGTTTTTCAATTCATTCAACTCCTCTGTTTTTGTATTGCGTATCCCTGCACCTTTATATGATGCTAAAGCAGAACTCTTTACCTCAATAACAATCAATATAGAATCAATGTCCTTTCTAAGGAAAAAGTTAACCAGTTTTTATTTAATAAACATGACATTTAAATTGTTTAAAGAAATATTTCATTGAATTATATTTTTCAGTTGAAGTAAAGAACTTGAGTTGGAAAATCATGACCTAAATAAATGAAACAGGAGAATTTTCTATGTATTTGAGAATGTTGCAATAAATATTAATTATGGTATCTCTCTTTAAGTATGCTTGTGAAACAATAAAATGAGAACCTGTTCCATGTTTTGCACATAAGTAAACTACTACATAAAATATATACAGGACACTATGAATTCCACAAGAATTGGAAAACATGAAAGACTTCTTTTTCTAAAGATTCACAGCTCAAAAAATCTTTCACAATACAATAAACTGCTAGTATCTATAGTAAAATAAACAATCATTGGAAACATTACTGGTCAAATTATTGACAAAGGTGCTTTTTCTACATGTCTTATTCTGATGAACTTCAATCATTGATTCTAAATTCATGATCACGAGAAAACATCAAATTTCATACTGATTTTTTTCACTCCATTTCATAACTAATGTGAAAGAGTAATGGTACAATTGAAGTGTATGGGGTGTTTCAGTAAAGATTGATAAAAACCAGCATATTCCCACCTAAAAATTTTGCAAGAACATTTATTAATAAGACCACAAGTTGACACAAGATTTTTGTTTTTATAGTAAAATATTTGCAAATGGTATAAGCGTTAGGTTAGCACACACGTCACTTCCTAGTAATTATTGCATTTAATATTTAAAAAAAAAATAATCAGTTTTTATTACTCAAAACATTGCCTCTCTTACTACAGCATGTCTAACCACACAATATTTAAAAAGATTCTTAAATTTCAATTTGAAGGACTGGGAATAAGTTTTTAAGAATACTAATACAAAATAAGCCAAATGTAATTTATCAAAATGTCATTTTAATTTTACTGCTCATCACCAGTTACATAGGTTCAGAGAAAATTCCAAATCAACATTTGGAAAAGTACAATTCACACAGAAATTATACTTGAGATTTAAACACCCAAATTATATTCAAATAATTCACATTTTGTAAACAATAATCTACGAGAACAATTACATTAGAATGAGTAGCACCTCCACTGAACAGACAATGCAACATTAATGCCAATGTCTGATACAAAATTTGTTGCAAATTTGCATGAATACGAAAATATTTTAATGTTTTGCACTAGGTTTGTAAACCATCAATGCATTGTCACTGGAATTCATGGTGAATAATATAAAATCAATTAACACCGAGATATGGGCGTCTCCATTTTTATACACCTGTTAATTGTTCTTAATCATTTGCATTTTACATCAACAATAGAAAAAACCAAATATTGTAACAATTAAAAGAAAATCTCACACTTCTACAATTCCTTCAGACAAGGCATTAATTAACACTGAATTCAATATCATACCTGTCAAAATATATCCATATTAATTCAATAATGGATGAAATAATTTTTATATACATGAAAATAGTTTCCAATTTGTTATGTCGGATAATATACCATCTACTTGGTAGAAATTCTTCCACCTGTAAAATCAGTCCTGCAGCATATAATCCTCTCGTCCACACATACACTCGCATACTACGGAAGAAACAAAACTGTGCAGTCCCTGTGTAACTGGCAGTACGTACCGATTTTTACCATGAAGGTGCATAATATACTTTTTTTTTCATTTTTTCTTTTTATACAAAATGACAGTTTATGTACACTGGTCAGGCATGCGATGACATCACTATTTTCATGAATATGCTAGTGTTCAGAATCAGCCTCTAATTGAGATGAAAAACTGCAGAAATATGATTCTGCACTATCCTCTTTTGAATATTTTGCACACCCCTTAATAGAAACAGAGTTTAATGCAGTAGTATTACCACCACAATTTGTACTTATATAATCTACTCTACTCGAATCACAATAAACATTTTCTCCAGGAACTTAAAATCTTAACAATACTGGTAACATAAATACTCAAAATAGATTGTGATGAAACATAAAATATGCAATGAACATATAATATAATATATTAAAGTTGTCAACTATACTGTGAAGTAGAAATCTAGTGAAAAAAAAAGGGTCTTATCTTCCATGAAGAACGGGAAAGTGTCAAAATTTGTTATATACAAACTTTCATCTATGACATAAGTTCCACACTTTGACCCACGCAAAATTGTATGCCTTCTGCTGGTGTGCATTGGTTTAAAGGACTAGGTTCAGCGCTGGTTCACAACATAACTTCCTTACAATATCCTTATGGCACTTTGAATATGAAAGTTCCTTGATGAATACCACACATGATCTCCTAATAAATGAGGCATCTAGCAACTAAAAAGTTGATATTTTTTCGCCACATTACAGATTTGCTATTTCCAATTGGACACTTTCTACATCTCATGTTATGCTGTATCAGTTGACACACATCAAGAAAATTTACAAACAGAAAACATTAATTTTGTTTTCATGAATTTTAAATCTTTTTATAGCAAGAGGCCTCAGATGAAATGTGTAAATATTAAATTAACTATTATTTGTTTGCAAAACCTGAATTGTAGCAAATTATAACTGTTTTATTTATTGGCTATTTTATTAATCAAGTTTTGTCAGGTACATTATTTCCTGCTTGGATGCGAAACATTTAATAATACATTATGTGAGGTACGCTGAGTCACCATCATCTTCCAGCACATTCTCTGCATATGTTACAACTGATACTTCATTCACTGAGCTATGATAATCATGTGAATCACTGAGAGTTATTTCACTTGTCAAAACATCAGTTTCAGAGTCTACAAGGATAGAAACCTCTTCTAAAGACTGATTGTTCTCTGAAATGTTATTGGGCAAATCTATTGACCCATCAGTTCCTACAACTGCAACAACTGAAACATTTTTGAGCTCCGAATTCTCATATTCCTGAAAATTATCATGAGACAATTCACTCGACAATCCTTCAAAATATTCTATTTGAGCATTAAGTTCACTGAACACTTCACTATTCACAACACTGTCCAGAGTTTCTTGCAAAGCAACTGGATCGTAAGTGTGGACTCGGTGTCTTCTAAAGCCCAAGTGATCACGAGACATTTTCCCTGGAAGAGACCTACGATATGGTTTTCTTCGTTTCCCTGGTAGTTCATTGCTGGCCTCACTAGTACTCCTTCGCTTCCAAGATTTACTATAATGATCGGGAGCACCTTCGGATTCTTCTTCACCCGTCTTCAGCCAAGTATCGTGAAGAGCTTGCAAAATTTCCCCTTCAGGCAATTCTGAATCCATTTCCTCAATTTCCTTTAATATATGAGGTGGAATATTGATTTTAATACCTTGTTGGGCGAATGATGAACCCATCTTCTTATGGAAAGGATGTCTTTTATGATTCATTAAGCTTTCCACAAATAACTTGAAATCTTTGGAATCCTTTTCACTACTTGGTATCACATCTCGTTTCGGAGGAGGAGCAGCATAATGTCGTGAAGGGTCTTCTGGGTGTGCTCCCACATCTTTCCCTTGCAACCACAAATCATAACGTTCAGGTTGAAAGCGCTTAATGAAAGTCTCCATACTAATTTTAACTGTATCACCTCTACAAAAACAATGAGACGCTCGTTTTCCATATTCCACCCATCGAGGAGAAGCAAAGTTTGTGGATTCAGCACAATTGAAACCATGATTAAAACCTGCATGGTAACCGAATGGAAATGTTATCATAATTTCACCAGCTTCTTGTGTAATTTTATTATATGGTATGGAGTACTTTTTCAATACTTGTGGAGATACTAAAGTCATTTTGTGGCGAAGAAATGCAGGACATTCTTTTAATGCATCAGGAAAGAAACCATTTGCTAATCGTTCAAATCGACGACCATGCTCTGGAGGGATTGCATACCATGTCTTTGGTGCTCCAAAATGAAGATAATTTATACTATATAAATCCATATCTTCAGTATGCCAAGCAAACGTCGTTTTCCACATACCAAAATATAAATAGGCAGTATTTACACCAGCAATGCTCACACCATAGTCTTCATTAACATAGTCTAAAATGCTGCCCAGACTATTTATATTCCAAGCAGTTAGACTATCATCAGTGAGACTTCCTGAAACATCTGCTCCATATATCGGGGAACCATACATGATCTGTTTCCAGTAAGTTCTCTCCAAACTGTCATAGTCTGTGTGTTTTGGTGTTCTATGACGATCACTATCGGCAAGTTTTTGATATTCTTTGACAGTCATAGCTTTTCTTTGGACATTTATTTGAGTGTACAGTCCGGCTTTTCCGTCTACTACTTGACGAATAGGAGTGGGTATGGTGATATTAATGTCATCAATATCATAACCCTTTTGTCTTGGCACCCATTCTGGAGGAGGAATGATTTTGGCTAGTCCTGCTTTATGGGCTCCCATGGACTCAATATGTAGAATGTACTCGTTAAAATCTTTAAATTCTTCATATGTTGGACGAAATACCATTATTGTAGGCCCTCCAGGCCCACAACTGCTTCCTTCTTCATTCATTTCAACGTTTGCAGTAAACTATAATCTCAAGTTTTGAAGTAAGTCTTATTCGTTTACAGAAGCTATTTTCTAACACACTACACAAATTTTCTACAAAACAATTATAAATATCCAACAATATGGATAAAATCACGAAATTCGCTGAACACAACAAAACACTTAAACACTTCGCACTCCATTGCAACACGAAGCTGCACAAACAAGAGCACGTGTAACAACCGAGCTCTGGAGTTGGCGTTTTCACTAATTCTTCATTAATCACAGTCCCATGTTGACTTCAAATAATGTCTTACTGTAGTGTACACAATACACTGAATACTTGAATTATTCAATACAAGTTCAAACTTTTCAGGCGACGACGACACAAACATACGGCCATGAAAGAGTTGAGCACTTGTTTGAGGAAGTTCAGATATTCTCCGCTAGAGACGCTCGGTAGCTGTCGTTTCTGAAGAGGCCATACGTATTGCCAACTGTCCGAAACAATTATGTGGTCTCCGAATTGTGTCAAAATTTAAAAAATGCAAATATTTTTAATCATGGAGGAAATAAAGAATATTATAAATAAAAAAACATTATTATTCTGCTAAATATCTTCGTCTTCTTAAAGATATCGTGACAAAAACAGAAAATTGGATATCCTGATAACAGGGTACGAGTCCTTTGGTAAGTAATTGTTGAAAGGGAGGTGGTACATGGTTTGGCGTGAAGCTTCCATGTCTTCCATATCCACATTTTCCATCTTTACTTTTCTCCTTTCTAGTCGGTCTTGTCAGAACTTCGCCGTTTGGATGCGGTTGATTAAACTTTTCCAAATTGGGGAACGCAAACTTTCGTTCTTTCTCAAAATTCATCTAATGTGTGCATATCAACGTTAGAGCGTTTAGAATGACACGATTAGACTGATTTTGTATACGCTGAACGTATTCTTTGGTTTTTCACTATATTATAAACACGCCGTTATTATTTTGCTACTAACCCATATCTGCCCTATCCAAGTCAATTTCATCTGATTTCAAACTGTATTCTATTTTCTTTAGATGGCACAGCCCTCAGCAAACGGGCTTACGGACCGCACGCGATTTTTCCTTCCTCTTCCTTGTCTTGTCTTGTTCTCATCCCTTACTTACAATCACACTTACATGCACTACACTACCACACATGTCGCGAGACCGGTCGAGAGCTTAGACTAGAGCTGGCTGGGGCAGTACCAGCTTGTGGGAGATACCTTGTAGGAGAAAATCACGCAAGCCGACGGGCAGGTAGGCACCGGATATCACCATCCATCGGGTGAAGATCACCGTCATCTCTCGAGGAAAATAGCTTGCGCTACACTTACGGGACTAATGACCTTAGCTATTGATGTTCTCGGAATCACTAATCAATCAGTTAAACAAGTAAGCCAAGAAAAAATTACACTGGGGCGACATGAATCAAAATGGCTGCCGCCACGCACATTAATAATGAACCCAAGTGTATAAACTTCTAAAATGCTTTTATACTAAAAAATAATGATCGGAACTCGTACTAAAGTGTCTTGGCTCCACATGTCGCCTGGCCCTTCAACATTTTATTCGTATTCAACCGTCCCTTTCTGTAGTAGCTTCGTAAAGAACTATTTTAGTTTAACTGTTAAGATGAGATCTGAAATAGCACGTTGAGCGAGATCGTCGCCAGATCTCGCCAGGCCTCTTAGCCGAGATCCTCATAAGTTTTGGGAATCCATCGAGGTTTCGTAAAACAATATTTGCTATGTGTTCTACCTAAAAATAAGCAAAGCAAACACGTCATTTGTGTGTGTGTTAATCAGTCTGGGGTTTTCATTTCTCTGTTTATGAGAAATATTTTAATTCGGGAAAATGGATTTGATTTCATGTTGTATTGTTATTATTTTATTATTATTATTATTATTAATTATTATTATTATTATTATTATTGATTATGCTAAGTTTGTGGCTGGATTGAAAGTTCTAGATTAACCGTGATACGCGATCGGGGAGTTATGATGATCTCCCTGCATTAAATTTTTCAATAAATTAAAGTATATGTTATGTGTGGGTGCGTGCGTGTTTGTGCGTGCAAACGCTCGCGTGCGTGCGTGTTCCAAAACTTCTTTTAAAACACTGATGCAATCGTTCCGAAATTTTACACGAACACTTTTAAGGTAAAACACACACACACACACACACACACACACACACAAGGAGTCGTAATCTCAAAATGTTAATCTATTGTAAATTTGGGGTAAACTTTCAGTTGTTTTTCTTAATTTTTAATTTATTTTTATAATTTAAAAAAAAATGTAATAAAAACGAAGCAACCCGCAATGCGACTATGTCGTGCGAACCAGGACGGGACGAAGCTTCTGGAGCGGGTGGGACAGACAGTTGAAGGATGGATGGGGTAAGTAGGGAAAGAGAAACCGAAGGAGGGAGAAAGACGACAGAGGGGACTCAGCGGGGAGATTTGGCACAGTCCAGGTCTTCAGTGTTATTGAATCAGATGTTTCCAGATAACAAAAGGCACATGTTACAAAAATAAAGCATATCGTAAGTTTTTAATGCTGATGTGATTCTGTTGCGATTAACATCATAAACCAAAAATTGTATTTTGCTTAGTTTATACCGAAATGCGACGTTTCTTGTTTTCTAATTCTATTTTGTATATATTACAGCCACGGCCTAGCGGATGTAATCTAGGTTGGCAAAGCTGCTCCTACTACTACTTCTATGAATTAATGACAAAGGTCCAGAAAGGTTGATTGGTGTTCCCCGGCGACTATTATCTTTTCGCACATGCTGCCCTCTTATTATAATAAAAATAATATTAAAACGTCAAACGTCATCAAATGAATGGAAGGGAAAAAAAGAAATGAAAGGGAAAAATAGGTCGTCCGATTTCAACATATATGAAATAACCATAATGTGCATGATGTTTCTTTTTTTTAACGTACGATTTCAAAAATGTCATTCTTCGTAATAGTTGTTGAAGGTAATAGTAATTATATTGAACAAGTATTGCAATTTGTTTAATCTTAAAATGTTTTATAAATATATTATAACTATCTGAAACGGCACAGTACAATGATTTTCATTTATTTTTTAATGTCTCGTGGTACAGTTAACAGACTGGCTCATACTCGAGACAAAATTAGTAAGATAATTTTACAATTTTTTCGAGTAATACATTAAGGAGGGCAAAATAAACGTTATTTCATAAGCTTTAGAATTTAAAACATTGAACGGTTTTCCACTGATTCACAAACAGACGTAAGACTAATGCAAAATAGTAATTTTGAAAACATTGAACAAACAGAAGTTGCCCACAATCGGATGTGGAGGCGGATCAAAATTTCTTTAGTACAACAACAACTTTGCTCTAAAATTCCTTTGAACCTCGCAAGCTCTATAGTGTTACTAATGAGTTTACAAGACGACAAAACATTTCGTTGAAAACTGACATGCATAACTAAAAGCAGGTAAACAGCTGTGAACAACTGATTTACATCGAAAGCAATTGATTAATAAAAAAGAGCATCTAATTTCAGAAATTAGTTGACACACTTCAAAGCTTATTTAACATGATTATTTTCAATGATAATGAATCAATCCACAGAAAACATTCCTCAGAACCAGTTTTGATACAACTTTCTGCAAGCACTGAACCCAAGTTTCCAGACAAGTGCAGGTTGCTCACAGACACGCACTCGCAAAAAGATATAAAATGACTGTGGCTCGGCGCCTCGAAACGGTTTTTCCTCGAAAGAGGCTGTGCGGGTGAAAGCCCACGTGTTTCTGTGCACGAAGCGGCCTTTTACGTCAGCTCTTAACACAGCTGGGGAGGTCTTATCGGGACGTACGTTTCTCGTATCAGCTCTGGCAGCTTATCGTTCACTGTAGTATTACGAGGAACAGGCGTCCCTTATCGCTTACCATTACACATTTGATAACGTAGATTTACCAGACATAGGAGCACCTTCTTGACGTTTTTGAGAGAGGCCACGCCCTCTACTCGCAGCGGAATCAGCGACTCTGACTGGACGGTCCAAGGGTAGGAGTCCAAATGTTGGCGTATTTTTGACACTAGCTACATAGAGGAATAGAATTCAACCTCTGAGTGGGGGAGATTTCTAGTGTTAGTCTGCTGTTTTCAGGCGGCACCAGGCGAATGCCGGAGCAAGTACCCAAGGACCGCGCGCGACATTTCCTTCCTCTTCTTTGCCCTATTCTCTCCCCTTTCTTAACTCATGCATGCACTACATTAGCAAACATATTGGGAGCTTGGAGCAGGTCCTGGCTGGGACGGTGCATCGCTGCGGGAGATATCTGGAAAGAGCACTTGCCACCTCGCGGGTTAAACTATTCACTGTACTAACGGGTCGAACGACCAGAGCAGTTGATGTGCACAGACATCAATAAGAAGAAAATGCGATATCTCTGGCGTTTTATTTTTAGAGAAGACTCTAAAAAATCATTTAAAAAGGGGAAAAGGTTTTTCTTTTACGTTAAATTTTGTAGATTTATTAATGATGAAAAATGTTCATTCTAAAAATTATAACAAAAACCAAACAAAAAGCAAACATAGCACATACTTTCTCGCATCATTATACGATCACGATAAAAAGTATTTTCATATTTGATTACGTGAGTCTTTTAATGAAAAAATTAGGATTCGAAAAAAATTGCCAGTTTCCTACCAACTGACGATCCCCAAACGGAGGAGCGGAAAGGTTCTACCTGAAGGTCGGCCGGAGACGGATAGATAGAGGGACTATCAGGCGGGTGGACAGACTGATAGTCAAAAACAAGACGAGACGAAGAGACCGAATGGCGGAAGGACGAACAGGCGAACGAACAGTCGGACAGACAAAATGACGGTCAGACGGACGGATGAAGAGATGGGCGAAGGGATGGGCGAAGGGACGGACGGACGGACAGACTTACGGACAGACGGACGGATGGATGAATGGATGAATGGGCTGACGGACCGACGAACGGACAGATGCAGTTTACCTGATTAAGCAGGAATTATGTTGGTATGTCATGTGCCAGAACATTTCAATCTCAACCCGAGGGCTCCATAACCAGATCCAGAATATGCGGTGTACTTGATTAAGCAGGAATTAGGTTGGTATGTTATGTTCCAGAACATTTCAATCTCAACCCGAGGGCTCCATAACCAGATCCAGAAGATGCAGTGCATTTGATTAAGCAGGAATTATGTTGGTTATGTTATGAACTCAGAACATTAAATCTCAAACCCGAGGGCTCCGTACCTCATTATTCCGGCAATGGCGCTGCCTCGCACGCCTTTGGAGCGCGCCACAGCCAGCGCGGCGAGCGCCGTGCGTGCGGCCGCACGCGCAGATAGGGCGCTGCCCGTGCCAGGTGCCTGGCGGCCAGGTATGGCCGGCCGGTCGGCCGTCCACTTCCGCCAGCTGCCGCCTGACTTGGCCTTGCCCCCCCCCCCCCCGCCGGCGCCTTCGATCGCCCCCGGCCGCCCTCCACCTGCCGCCTCAAGGCCAGCCCCGCCAACCCATTCATCGCCCCCGGGCCCCTGCGACGCCCCGGACAAACAGCGACCCGACGCATGTTTGGAATACGATAGCGGCCTGCTTATGCAAACGCCCGAGAAACTCGCCCTGGGTTTGAGTCAGATCGTTCAAATAGGAGGGCGCCCTCCCGCTGCCACATATTGCCATCTCGCGACTACTTTGTTGCCTCGTAAGTTAGGTCATGTAGGAAATTAATTGTTTCGCGCGCGAAGCCGACGTTTTCTGAATGAGACTAGACACAAAAAAATAATCGATTGGGTTGGCACACAAGAGAGTAAGGCGGGCAAGTAGATTACGCTTTGAATGTGTCATACGAAATGAACATTTCAAACTGGCAAACAAGCTGCACATTGTGTCAAGAGTGTTATCGAAAACGTAAGAATATTCTTTCGTGAGGCATACGAGGGTTGCCTTTTATATTTCAGGATTAGAGAACAAAAAAATATAATTAATCATCAAAAATCACTTCATTGTTTTTTTTAAAATATTCCCCATGAAGATCTATACACTTTTGCATGCGTTTTGACCTGGATTTGTGGAAGCACTTTTTAAAACTCCTGATTGAGGTATCTCAAAACCTTGCCTATTCTGAATGCAAGCAACCATTCGTGAAGCTCCCGAATTGCTT
Source organism: Gryllus bimaculatus (assembly GCA_017312745.1). Taxonomy (NCBI): domain Eukaryota; kingdom Metazoa; phylum Arthropoda; class Insecta; order Orthoptera; family Gryllidae; genus Gryllus; species Gryllus bimaculatus. The sequence goes on along the minus strand of BOPP01000150.1, from coordinate 1,285,428 downwards.
TATTTCACCGTTGGATACAGATCTGTCGCGACCAGTGTAATAGCGCCTCTAAAGAAGGCCTAAGCCTGCGTCGTGGGAGGTGCGGGGTCCGGCTGGGGTCGGGTGATGGGGGAGAGGGGCGAAGGGGGCGGGCCATTTGTGCCCGGGGTGCGACGGAAGCGCCTTCTGACTGCGCGGGGGGGGGTGATTCACTTCACGGCAGCGTCGAGCCAAAGGCCTGGCGGACACTTGGCTCACTCCCCTCACAACACGCGGAGCCCCGAGGGGCTGGAAAATCTCGCGCGTTGTTCCTGCTTCTCCGAATCTGCTCAAGCAGCTACAGTCCGTTCGGCGAGTTTCTCAGTGGATTTATGTTGTCATCTCTTATGAATCAAACATGTTATTTATGCGCGTTATTCAATATACGTACTGTACAACCTGCACTATTGGATTGGGTTCGTTCGAAGGAACGAATTTATTAATCTTCCCTCAATATTTTCTTTCGATGTTGTTGAATAAAAGCATGTGATGTTCATGTAGTGGTAGTAAAAATGTCAGTATATGCAATGTATCAATAAGGAGGAGCAGATAGAGACAGAAAGAGACAAGGAGTGCAGGAAAAAAAGATTAATCAAAGACATTATTTAAAAAAATAATCGAAACAAGTTAAAAATGAAACATGCAAAAATATTGATTGGTTTGAGACAGAATGTCTCGCCTTTGACTGAGGTTTGTTCACTAAAAAAAAAAAAAAAAGAAAAAGAATGTGAAAACTGTTTTAGTTTCATATTCACACGCTATTTTCATTAGTATTCCCTTACTATATGATTACCATTACTTACAGAATGCCAGTGAGGGATGTTTGATGCTTCATGAACCTATATTTACTGTCGATAATCTCACAAAAGACCATCTCAGCATGTGGTTTAAAGGTTACTTTTTAAGTTTGAAAATTGCTGTTGTGGGTTTGATTAGTGTGGAACATTTTCTCAAAACTATAATGAAACAGTTAGTTCTACGCAGTAAATAATCGAAAATGATTTCTTTTAACATTCCTAAAAAAACGTCCTTTATTTAATAACGAAATATAAATATGATTAAATGAAAAACAGTAAGATCACAAATGGTAAGAAAACTTGTCGAAATAATGTAGGAAAACTCCTCATTCCAATTTTCATGTTAACGGAACACTTTTCAGGAAATGTTTCCAATGAAGAACAGTACATTATACAGAATTGCCGAGCCAGGGATTCAACTTTTCTATCCGTTTTATTTTTTCAAAGATAGTTCGTTCAGTTTTCACTGTCATATTTTTTTGCAAATGTGAAAACTAATGTGTACTTGAAATTAATTTTCTTGTAACTGTACAGAACTAAAATTGCTCATAGTACGGGTATAAGAAAATTACACGAAAGAAACCGAAATCTCGCAATCTTTACTCTTGCAACACATTCTTCGTTCATAAAGTATCCGTTGCCATCTCTTTTAACTGGCTGATGGTACCGCTTTCGAAATCATGTTATTTTGCAGTGGCTGTCCTTGGAGAACTCAAGTTGAGCAATCTGTCTCCCTTTGTGATTTTAATGCTCAGGATGGGGCTCGATACTTCCGCTCATTCTTTTCTCCACCTATGCGAGATGTTCTTTCTGAATCGCAATCGGATGTTGAAATTTCGCGATAATGATGCGTTTAATTACGCAACCCCTCGCGAATCAACTCTTTCGAGGTATGGTCACGTGTCACTGGCTCCCAGCTAAGGCGAGTCGATTGATCGTAACATCCAACTCGCACGCGATGTGAAAGCGGAATGCGACACACACACTCTCTCTCCTGCATTTTGAATAACATTCATTGCCCCATTCACGAATACAAATCGAGTATCCTAGAAGGAAACTACCTTCATTGAAATTCATGAAACTATTTTTCTGGGAGACTATGACAATACATAACAGCCAGAGCTTTCACACCCGAGCATCTCATTTGAGATTCATTCATATTAGTTATTACAGTCTTGAAGCAGCTCAGTCGTAACACAACCTTATTTTCATGGCGTGAAGTCATCACTGACCATAAACTGTTTTATCAAGGCATAAGTATCGGTAATAAATATCGGTAAAATGATTAGCATAGAATAATAACTATCGGTATTACACATTCGGTTGTAATACAGAATGTTTGTGTATGTTCAGTAATGTCCTACGCACCAGACACTTTACAATAATTTCGTGAGATGAGTTGTTTTCACAGGTGATACAGCTGTTAAATCACATTTTGTATAGATTATTTTATTATATACTTATGTTTTGTAATTTTATTAACAACTCTGGGGAAGAATGAAGAAAAAAAACTTGACTCTTGTTGTTATAGGAAAAGTGCAGCCTCCTACAGTTTTATTTTTGTGTCTTTCCGCCACGTTACTGGGGTTCATTAGCAAATTTCAAATTATGCTAATTATAATAATAAAATAGTTGTATCTGTAATGGTAATACATTATTAAATAATTGTTTTTGTGACTTTAAATATCGCAGTATTAACCAAGAAAGTCTCGAACTGAAGAGAAGGCATTATGGTGTCCTAGTAATTTGCAGTTTTGTATTACATTCTTAAGGTATAAGTGCAGGATTTCATGTTTCTGCATTAACTTACAGAATTGTAAAAATGAAATATTAAAATAAAAGCATGATCACTATTCTGTTTGTTAAATGTAATCAAGAGGTTTAACTTCAAAATCCAGAGTGTTCAAGTCTTTGTCAATGTCTCCTTTAACAAAATTGTCGCTTTAGCATCGTAAAATTAGTGATTAAAGACGCACTGTACGTGTGTGATAAAATAACAGAAATGTAAGTATAAAATTGTATATATTACATATACACATACACATATACATACATATATAAGTATAAAATTGTTTAATAAATTATTTTCCAAGAAAATAATTCTCACATGTGAACGATTCTCTTTGGAAGGAAGGAATATCTTAGTGTCAATCACTTAACTTTCGTTTATGCTTTGCCGTACAAGACTGCTGCAGGAATTTTAATGTACAAGTAGGTACATTATATTGCGGAGTCATAGCATGAAGAAATGAAAAGGGTACAACCTTTCAAATCAGTCTCTGTTTATATTAATCGAATGGGAACTTGACTAATTTGAACTTGTAGATACGTATTTGAGAGTGTAATTTCAAGAACAAAAAAAGCAAATTTAACGAACGTAGTCATAACATCCAGTCACATATTAAATCAGAAGATACTGAGACCTCATCATTGATGAGTGCTAGTATGGAATATTACAAAAAAAATTGATTATTCTATGGAGAATGGAGAAGACCCACCTACAGTTCTAAGTGAACTCTTAGAATCGCTTCTAACTTGAATTTGAATCCCAAGGACATCAAAGTGAGTCTGAAGAAAAGTAACTCTTCGATTAACCAATTAACAATCATTCGACATCATAATCGAATAATTTAGTATTATTAGTCATTTGCACAAGTGGGCACTAAGAGGAAGCGGCACCACTACCTAACCACAATTTATTTCTCTCACGGAAAATGGATTAAGAAAATGTTACTTGAAAAATAACATTCCAACAGCATCTGAGAAGTGTTTTAGACTATCTTAACGATTGTTCATTGGTAACTCAATTCGAATATTCAGGGGTACGAAGCAACGAGAAGGAAAACGGGGCGGAGGAGATCAATAAGAAAGGGGAACAAGCAAAGCGAAAAGAGTAATACGATGGACAATGGACAATAGGCAATCAATCCAACCTCGAGGTAATAACCGGACACTCAACACCTGTAGCTCGCTGTTCGTTCAGTCACTTCATAGCCACAATGAGAATTGCTTAGTTTTCCAGATTATTCAGTAGTAAGTAGACCTCTATTTGAACCTGTCATCGCAACTGATTATTCAGTTCCTTTGGTACATTCATTGTTATTTATTTCAGTGTTGAGTACCTTGTATGAATGAACTTGGTAGTTCATCATCATCATTCGTTTTCCTTTAACTGTACCTAGCTGGTCTCAGAGTGAGCCGATGCATTGTCGAAGTTCTATATACACTTGCGGCCAATCGCCTGCCAAATACAAATGATAAAATGCTGCCAACTCATCACTGGTGTACGAGGAAAACAATTTGTAAACCAGCATGCCACACGATTCTTTCCTGTCAGATGTAGGAGTAAGGCTAATTGAAAAAGAGGGAGGAAAGGGAGTAAATGATCCAGGAGTGGTCATTTTTTGTCACTCTCGACTCGATTCGATATTATTATTAATTTCGACTCGACTCGATTCGATATTATTATTAATTTCGACTACACTCGATTCGATATTATTATTAATTTCGACTCGACTCGATATTATTAAAATTATAACTCAGATCCTTTTTATGTTAAGTTTCATAATTTTTGCGGAATACGATATTTTTTGAAGATTCTAAAGTAATATTCCCTGATTTTAAACATTAATAACCCTTGATTTTCATTAAAAGAGAAAATAAATTACAAAAGAATGTTGATTGTCCATGCAATACGTCTATCATATTTTGACGAGACGAGTAACTTTCATTGGTTGATATTACACCAATTTTTTACTGTAAAAACTAATTATTAGTCGGAAAATACATGTGTCTATAAATATCTGTAGCTCACGGCAATGGAGACATTAATGTTCATGGATTTATTATGCTATCACAAATGAGTTTTTAAACACAGCGGAAAACTCTTACCTTAGCGAGAAAACAGCATTAGGGGACACCAAGGGAAGAGAAAACCTGATGAGGATTCTTTGAATGCGCCGCTATCACTTATGTCGTCATACCTGAAACAAAACAACAACATTAACCTGCTGGGCTAAAAAATCATAATGACAGTAAAAATGCTATGGTGTCTAGTATTTTTAAACTGAGAACTTGTAGCACGAAAACAAGCGCAGGCCAGTTTTCGATTTTATTATTATTTAAAAAAAAATTTTTAACTAATGCCTGAATACTAAAAACAGATGTAAAGCGAAGACTCTAAGGTTAGCTGTTTCTCGTTCACGTAATCCAAATTTTCAAATTCTTGGAATCCCATTAATTTAAAAAGCGATTTATTCTCATGTTTGTAGTACCAATTCAATATAACATATTATAAGGACGTATCCTTCTTGAACATCAGTAAATAAAAATATTGTCTGAATTAGTAGCAGTGAAACCGAAGTAGACGGTTCCTTCATAATATTTGTCTTGCCCCACTTCCTTTTTATGGATATCATTGTTACGTTTCTTTACAGCTCATTTATTACGAAAAAAATCGAACAGACTTGCTAGTCCAGAAATCGAGAGATTGAATAACATTTTAGCTTTCTAAATTAAAAATACAGAGGATTCCCTCGCCCCCATCCCTTCAGTCAAAAGGATCCGTTCGAGACGTATGTGACTAGTGATGGCAAATTTTAGGAAAACGTCGATATATCGTTTCTTTGACACATCAACAAAAGGTTTTCGATGACGAAAAAACAGCGATAGTTAAAATATCGATATTTTAAATATGATGAAATAAATCGAAGTAAAATGTCCTGGTTATAATGTAATACATAATAAGTCGATATTAGTTTAACGTGAACTAGTATTAAGCCTGAAACTTGACTGTCATCTTCATTTTCCAATGCTCTATGTAGTCAAGTTTCAAAATGTAGTTTAACGATATTACCACGTAAGAAAAAAATCAAAAAAAGGCAACAACACTGAAGAAAGGTTGCAGTTAGCTAACGGTTTTGTGCCGTCTGGGGATCGACAACAGTGACAGTAGTAAATACCTGTTGATTGCGAGGAATCCACAAAATAATTAGAAACTGAAAATTTTATTTATATCATTTTTTAACATCGGTGTTTCTGAACAAATATATCAATCTAAAGAAAACATCGGTGTTATAATACGGATGTTTCTGCTCGAAAATATGGCTATTTTAAAAACAAGTATGTTTCATGCGATATTTTTAACATCGATGTTTCTGAACAAATATATTGGTCTAAAGAAATCATCGATGTTATAATATGAACGTTTCTGCTCGAATAGTTTTAAAAACATGGATGTTTCTTTGCCATCCCTATGTGCGAGACGTCTGTCTGTCTGTCTGCCTGTCTGTCTGTCGTCAGTGTGTCTGGTCTGTCAGTGTCCTGTCAGGTCCTCAGTGTTGTCAGTGTCTGTCAGTTCGTCAGTGTCTGTCAGTGTCTGTCATGTCTGTCAGTGTCTGTCAGTTGTCTGTCAGTGTCTGTCAATGTCCTGTCAAGTGTCTGTCAGTCTTCAGTCGTCTGTCAGGGTCTGTCAGTGTCTGTCATGCTGGTCAGTGTCCGTCAGGTCTGTCAGTGTCCTCTGCTCAGTGTCTGTCAGTGTCTGTCAGTGGTCTGTCAGTGTCTGTCAGTGTCTGTCAGTGTTGTCAGTGTTGTCCAGTGTCTGTCAGTGTCTGTCAGTGTCTGTGCAGTGTCGTCAGTTGTCTGTCAGTTGTCTTCATGTCTGTCAGTGCTGTCAGTGTCTGTCAGTGTCTGTCCATGTCTGGTCAGTGTCTGCAGTTGTCTGTCAGTGGTCTTCAGTGTCTGTCAGTGTCTGCAGTGATCTTGTCAGTGTCTGTCAGTGTCTGTCAGTGTCTGCTCAGTGTCTGTCCAGTGTCTAGTCATGTCTGTCAGTGTCTGTCAGTGTCTGTCAGTGTCTCGTCAAGTTGCTCTGTCAGTGTCCTGTCAGTGTCTGTCAGTGCCTCGTCGTGTCTGATCAGTTCTGTCAGTGCTCTGCTCAGTGTCTGTCCAGTGTCTGTCAGTGTCTGTCCAGTGTCTGTCAGGTCTGTCAGGTGTCTGTCAAGTGTCTGTCAGTGTCTGTCATTTCTGTGTTCTGTCAGTGTCTGTCAGTGTCTGTCAGGTCTGTCTGTGTCTGTCTGTGTCAGTCTGTTCTGTCTGTGTCAGTCTGTGTCTGTCTGTGTCAGTTCTGTGTTGTCTGTGTCAGTCTGTGTCTGTCTGTGTTAGTCTGTGTCTGTCTGTGTCAGTCTGGGTGTTCTGTGTCAGTCTGTGTCTGTCTGTCAGTCTGTGTCTTTGCGTCAGTTCTGTGTCTGTCTGTCAGTCTGTGTCTGTCTGTCAGTCTGTGTCTGTCTGTCAGTCGTGTCCGTCGTCTGTGTCGTCTGTCTGTGTCGTCTGTCTGTGTCCGTCTGTCTGTGTCCGTCTGTCTGTGTCGTCTGTCTGTGTCCGTCTGTCTGTGTCCGTCTGTCTGTGTCCGCGTCTGTGTAGTCCGTCGTATGTCTGTGGTCCGTCTGTCTGTGTCCGTCTGTCTGTGTTCCGTCTGTCTGTGTCGACTGTCTGTGTCCGTCTGTCTGTGTCCGTCTGTCTGGTCCATCCTGTCTGTGTCCGTCTGTCTGTGTCCGTCAGTTGTCTTGTGTCCGTCCTGCTGTTCTGTCTTCTGTTGCCTGTCTGTTGCGGAGGCCGGGTCGGGGGCTGGTCGGGCTTGGTCGGGGGCTGGTCGGGCTGGGTCGATCCAGGGAACTGCCGCGCCTTGCAGAGAGATAACCGCCGCGTGGCGGATTGGGCGAGCACGTGCGCGCTTTCCCCTTCCCCTCTCCTCCTCCCTCCCCACCCTCCCCGACCCTTCCCATCCCGCGGCTGGCTCTCTCCGCCGCGCCGGGTGCGGAGCTTCATCGAAGACGTCAGCCAGCGCTGCTGTAGAGAGATGACGGTAAAGCCATTCACAATGCAAACATAAACATGAGCATGGCGTTAACATAAAAGTTAGGACTCATTCTCAATGCGTTCGCATAAGCATAACACGGAAGACGTAAACTTTAAAGCTTGCAAGCTTCAAGCTTCTGTGCTTATGCTTAAGTAAGACATAAGAAATAAACCAATCACAGTACGTGAACTCAAGATCGAGAATCGAAATAGCGAAGTCAATAGACCAACTAACGCCATATTGGCCATGGGCACAGTCGATACCTGGAAATGAATTCTCACATCCAACCAATAGTAAATTAGAATATCTCACAGGCAATAGAAACTTGTATTTTGCTTACGTTTATGTGAGACATTGGGAGTACTTCAGTCAGAGTACTTACGTTAATGTTATGATTATGTTCACGTTTGCATTGTGAATAGGCCTTAAGAAGGGACCGCTTTGACCGTTACTGCTTGACTACTGTTGGTTTAAAACCACAGTTGGTGTGTATTAAGGCCCATTCAAAATGCAAACGTAAACATAATCATTACGCATAGACATAAACATTCCCGAAAATAAAATTGAACTTTAATATTCCGTGTGAGGGTGTTAGACAGTTGCACATGCTGACGCAATCAACTAGATTTCGTGTACCTCCACAACACCAGTGGATATGCGTACTCCTGTGAAGTAGCGTACAAATCAGGGATAACACATGTGTCATCCCTGAATCAACACATGTGTTTTTTTTATCCCTGATTTGCACGCTACTACACTGGTGTATGCATCATCCATTGGTGTTGTGGAGACACGTGAAATCTTTTTGATTGTGTCAGTATATGAAACTGTCAAACACCCCCTCACGGAATATTAAAGTTCAATTTCATTTTCGGGAATGTTTATGTCTTTCGGGAATATTAAAGTTCAGTTTTTCTTTGACGTCCAGCTACAAGCAAGAGTGGTCGCTAATGACCTTAGAAGTTGATGCGACCTTAAATAATAATAAAAAAAGGATGATAAATGGTGGGGGTAGGTATTCCGTGGCTCAAGAAAACGTGCGCGTATAATACTCTCTAACACGAAACAGAATTAGGAACAACGGCAGCAGCAGCAAGACAAGAGCAACACCAACAGCAACTACTTGCCGCGGGAGTCTGGGCAGCTTTACGGGCGCCGCAGTGTGTTTGTCCTCTCACCCCTTATCATGATCATATCGTGTCATCCTCACAGTTACCATACCGTTACACGCAATAGTGGTCGCTAATGACTTCAGAAGTCGATGCGACCTTAAATAACAAAAAAAAGTTGACAAATGGTGGGGGTAGGTATTCCGCTGTTCAAGAAAACGAGCACGAATAATAATTTCTAACACGAAACAGAATTAGGAACGGCAGCAGCAGCAACAACAAGAGCAAGACCAACAGCAACCACGCGAGTCTGGGCAGCTTCACGGGCGCCAGCGACGGGGGTCGCTCCCGATGTCCATCAGCGGCCGGCACCGTCCCCACCCCCTCCCCTCCCGCACGCCGTGCTGCCGTGGCTAATTGGGGCGGCGTCGTCGCGTGCTCCAGTAACGCTCACGCGTGCACTCCTCCCCCCACCCCGCGTGCCCGCACGCGGAGGCCGTGTCCGCGATGGCGGCCGCGCGGACGCACGCAGCCCCGCACGCGCCGAGCACTGAGGCGGCTAGGGATGGCGAAGCTTAGCAAAACATCGATACATCGATATTTCTCCAAAAGGTTTTCGATGTCGATGAAGGACTAAGGACTAAGCGAAACATTTCAAAAATTAAATGCCCTGGTTCTAATGTGATATTCAGACGTCAATTTTAGTTTTAAAGTATACGTATATTCTGCCTTAAATTTCACTGTCACCTTAATTTTATAATCAAAGTTCTATGCAATCAAGGTTCAAATTGCAGTTTAACAGTTTTACCACGTAGAAAATAATAGTAATAATAATAATAATAATAATAATAATAATAATAATAATAATAATAACAACAGGTTTCAACAATGAGAAACGTGAACAGCAATCGGTTCCGAGGCGCGGCGTAGGGACCGACAATAGTGGCAGTTGTTGATGGCTGCTGATTGCTAGCAATCCACAATTAAAATACACACTGGACATTTTATTTATATAATGAGAATTTGTTTGAAAACATCGATGTTTCTGCACAAATATATCGATTTGAAGAAAACAGCGAAAGCAAAATATCCATGTTTCTGCTCGAAAATATCGATGTTTTAAAAACATGGCCATGTTAAAATACCGATCAGAGCAGCCGACCGGTAGAAATCTCCACACAGCGACTGAATTCGACCTAGCTGAGAAGCTAGTGTCGAAAATCCTGGAACCGTCGGAACCTAGGATCACTCAGATCAGTCAGAAGGATTGCAGTGTCATCAGTTGATGCCCTGAGCAATCGCTCCAGGTCTCTTGAACCAAACATGACGGGTTCTGAGGCAAGTCCCTTTCCTTGTGCACTGAGGATGTGTGGGATCCGCGGACCGTTTTGTAGAGGAGCAGTGTCTCGTGTGCTGCGTTCGTTCACCCGTTAACATCGTGCAGGTGTCTTAGTCCCTTGTTTCTTCAGAAAGAACGGAATTGTCAGCGGGTAGTACGAAATTTCCGTTTCATACATACAGTCGCCCAAAAACTGTTACTAAAATATAACTGAGGTGTAGAATATGTTTAAGTACTCTGAGATACGTGCCCTGAAAGTGACGGTATATGATCAAGTTACAAAACAAAAAGAAAAAAGAAAAAAGAAAAAAAAGGGAAAAACGATCGGAATGTGGGCAGCCGTACTACCTCCTGATATACTAATAACCAGCGCATTTTGAAGTTTCAATGTGCATCTTGAATGACTGTTATGAAATATATTTGAATTAGCGTATGCTTGTTTTGAAAATTTTCATTTGTATAAGTCAACATCTACACTTTTGTTTTTTCTTGATTACTTGATACTTTGGCAGTTTGCGGCTTATTAGTTTCGAACAGACCTTGTAAACTATTATCGTATCTACCATCAATAATACAACAAAATGTGCATATAATATTAGATTCTATTCCAAACTAAAAGGCCAAAGTAAGAACAATCATGAATTAATACATGAACAGACACGTGAATATTAATAATTTTTGTTTTTTCTGCATTCTAATATTGCCTTCTAACCATCCCTAAGCAGTTGACATATATTAGAAGCCGATTTGAGAAGCATTCCTTTAGGAAGAAGAAAAAAAACATTCCTTTCCACTCATATGGGCGATTGCAGGAACGACCATCCTTTATGTGATTTCCATTTGCTTATGTTTTATTCATCACGTGCAACCATTGGACTAAAAAAAACATCATCGATTGAACATAGAAATAGTTATGCTCATATTCGATGAAATATATAATTTTGTTACAGCACACCAAACAAGCCGTGTCAGCACTTAAAGTAATTGTACTCACGCAATATTTTATTTCTAAAGCGTCAGGAGACGCAATTGTAATGCGACGTTTTGTGAGGCAGAAAAGAGCAATTCTTTGTAAATTAATGCAACATTCTTGCTTCAAAAGCAAGACTTTTTAAATGATCTTAACCAGTGCGCTGACAAAACACGACTACTCGCTTTGAAACGTATTCTGCTCGCTCGCCCTTTTGCCGTGGAATTCAAATCGTGTGCACAAAGCGCAATTTGTCCAGACGTCGGGAGTTGAGTTGAGTCACGAGAGACGCAGGACCGCTTGACGCGTTGGTCGGGGGCGCGCGCCGCTTCCACGAACGATTACAATGATCCAAACAAGCCGAGTCCGGACGTCGCTCGGCGCCGTTTTTACGCCGGAAGAAGGTCAGTGGGCGTTCTGGGAAGCGCGCGCCGGTCCCGGATCGCGCTCCGGGGAGGACGGCGGCGGCGGTGGTGACGGCGAAGGTGGAGCTGGCGGTGGCGATGGTGACGGCGGAGATGAAGGCGGTGGCGGTGGCGGTGGCGGTGGCCGTGGCGGTGGCGGTTGCCGTGGCCGTGGCCGTGCGTGGCGGTGACGTGACGGTGACGGTGGCGGTGGCGTTGGCGTGCGCAAGGGGCGGTGGCGCGTGGCGGTGGCGGTTGGCGGTGGCGGTGGGCGGAGACGGCGTGGCGGTAGCATGGTGCGGCGGCGGCAACGCGTGGTGGTGACGGCTTGAGACGGCGGTGCGGTGGTGGAGGGCTGTGACGGCGGCAGGGGCGCGGGGGCGGTAGGCTGTGGCGACGGTGCAGTGGAGGCGGCTGCGGTGTGGGGTGGCAATGCGTGGCGGCGGTGGTGTGTGGCGTCGGTGGGACATGGAGCACTTGGACAG
>BOPP01000150.1:1252585-1264137 GCA_017312745.1 Gryllus bimaculatus | reverse complement strand
GCAAACACGCGCGTTGCAATGCGACTGCAAGTGCAGGCAGGGATGCTAATGATGGCGGGAACTTGATTCCCTCCGGGTGCGTCATTTCCCGTAAGTGTAGTACATGTAAGTCATGGGGGGGGAGGAGGATAGGCTAAGGAAGAGTAAAGAAAGCTAGCGCGCGACTGTTTATTAGGGCACTGCTTCGACATTCGCCTGGTTTTGATCAAAGAAACGACGGAAAATTACCAATTTGAGCAACCGGCCACTAGAATTCTCCTCCAGACAGTGACTGAATGATCTAGCTGACAAGCTAGAGTCGAAAATCCTGCCGAATCTCGACTCGAACCTAGGACCTCCCGGTCAGAGACACTGCAGTGATGCCACGAGACACCTAGCAAGAGTACTTTGAGGCGTATTTGTACGAGAGGTACAGTCATCTTATTTTAAGCTGTAGATATGTAATGAATCACTCGAATAATTATGTGTGATTTTTTATGAAAATCGTACGTTTCACAAAAGCAGTAAGACCTTACATCTTGTATGTTTGTACTTTGACACAACAGATCTTTACCGGCTAAGGCCGATCAACATCGTCCCGGCCTACCTGGCCTACCTTTACAGCTTCGAAATCAGAATTCAAATTTTCAAGTAATGTTTCTAAAATCAAACCCCAAATTCTTTCAAAACAGAATATGAACCCAAATCTTTAAAATGTTACTAGAATATTAATGTAGTAATAAATTTATGTTATTTGTATGAGGAGAAATTAAACCCAAAGAGAATAATATTTTGATACATACAGCTATTCCTGAGTTAAAGAACAAATTTCACTTAATTTAAACAGACCATGCATCATTTTTTCCGAATAGTAAAAATAACTTGAAAATGAACGTCATACACAAGTACATTATCATACTACTATATTTAAGCAAAATGTATGTAAAAGTCCTGTAGCACTAAACTTGAACAGGCACATTTGAAATATTTTAATCCTAATTGAGATTCGTAGATCGAAAAGATGGTGAAGAATTGAGATATCAAATCTCAATGTTTTTACACTATTTCAATATTTTGATAATTTGATTGCTTAGTCCTTATTTACATACGTTTTAATAACGTGCATACTAATAAGATTCAAATAAGCTTCGCATCATCACAACTAGCCTAATTGTAATTTGAACTGCAGTACAAATACTTCTTCCTATTTTAGTTTGACATAACTGCTAAATTTTGATGAACTTCTCTAACACGTCCTTCGAGTACTATCAGCACGAAAATGACTAAACTACCTCATCCCCCCTACCTCATACCCAATCTATCTTTTAGTGACTCTTCATATTTCAACACATAAATAACTTCAAATTTTGTTCTATTCTCATGTACACATCATTCTCACATGCTTTACGAATTTCCATTTGGCAAAAAGAGAAAAGTTTTGAAATAATATTAGGATTTATTGTTATTGTATATTCGTTCACATCATTCTAAGAAAATAATATTTCATCAAGAAAAGCTCATTTTATCCAAACATGTAATTTAAAATATTTTAGTTTCTTTACGGGTCATTCTTTAAAACTAATTTTGTAACACTTGCATTAAATATTTCGTGATTTAATTCCAATATTAGTGTACCTTCTGAACTTAATATCTCTTAATGTTTTTTTAAAATAAATAGTATAAAATTATGTTCCAAGTACTGTTTGTAGAGGGAAGTACAGAGATTGCAGCCTTGGGCATGGGTGCACCTGTGGAGGACTCTCCTTTTCTTTCTGTATGACCTCCTGGGCTGGCAGTGGCGTTTCATCTCCTCCATTGGCGGAACTAATGTACGTTATAAGGAATGCATTCGTTCCCTACGTGCGTCCTTTGTGCGTTGCCTAGCAAAGCTTGCGTAAACGCAATGTGCATTCCTAGGCGAACTGGCCATCACATTGCTACGGACTTTGTAATATTTCCTAGGAAGACCATGAAGGAGAAGATGACAGAACGAAGACATCAAACGAAGGACGTTGGTCGGGTGATATGTACTGTACCAGTTGCCTACTTTGCCGCTGTGTAAGAGAAATTACTATAAGAAGGGACCGCTTTGACCGCTACTTCTTGAACATTGCTGGCAATATCACCGCAAGTAACGTCCATGGACTCGTTTTTCCAGCGCGTTCATTTACATTTAGCTTATTTACAAATGTCTACATCACTGTTTCTCGCAATGTCATCGCCGTGCATGGCGTTCATTTGTTTCCCGACCTGTCAAAATGGTTCCTTCTTTGAGTAGCTCCTCTCTACTAAGGGTGTTTAATCCCCAGGGATGGATATGTAGAATTTTCGCCAAATTGTAACCCTACTGTGAGGAGCGCGAAGACACCCCGTAAGTCTGATATCTGTATGGGCCAAAACGCAATACTCTTCAACATCATCTGCCCATGAAAATGGGTGGGATCGCTTCGCTTTCTCAAAGCTTACCAACTTTGTGGGATGATAGAAGAGTCATACCCCGCGGACAACCCCCTTCTCAATTTCATTTGAGTGTGGGGTTTTCTTACAACGAATACAAGATCCAACTGGGAGCCATTCATCTGAATTAACTCAAGGAAAACGGAACCGCCACTAGTCTCTTTACTTCATCCTCGTTGCACTGTAAGTGAACATCAATAAACTGAGTAGCGGGCGGGAGTTGACAATTGAAGAATATAGACAGTATTTGGTCCTTATTTGTAAGAAAAAAAATATTTCAAAATAACTGTTAATAAATTATTATAAATACAAAGAAAGACGAAGTACCCTATAACTAATTTGAAAAGACCACAGACAGAAAATTAAATAAAAATCTTTATTGAAAAACGTCTTTCCAAAGTGAATTATCCTCATTTTCGTTTGTTTTACAGTTTTAGTATTAATATATTCTTAACACGCTTCTCCATCAGGCTACCAAATATTGATTTCAAATGTCGTGGTTCTCCTCTGTTAAACTGTATCCGAAAAGTGTCGAATTCTCTCTGAAACTATTAGCTCAATGTGTTAATTTTTCTTTCCGGTAAGATTGTGTTTCAAAAAGGCCCGCCACTTTAAAATAAGATCAATTTCTCTTCGGGGAATTTACATGTGGGACCAAGACCCCGACCCCACCAGCGACGGATGGCCGTGTAAAGGGGAATTTCCTGACGGCAGCGGATGGCATTTTCTATGTGATCAAGCGAAACCCTGTCGCCGCGCACAGCCCGCCTCCCACGCCGCCCCCGGCCCTGGCCCCGCCCCCAGGCCGCAGGCACGCGAGACGGCGCTCCCTGCGGAGAAAGCGCGTCCTCTCACACTTGGAACATCTTTACGATTCGCATCTGAGCACACATTGTTCTCCTCCGACAAACACACACCGCTCCCACTCCCCGCGCCTCTCCTCCACGCGAGATGGACCGGACGAAGTGGCTCAGGGCATCGGCTGATGTCAGTCCGGGGCCTCTGACTGGGAGGTTCGTGGATTTGCGTTCCAGTCCTAAAATGGCAGGAAGATAGATACCAGCTACATAGATAGGTCGAAATCAACCACTGTAGAAGGAGCATTCTAGTGGCTGGCTGCTCTGATCTGATTTTCTGGTGGTTTCTTCGATCAACACCAGGCGAATGCCGAGGTGAGAGTGGGGCGAGAGCAGTACTCTAACAAACGGGCCACGGCCCACTCGAGATATTTCATTTCCCTTC
Source organism: Gryllus bimaculatus (assembly GCA_017312745.1). Lineage (NCBI taxonomy): Eukaryota > Metazoa > Arthropoda > Insecta > Orthoptera > Gryllidae > Gryllus > Gryllus bimaculatus. Next base: position 1,260,459 of record BOPP01000150.1, on the reverse strand, counting down.
CTTGTCCTACTCTCCCCCTTACTTAAACACACACGTACATGAACTACACTACCTCATATCTTGTGAGGCCACGTGGAGCTCGTCCCGGCTGAGATGGTACCTCGTTAAGGGACATACCTTGCCGCGGAAAATCCGCAAGCCCACGTGTAGGTCGGCGCCGAATATCGCCATCCAGCGGAGGATGTTCACCGCCACCGCTCGCGATAAAAGCATGTACTACACTTGTGGGACTAATAACCCTGGCAGTTGACTCGCGCTATCAATCAACCATTAGTAGATGTGAGATGGTGTGGGCGAAAACCTCGTTGAAGAATTGTCCCCGTCGACCTGTAAGTCTCAAACCATACAAACTAGATGAAACCGTTACGTAAGCCCGCTCTTCCGTCTGATTTTAGCTGCATCTTCTTACTAAAGCGCTCGTGGTGGTGGTGAAGCGTTGCCCCGTCTCCGATTCACGTGTCACGAAGAAAGACATTCATATTTTCCTTGTTTAATAGTTAAGAAACAAAATACAGTAAAATCGTGAATATCAGGCTTTATTTTTTTAAATATTTTACTAAAAGATTTATTTACGATATTTTTTTTTAATTCCATACATTTAAAAGTACTCTTCCGCATTTTCAATATGTAGAAATACATTTCTCTCGGTAAAGCCTCAAAAATCTTCTGAGTCACTGTGAAATAACTTTTATTACATTAATTATTATTTCCAAGCTTCTCCCCTATTTCTCTTCCCTCACTTTGGGTGAGTGGGTTTGTCTTCAGATCCATCGTTGCAATCTCCATGTAAAATGTATTCTCGTGAATTCTTTGTCTCATCCCGCATAGTATGTTGAAAGTGCGCTAACATTTTTAGTAGTATTTAGCAGTATTCCGTCCAATGCCGACACAACATTAACAAAACAACATCAGAAGATTAAAATATAAATGGAAGAGGTCTACGTGTAGATGTTGCTTAAACTATTAGAACGTAGTAATCTAGGAGACAGGGAAACGACTTAAATAGAAATGTGAAAATCTGGCAAATTAAAACGTAGGTCCTGCCGATGGACTATAAAAGCACAAGTCTTACCGGTGGGGAAATTGTTCCATAGAATTTCTGTAAGAACTTATCTACTTTCCCACGTCATTCAAAAAGACTGAAGGTTCAAAACTTCACGTTTTGAGAATTGCTTAAATTTTGTGAAAAGCATTTTAGAGGTGCCCACAGAAACAAATTGCTTTTAGGGAAGCTGTTTGCAAGATCGAGTTGATTTTATATTTAACTGATGCCTAACATCTTTAGATATGATTTTAGGATATTATAAAATAATATCAATAATATAAGTATGTCCGTCACTCCTCACTTATTCCTTATATCATAATTATTTATTCTGACCCACTTTGTTTTACCTGTTATTGCTCTTAAAGTAGTCACGTATGAAGTTCTAACTAGTGTTTTTTTCTTCTAAAATAGGCTCGCGTCTCTGCTTCATAAGTCATGATTGGTCTCAAAATGATTTTGAATATTTTTACTTTTTTATATTAAGGTACTTATTTCTCCAAGTTACGTCCAATATTGTAGCACCATTAATTACTTGTTTTTCTGAAGTTAATTATAAGTACCCTCGTGCTTGAAATTTCCACTCCAAGATATGTGGTTTTCATGACTTGTTGGATTAGTTACATTCATAAGAACAAGAAGAAAAACTGGAATGAACACGTTTTCAGGTCAGATAATCGTAGGCTGATCAAAACAGTAAGAAATTCAAGGTCTGTGGGATCCAAGAAGAACAAAGAGAAGGTGGATCAAAAGCTGGCATCTACATCTTCCGATTCATCGTGAAGGTGAAGAGTCATGCAAAACAGGTCTCACCTAGGCAGAAGAGTAAGAATAGTGAGTTTATATTGTTATTATAGAAACGTAGGCTTTACAATGACTATCTCGTCGTGTGAGAAGCCCGGAGTGCTGGAGAGACGCGACTCTTACACAGGAGGAAGGGAAAGGACGCGAGGGGGAGTGGCGAGCCCTGGGGCGGTCGTGGCTTTTCCTCGGGCGGCTTTGCGCGCTACGTGTGTGTGAGAGAGTGTGTGAGCGTGTGTGCATGTGTGCGTGTGTGTGGGTGCGTTCGAGGTTTCCCAAATATTTGCACCGACCGAAGGCGCCTAGCACGTCCTGGGCCACGAGGCCCCTAATGCTTTCTCCAAATAGCGCGGCCTCTTCCTGGTATGCCCCCTTCCGCTGTGCCCTTCAAAGAGCAACCGCACGCCGCTTTCCAAAATATAATATCACTTTTAGAATTTTCTATTTGAGAGACAATAAATTAAAAAAGGATTTTTACAGGATTTCAATTCACACCCACTGTTCCTCAGTACCGGTAACGGTGGTTCAGGACATTAACTGATGTCTCTACAGTGCCTCTGATCGGGAAGCCTTAGGATTCGAGTGGCAGGATTGTCAACACCAGCTAGACAGACACTGTCTGGAGGGGAATTCTATGGACCGGCTGCTTTGATCAGTAGTTTTCGGTGTTTTCTCCGAACAAATCCAGGCGAATTCCAGAGCAGTACCCTTCCGAACGCGCGATCTTTCCTTCCTCTTCCTCGTCCTACCCTCACCCTCACCATACACTTAGATAAAGTACACTACAACACATGTTAGGAAACCAGTCGGGAGCTTAGAGCTCGTCCTGGCTGGGGCAATGCCACGCCGGTGGGTGATACTTGGTTGGGGAAAACCTTACAAACCGACGTCGTTCAGTGCCGGGTCTTGACAGCAGAGGAACACCTTCCGCGTTGAAAACGTGCACTACACTTACAGGATCAATCACATTAGCACTCCAAACAGCCGCAATCAGCAATCAATGGACTCATATATCAGTACGGGGAAGTGTGGTTAATTATTTCAGATAATACGGGTGTTTTGTTTTTTAGAGTACTGAAAAGAATATAGAATATCTTGAAAGGAGGCTATGAACAGAGGATTAGAGAACATGCCGTAATTTTCTTTCGGAGAAGTACCCCATCAAACCCACCGTTTTGTACTAACCAGCAGAGATTCTAACTTGCTACTCGTAGAATGTGGAACGCCAAAAGAAGATTTGGCACTCGCGTCGGTACGACACGTGAAACCCAAACGGAAATTCCACACCGGAGGCTAATTGCCTCGCGTTGCTCTGCGGCATCCACCTGCCAGCGCCCGGCGCGCCCCTGCCGGCGGCCCGCGGCCCCGCTTTCCTCCGTTGGATAGGCGTCGCCCGGGGCCGGGGAGGGGAGAGAGTAACGGGGTGGGCGCCGCAGGTGGGCGGTCGGGCGACGGCGGAGAAAGGCGCTTGAAGAAGCCTCCCAGAACGTATTGGATCGCTCGCTCGCTCGCCTTCCCCATCGCCCATTCGCCCCTCCTGCCCCACCCATCCTAGTCACCCCGCTAGCCGGCTCTCTCGCCCGCCCCGCTCGCCTACCCGCCCAGCCCGCTCCGCTTGCTCGCTCGCTTGCCCACTCCACTCGCCTCCCCGATCCGCTCACCCATTCGCTCGCCTACTTGCCCTTTCGGACACTCATTCACTAGCTCACTTGCCCTTTCGGACAATCATTCACTAGCTCACTTGCCCTTTCGGACACTCATTCACTAGCTTACTTGCCCTTTCGGACACTCATTCACGTGAGGCTTAATATAGCCCGTGTTCGGAAACACTCATTCACCTAGCTTACTTGCCCTTTCGGACACTCATTCAACTAGCTACTTGCTCATCTCGGACCCGTCATTACAGCTTACTGCGTTCCTCGCCGTTCTGCTCGATCGCCCGTTCGCTCGCTCGCCCGTTCGCATCGCTCGCCCGTTGTACTCGGCTCGCGTTCGTTCAGCCGTCGCTCGCCACCGTCGCTGTCGCGTCGCTCGTCCCGTTTCGCGTCGCTCGCTCCGCGTTTCGCTCTGCTCGCCCGTTCGCCCGCTCGCCTTCGCGTTGCGGACTTCGCTCGCTTCCGTCGTTCGCATCGCCGTCGCCGCCGTCGCCTCGCTCGCCCGTATCACGAGCTCGCCGTTCGCATCGGCCCCGTTCGCTCGCGTTGCTGGCTCGCCCGTTCGCTCGCTCCGCCGTTCCGCATCGCTCGCGCCGTTCCAGTTGCCGTACACTCGCTCGCCCGTTCGTCGCTCGGCCCGTTTCGCTCGCCTCGCACCTCGTCCTTCGTTGCTTCGCTCGCCCGTTCGCTCGCTGCCCGTTTTCCGTCGCTCGCCGTTCGCTCGCTCGCCCAGTATACCTGCGCGGCTCGCCCGTTCAGCCTGTCTTTCGACCTCGTTCGCCTCGTCCGCCCGTTCGCTCGGCATTCTTGCCGGTTCGCATCCGAATCGGCCCGTTCAGCTCGCATCGCAGTTTATTCCGCTCGACCTCGCCCCGTTCCTCGCTCGCCCGTTCAGCTTTCAGGCCCGTTCGCTCGCCCGTTCGCTCGCCCGTTCGCTCGCCCGTTCGCTCGCCCGTTCGCTCGCCCGTTCACCCATTTGCTCACTTCCTCTCCCGTTTGCTCCCCCACTTGCCGGGCCCCACCCACCGTGGGCAGCGGTTTTTCTCTTGCCCTCCCCCAACCACGGCTCCCCGCGCTGCCCGGCACCGTACGGCACTCAAAGCTTCAAGACTGGGGAGAGCCAGCGTGGTTTTTTCTCTCCTATCTTTGTTTAGGTAAGGATTTAAAATTCGATCGTTTCGGACTTACATTATTGGAACCTTCAACCGATAGTTTCGTATGTTAACGCTAATTGCATGTGTAGAAAATATTGAGAACCGACGAAATGCGTAATCTCTTCGACGAAACTCCGGCTATCTCTTATAGCTAGGCCTGCCCACAAAAAGAGTTTTAAGGCCCTGGAACGATTAGCGGCTCTGGAAGGTCTAGCACGCATTTCTGGTTGCGTTTCCTCATGCCGTATTTAGAAGCAATTTTTTACCTATTCATGAAATTTGGAAATAAAAGTATCGTGTCGGACTATTCAAAGTAAGGATGTGTCAAAAAATACAAAATTGTTTTAAAATAGTTATTTGTTGGAAATTAAAGAAAATAGAATTACTGTTTGAAAAGTGTTTGCTAATCAGATAGGTATTTTAATAGATATTATTTTACTCAGCTCTTTGTAGAAGGGACATCTATAAAGACAATTTCGAAGATACTATTGAGTACCATGTTACGTACTTTAGAAATTGAAACAGGTAATTCATATCCCGCATTTCGAAAAATTTAAAAACAGGGAGACGTTTTATCCCTGGGGAACATCTTACTGAACATTATTAGAGCTTACGCGGTAATCTTTCACATGCATAATTTGAATTTTAGCTTATGTTGCTTCACAAACTGGCTATTGGGCGTTTAGAGCTAAACACACATTAAACATGTTTACTGACATTAAAATGTTATTAAACTACAATGTTTAACAATAAGAAGAAGAAAAAGTCATACGTAAGAAAATTGAATAGTAAAAAACCGGTCCGCTATACGGGAAGCTGCGCCTAGCACAGTTTGATCGATACTATTCTGGTGACGTTAGCGTAAAGCCATTTGATCCGAGAAGGAACATATGACATCCGAAGACAAGAAGTTCTTATAAGGCAGTGTCCTGGAAAATGGAGAAGATGCTCTCTCAATGAGCCATATGAGCCATATGAGATATTGACCGCGTGTGTCGAAGTGTTAACTCTATATTACCAATAGAAAATTAAAGGAATAGACGTTTCAAACATCTCAATAGCTACAGTCTTAGAGACGAATAGACGTATTTTATTGACGGAAACATCGCCAAGTTTCTATACCTATGATTTCGAATCATTTTCATCATTCACGGAATACGAGACCTGTAGGATTCGATCATATGCTCAACAGACTACTTGTTAGAAACTTATCGAACCTGAATGCAATCCGTGTATTTCGGATACTTTCAATTTTCTCCTATACATGGACTCACGATATATCACTGCTGAGTAGCCGAAAAGTGTTAAATGAAAACATATGATAAAATTATGTACTCGCGGGTCTGTAAAGGGATTGAAATTGTAAGTGTCCAATGAAATAATTGCTTGGATATGTATTATAAATTAATGCATAGAGTGAAAATCGATGCTTTTTCGGAGTACTGTAGTAACTTATAAAATCGAAAATTGTGATCTTAAGATTAAGTTCCAAAATACTTTACGTGGAATATTTATCTTTAACGATTTACCAATAGCCCCTTGGTAGCAGATGTTTCGCTACCAATTATTTTATGGAAGGCAATCGCTACTTTGTTTTATGTAATAATGTAGTTCAAAAACCCATAATTCAAAAAAATAAGTTTTATAAATAAAAAAAACAGGAAACGTAAACAATTTTATGATAAAACTTGAATATTTATAATCAATGATGAGAAAATGAAGTTGCAATACAATGTTCCAAAAAGTTGAAGAAGGATACATGAAAAGAGACAAACAGGTCAACCAAAACAACAGATAAGAGGAAGAAAAACAAGGGAATGAATTGGATATACCATGATCGAAGGGAGTGAATTTTGGCCCAAAACGTATTGTAAGGTCTTACGACGAATCTAAAGAAGAATAGGGAAATAAAAACTGCAGAAGTCGAATGCTGTAATATGGAGGAACTTAATTTTTTATGTAATAACCGCAATTACTTACCTTTCATTTCATTTATTATCTTTGTCGATCTCGTCGAAGACTTCGTTGCAACTTTTTTCAACTTTCTCCATTATGAACTCAATTGAATACTTGTGTTGATAACAGTTACGCAAAACAACCTGTGGCGTGCTTGGAAGCAATGCATATACTTCCTCGAGAAAGGACTTTTTTTACAGAAGTTGATGCATGTGTGCTGATTCCTCCACACATGGGACCTTGGCCCGTTCAGAAAAGGATTTAATCGGTATTCTCACGTCCTACAATGTAAGGTTTTGGGGACATGGTGCCTAAGTCCTTGATTGGTGTGTGTATAATGATGCAGCGAGAGACACCATAGTAGGGCGGAATATAAAAAAAAGTGACGAAAGAAATATCAATTTTGAATGTGCATGTTGGTCATAATTTCATTTTCAATTACATAAATTAAAAGAATTTGAATTTTCAATTTTCTCTCCTCTTACTCGTTAACATGATCTTGGGAATATTTTTATTCAATATCATATCCCCTAAGATAACATATGTTTGCCCTTTAAACCCTAGGATGTTAACTCCATAGAAAATATGAGACTTGGACTGACTGAAGCGGAAACGTGGGCTCGATGAATAAACCTTAACGAAATTCACAACCTGGAGGTATAAGGGTCTTCAAAATTATGAAAAGTTTCATTCAAAGGTGAAATCCAACCATTCACGTTACGACTGAAAAAAATAATCACTATCGATAGACGTTTAATGTCTGGCAAGTAAATAATACTTCTTTTATAGCGCTGTTTTTAACACTGTATTGGTTTTGTGTCTAAAAGTCTGTTTGGCACAACTACGATTTCAGTTTGTCAAACCGTACTGATAAATTGAAACTTTCCAAATCACAAAATTCGATTCAGGTAATATTACTTCCGTAGTTTCTCCGATTTGGTATACAACAAGAAGCAATAAGAGAGATGACCTTTACATGCCTCGCTCCACACGATTCACGTAATATAAACGCTCCTATTGTTCGATTGCAGCGAGAGTGAAATTGATATTCAAGAACTAAGGGAGGAGCTTTGCGCGCTGCCGAGAGAGGGGAAGGTAAAGGAGAAAGGAGAAGAGGAAGTGATAAAGGGAAAGAGGGGTGAGAAAGAGGAAAGGAGGGAAAAAGAGGGGGAGACATGAGAGAGAGGGGGCTGAGGGAGAGAGAGGGAGAGCGAGAGGGAGAGCGAGAGGGAGAGCGAGAGGGAGAGCGAGAGGGAGAGCGAGAGG
>BOPP01000150.1:1232831-1251399 GCA_017312745.1 Gryllus bimaculatus | reverse complement strand
GTGGAGGCGGGGGGCGGGGAGCGGGTGCTGCCTTCCGATTGAGAAGCTGGCGTCATCCACAACAACGGTGCACATGGCAGAAGGAAACGGCACCCGGGAGGGGTTTAAAAATGGCTGCATTGAGTCAGGGTGATGACGAGGAAACGGAAATGATAGAAAACAAGTGATATTAAACCAAGAAAATCGAAACAGAAACACGTAAAGTTAAAAAAAAAACGTTCTGAAGAAAAACGAGTAGGATCGTTTGCTTTCTGAAAATTAATCATGATCTTCGATAATCTCCGTTGATCAAGTACAACACCACAACTGAAGACATTAGCATTCCCAGTTCTTTTAGGTTTCTTATAATGAATTCCTGTAATATTGTTCTTCGCTTAACGTTATACCCGATTCTCGACCTAAGCAACCCTTCCCAAGAGACTTATTTTAATACAGTTTGTGCTGCTCGATTCTACGCAAAATATATTAAAACCAAAACTGAAGCAATAAACATCACGACAATCAACTATTCAATTACCCCAACACATTCCAGAATTTTGATGCAACAAAATTTTACCATTCTTCCGAACAGAATGCGCAGGTAATTGGCGCTCTGTGAGGAGTTATCGCACCATGCGAGATGCAACAATAAAATTATAATTAAAGAGTCGTATACTTCGTATTTCGCCTTGCTTGAGATTCATGGCGTTGCGTGCCGGTGAATAAGATTTCCTGGTGGCGGCTGCTCAGTAGGAAGCAGTCGCTGAACGCTGCACCGCACGGGGCTCCGTCGCCGCAGGAGGCCGTGACAGGGAAAGGGGTAGCCTTGGAGGGGGCCGAACGCAACGGGCTGCGGTCTTTCGCACGCTGTTCTCGTATCTTTGTTACGTTTTATAAACTCAAATGAGAGATAGGACGCAAACATTTAAGTAGTTTCCGTAACGAATTCGTGAGCGCGTTTCCCGGCATTTCGTCATTGTGGACTTCCCTGTTTATATAAAATGCGCTGGAAAATGAGAAAGAAAGCATTATGTTTTTTATTGTGATGTAAATGTCTGAATATTACAGCCATTCTTGGAATGAATGATTGATTTGATGGATAAACGAATCAGGGAGTATAGACTAATGAGTGAGCGTTAACAAAGTCTTTAGCCCCAAATGTGCAGAGCATGTTTTATCCGGGCAGGTGGCGATGTATTTACGTCGCTTGAAGAGAAGATTCGGCCCCTACCCCCATGGCGGCTTACGGGCATTTTCCCCTCCAGCAGGACACTTCCAGCAGCTATTATCTCTTTGCTCCCGACTGGTGTTCAGACACGTGCCGAACGTCGGACCAACACGCGTGTGGTATTGTACTGTATGAAAGAGTAACGGGAGACAAGGGGTTAGGGATGAGGAAAGAAAACTTGTGCGCAATTTTTTGTTTGAGTATTTCTTTGACATTAAGCCAGTATCGATCGGAGACACCACAAAAAACTTAACGATAAAAAGCGAACGAGCGTTTGAATTCTCCTCTAGAGAGATTTACTCAGTTATCTTACTAGTGTCAAAAATCTACTTCTGTCACAGCTCGAAATCTGAAACCTCGCCCTCAATGATGCCTCAGAGACAACGTTTCCGCTGATATATCGCCGCCGGTGTTGAATAGACGATTTTGAAAATATGATAAAAATACTGATTGAACAACGACGGAATGAGAAAAAAGGAACACGGGAGAACCCTCAGAAAAACTTCCACCAATCCGTGAAGTCCTAGACTTCTCCTGCCAGACTCATTGCAAATGATCTTCTCTAAACGGGTGACACCGGGTCGAAGGCTGTGGGGCCGAGGTTATAACCATCTCGCCAGGGTCTTCCTCAGGCCTGGTCTACCTAAGACTGTGGTGCCGACGTTTCGATAATCTCGACGTGGTCTTCCTCGGGGCAGACCAGCTCTGAGGTAGACCACGACAAGATGGTCGAAACGTCGCCGCCATATACTTCGACGCAGCGTCACCCGGACAACCAAGATCATTTGCATGACCATCCACCATGACGTTTTGACCATCTTGTCGCCATCTTGTTGCCATCTTGTCGAGAAGGTCAAAATGTCGGCATCATTGCCTTCAAGAATACCAAGCAGGAGGAAGACCTTAAGAAGATGGTTGAAACGTCGGCACCATAACCTTCGACGTAGCATCACCCAGACAGCCAAGATCATTTGCATGACCCTGGTAGGGGACATATACGACTTCATGGATTGGCGGAAGGTTTTCTCAGGGTTCTCCCATTTTCCCTTTTTCTCCTTCCCCTGTTGATAAATCAGTATTTATATCACATTTTCAAAACCGTCTATTCATCACCGACGGCGATGTCGTCCGCCAATCCGCATTGTTCCTCCACAAAAACCAACTGGAGTTGAAACCCCCGGAGTTTCGGGAGAATGTTATGAGGACTCTGCCGGTTTTCTAGTGGATGCGTTAATTTCTTGCTATATCTAAGGATCGAAGTTAAAATTCCAGAACTGGCAAGCATATTTCAGTGTTGAAAACAATTTTTCGGGTTTCAACTAGTATTATAATATCACGTAAGAGTTATAAGTAATGTAGAAAGGTAGGTACAGTTGTAACACCACTAGTTTAGTAATCATACCTGTTGGGACCACGTAGTATGTTGCTTGTAGGAGTATTAACAGTACTGCGCTGCGCAACTAGAATGGCTCACAGTATTGACAAAATATAATCAATTGAATTTGGAAGGAACTGTAATTATTATATATCCCTGACTCTTATTTAAAATCTATGTCCATCAACCAGACACAATGATTGAGGAAATGCTTTAAAATGTACCAGAAATAGATTCAGAAACATTTTCAGAAGATTATAGTAGTGGTCACACTTATTTTAAAAATCTGAAGGGTAAGACGAATTGTGAAATATTGTTGTGTTGTTTTGTTGTCAACTCAGAAACGCCGTGCTTGACGTTGCCGAAGCAGAGTGTCGAGGGAAGTGCTGGGTTGGTTCCCGTAGCAAGTAGGTGGCCTCGAGACAGAGCGGGTGCCGTTGCAGCCAGAAAACCGCAGCTTCGGTGAGACATATCCGGTGCGGAACCGCTAAGAGTTCATATTCGAAGGATATAGTACACCGGTCTTAAAAGAAAGAAAGATCAAATAAACTGCATGAATAATGTAAATTCTATGTATGTGTAAGGCACACAAGTGTTGTTTGCGAATCCCAGATACTCATCCGTTTACAATATAAGAGGATTAATATAATTTGTTTTAATTAATAATTTGTACTTGTAAATGAATTCAATATTGAATTTATCTGAGCTACTATTAGTTTGTTGGTAAATTTGCGGTTTTTACGTACTTCTTATTGTTGATCCATGCGTCATGCTTATGTTTACCTTTGCATTGTGAATGGGCCTTCACTGAGAGTGGTGTCAAAAGAACATACATTTTTGGTGTTCCACCATGACAGAAAGCATGCCCATTTAGAAACCGAACCCTAATTCACGTTTTACGTCGGGACCAAAACCGTGATCTCCCCGCAGGGAAACCATTTTTTGCGTCTAGTTCCTGTTTCGCAAGAGGCAGGTTAGATTACGCCAACGGTGAGGAAAGAGGCGGAGGCGGGGAAGGGCCACAAGGTGGAAGAGAAACGGGGCGGGAGTGAGCGAGGGCGTGGGCGAGGGCGAGGGCGGGGGCGAGGGCGCGGGGGAGGACGAGAACAAGGACGAGGGCGAGGCGGGAGGGGAGGGGGAGGGGAGGGGGAGGGGGAGCGGCGGAGGGCGAGGGGCGAGGGCGAGGGCGAGGGCGAGGGTGAGGGGCAAAAAGTGTGATGGCGAGGGCGAGGGCGAGGGCGAGGGCGAGGGCGAGGGCGAGGGCGCGGGCGTGGGCGAGGGCGTGGACGTGGGCGGGAACCGGAAGCGGAAGGCGGCTGTGGAGCAGTGGCGCGCCCCAGCGGATGTCGCCGCAGGCCGACATCTTTACAGCTGCACCGGCGCCCCAGCGCCCCACTTCGCCCAACAGCCCACTGTCGCCCAGCGGCGCCTTTCCGCCCGCCCGCGCCGGTACCCCGACCCTCGCCCCCAGCCAACGGCTTCACACGCACGTAAGGGCGCTAGTCAAGTACGCAACCATTTATTACACCAACATAACAATAGATTCTTGTACATGTTACTGGATTTAACACTTCATATAATATCTTCTTGAAATGTCAATGGTTAATATTTAAATAATTATTTGTAAATAGTTCGAAGGGAAGTATGGAATTGCTTTAAAAACATGTTGGTTAATATTAAATTGTGTTTCTCGAATTTTTTTTTATTTTCATAAGTTGGTAATGCTTAATATAGGTTAGATTGACATTGGTTTCCGATTCTTCTTTCTTTCTGTCTTGAACATCAATCCATATTGTTTACATAGAAAGTCAGTTATTGTGAAATAGTTTGTGGTTGTGTGCGATACAAAATATTAAGTTCGCTTGGTTTTCAATCGTACCCGTAGAGAAATAGTGCTGATAATAGCATGATTTGTTCAAACGCTGCGAGCCAGTGTTTCCGGTTGCGATGTATACAGCAGTACTTTTTATCAATTACTACTCAGGAAGTCCGGGGAGGAATGTTACATTTAATGTCATTTCGATCGTATAACTTGCTCAATAACTTAAAAAACCTATATTCACGAAAGTTGTTTCATAAGAGTCTTTACTACTTGAAACTTCTTTTATTAAAAAAGTATGGCCGTTAAAGGCCAATTTATTCTGACCATCTTCAAGAACGGAGATTTTACTTTTATTTACATTTTTTTTGGAGGGTACTTCACCGTGGTCCATAGAACGAACATATCACCTTAACCTACCGTATCAGGAATAATTTCACAGCAAATGTGTTGAAAACTGGATTTTCGTTAGTGCAGAGTAGTTTATGAAATGCGAATCAAAAGACATCTTATTACAATACTGTTAAAACTGTCTTATTAATCCACAAATTAATACAATTGTTTAATATAAAAATATTTCAAAACTATCATTAGAATCAGAAATATAATGTAATAATAATTGCAAAATTGACAGAGTACGAGTATTTAGGAATGAAGAAAAACATGCCTCTATTGAAAAATAATATTTGATTTCTATTAGATAATCTCTTTCCTGCACTGCATGATATTCACCTTAAACAACGAGACGTTTTGCTTTAATTACTTATACATGATTTGCAAGTCAATAGCATATGCCACACTTCCAATAGTGTGTTAATATCCAGGTGAGGCAATTTAAAGCAAATATATTCGCAACTTAAGTACTCGAGATCAAATCACTTCAACAAATGTAATGATTTCCAAATCATTAAAGAGAAAATGTGATTAATACGTTGTTGATCTTTCAAACAATGCAGATGAAAATATCTGCGCTGTGTCAATGCGCTGCTGTCCAGTGGCAGTAAACTGTCTCAGTCTTCTCTTTAATGACCACGCTATCTGGAGGTGGGTCGGTTGACTGCTTCGAAACAAAGGCAGATCGCTTCGTTCCCCCTTGGAAACCCCGTTGCTCACAGACCAGCCTCTGTAATGCCTTAGCAAAGCGGTGTTTGAAAACCTTCGGTTACAGCTATAGATAAAAGGCTTGTAATATTTCAATTGGTTGTATAATGTAGATGTTACCAAAGGAACAAAATTAATAACTTTACGCTTACAAGCGTTAACCCTCTGCATGTTTTTATTGCATGAAGCCAATGTTTGTTTGTTTCTGTTTTATTTAAAGATCACATCCAATAATTACGAGAAATTTCAGATTCAGCTATCATCTCGAAAATAGACAATATCTGTCTAATCAGTGTGGAAACAAATCAGATTTCATAGTTGTTCAGTCCTGAAACTTCTAAGAAAAAGATAAAAGTTGAATCAGACTTGAAATAAAAATGAGAGGCCGTATGGCGCACCAGCTACCAAATCCTTGAAATACGGAAACAGAAATTAATTTCCATCTATGTGAGCGAATATAAATAAAGAAGAGAATGAAGAGACTATAACGTGTGGCATAGTGACTCTGTGTAAGGAAGTCTAGAGGATGGGCACCCAGTTTGAACAAGGATATTTAGCTTACTGGTAAAACTTAAAGCAAAGATGATTTGTATGTGACAGTTTTCAAGTTTAAAAATGAAAAAGAGTGGGGTGAAACAAAGACCCATAATAAGTTTTCAAATTATGGTTATTGCATTTTACTAATTTAAAAAGGGATTTGGGAAGCACTGTTTATTTTTAGACCATGATATGATGACCGTTTTGAGGCATTTTTTGTCGTAGCAATTCCATTATGTTTACGCATGTGTACATGTGTAGCGTATGTGTATAGCATGGCAGTTTGTGTACATTTATTCAATTATGTGGTTACATGCATATCCCTCGCGGGCCTAGAGAAGCAAACGCGCTCACGGACTCGGGAGCGCGGCGAGGCGACGTCGTGGCGGAGAGACGAGACGGGAGAGGAGAGACGAGACGGGAGAGGAGAGACGAGACGGGAGAGGAGAGACGAGACGGGCAGAGGAGAGACGAGCGGGAGAGGAGAGCGAGAGACGAGAGACGAGAGACGAGAGACGAGAGACGAGAGACGAGAGACGAGAGACGAGAGCGAGAGACGGAGAGACGAGAGACCGAGAGACGAGAGTACGAGAGACGAGAGGACGAGAAGACGAGAACGAGAGGACGAGAGACGAGAGACGAGAGGACGAGAGATCGAGAACGAACGAGGACCGAGAGACCGAGAGACGAGAGACGAAGAGACGAGAGAGACGAGAGACGAGAGACGAGAGACGAGAGACGAAGAGACGAGAGACGAGAGGACTGAGAGACGAGAGACGAGAGACAGAGACGCGAGACCGAGAAGACGAGAGACGGAGACGAGAGACGAGAGACGAGAGACGAGCAGACGAAAGAGACGAGAGACGAGAGACGAGAGACGAGAGACGAGAGACGAGAGACGAGAGAACGAGAGACGAGAGACGAGAGACCAGAGAACGAGAGACGAGAGACGAGAGACGAGAGACGAGAGACTACACGCCGACGCGCACGAGAGACGAGAAGACGAGAGACGAAGACGAGAGACGAGAGACGAGGGACGAGGGACGAGAGACCGCAGAGACGAGAACGAGAGACAAGACGAGAGACGAGAGACGAGAGACGAGAGCGAGAGACGAGAGACGAGAGACGAGAGACGAGATGACGAGAGACCGAGAGACGAAGAGACGAAGAGACGAGAGACGGAGACTGAAGACGGAGAGACGAGAGGGGAGAGACGAGAGGGGAGAGACGAGAGGGGAGAGACGAGAGGGGAGAGACGAGAGGAGAGGCGCAATAGCGCTGGGGGCTCGGGAGCGCGGCGAGGCGACGCCGTGACAGAAGAAGAGGAGAGGAGAGGAGGGTCGCGGGACGTGCTGCCGTGGCGTCGTTTCTCCGCCACGCCCCCACGCAGCGCGCCTCACGCAGAGCACGCGCACCCGCACGCGTTGCGTCACAGGCCGCGCCGTGCCGCGCCGCACGCGGCGATTACGCCAGCGCCGCCGCTCCTGCGCACGCGCCCAGCTGCTCAGGAGGCCCCGTAGGGGGCGGCAGCTACTGACCAGCGCAGCGCCGTGAATTTGATTGTACTGGTATTTACGGTTGATAAAATAAATTTGTTATTTTTTTTTCAAATAAATCTTTAATTTAAACAATCTATTAATGAATACCAGTAGATTTGTTAAGGAATTACCAGCAATTTTTGTTTGATGTGGAGTATAACGAATGCGCCTTAAGTTCCGTTAAATTTGTTATTTTTAAAAATAAATCTTGAATTTGAACAATGTATTATTTTTTGAAATAACAACCAGAATAATATTTCTAAATCAGGAGCAATAGAATAGGATATTCCAGCAATTTTTGTTTGATGTGGAGTATAACGACTGCGACTTATATCAATACGAAAAGTAAACAACGCATTAGAAGAATGTCAAAGAGTGTCCCAATTCCATATTAATTTCTGTAGAGTATTAGCAGAGAAATAGGAAGAACAAAAAAATTGCAGCATAAGCAGAAATTCAATCAACAAATGATTCAAGTGAATGCAAACAAACTTTAACCAAACCATTTTAAGAAAGAAATGTCTCGTTTGTAAGTCTGGAAAGTTGGGAAAGGGAATTATGTTTTAAAAATAATGGCTATGAATATGTTCTTCGAAAATAAAGTGTCACTTTCCATTTTTATATGGAAGGGGATGAGGCAGTCTGTCCCCAATTTACGTATGCCCTTCTCTGCGTCGATCTCTAATTTACATAATGGTTAAACTCTTATTTTCCTTCTCGTCCCCAATTTACATACGCCGCAAAAAGTCATAAAACGACCGCATCCCGTTACGTTATATTCCTGGGTGAAAGCACTAATTTCTACGTTTGTCGTGGTCTGCTTAGTAGTGCATTGATTGATCGTAATTGATCCACTTCCGTCTGTTTTGAAGGAACAGTTTCATATAGTTTTTGAACATTGACAACGTTGAAACCCTCTTTCATCCCTCGATCATTTTCCAACACAGAGCCAACTCCTAAGACCAGCCACGGCTAAACACTACAATTCCACAATACCTGGTGTCATTGAGAGGTGCTGTGTTATTGAAATATTTCGCTCATCAGTTTGTACGCCTTCATGCTAATGAAAGAGGGATTCACACCCATCAGTTACGGTTGAGAGTTGTTTTTTACATGACCATTGACTAATTCAGGCAAATTAAATGATCTGGAAGGCGGTGCGAGGGCATTTATCTCCATTGATTTTGATTGATTGATTGATTGACCAGTAATACCGGGCGCAGCAACTGCTAAGGTCATTAGTCCCTTAACAGTAAAGCACGGTAAGATCCGGCGCCGACCTACCCTTGGATAGCGGGGTTTTCCCCAACAGATATCTCCCACGAGCGGGGCACCGTCCCTGTCGGGACAGGCTCTATACTCGTGACCGGTCGCCCGGTATGTCTGGTAATGCAATGACTGGTCGTGTAAGTGTGTGTAAGTTAAGGTGTGAGGATAGGACACGGAGGAAGGAAAAATCGTGGGCGGTTCGTGGCCCATTCGTTAAGGAACTGCTCCGGCATTCGCCTGGTATTGTTAGGAGAAACCATGTAAAACAACCAATCAGAGCAGCCTGCGAATACTGATCTTGACCTAGCTGTGTAACAAGGCTCGAAAACCCAGCCATTTTCGCGACTTGAACCTATGACCTAGTCAAAAATACTGCAGTGACATCGGTTGATGCCCTGAGCTACTTCTCCCGACCAGCTGTCCGCTGCTTCTGTTCCCGCGTCTATCAGACCCGTGGCACCGCTCACCGTAAATCCCACCCCGATTCTTCACTCGAATCTGAAGATCCATTCCGCAAACATCACGAACACTTTCCTCGCCCCCACCCGTGCTTTGCGGCACTCTCCGATTTCCCTCAACACCGCACCGCGTAGACGTCGAAGGCGTCCTCACGTCTTGCACACTTGTTGCGGGCCTTCTCGTTCGTGTGATCTATGTGCAAGTCGGCGACTTTTCACTTTAGCCCCGGCTGCAATCTAGCACTATAAGATTCCGTTTTCCTGCATTCCTTCACGGCCCTCCCTCCAATCATCGCTGCCCAAGATGTCGTGGATCTCCTCGCAGGTGTAAACACGAGTCGAAACCTCCTAAGAACCAAAGGTTAATGGACTGCAGGAGCCCCTCCGCCATCTCACGCAAAGGCTCCATGTACCGGTTTAATCCCTTCTACACATCCGCAGAGTAGCCACTTGACGACTCCACTGCGACGTTCCTCTGAATATTACTATTCTACTTTAGAGAAATCCAACGCGTGCCTTACATCATTATTCCCACTATTTTTTTCATTTGCCTCTCTTCCATTAAACTTCATTACGGCTTAAATAAGTGTATTTTTTGCAGAGAACTCGTATTCGCAAAAGAACGTGTTAAAGGAAATGTCTTGATTTGCAACCTAATGAGGTTAATTTTAACACCAAAGCACTCACCGGTTGCTGGGAACTTTATCTGGCGAAGAATACGCGCCGTAGCTCACCTAGAACAAAGAAAAAGTTATTTTTAAATTAACTTCTGAACGCACATCACAACAATAATATGTACTATTTGAAATAACGACATTTACGTAAAACGTGATACAATGTGAAAACCGATCAAAACAGTTGGAACACAATGAAATTTATAATAGGTACAAGCTGAAATGTTAATATAGAATTAATTATTAATCACAATTCATAGTATCAATATCCATAAATTCATTTCTACAAATTACAATATAGTATTTTATTTAAAAAATCCTGTAATTAGGAAATACGAAACATTTTTGTTTGCTGTAGACGCATAACTGATTTAAAGAACAATCCACTCATGTTTAAAATTTGGCTCCCGTACAGCAGCATACACAGCATTTACTGTCCGCACTGATACGTCAAGAAATACACAGGAATTCTGGATGAGGTTGATGTTATCAGAAAATAAGATAGTAAGTGTTATTTTCCTGCCGGTAGTTAGGATGAAACCTCATTTCAGACCCGCAGTTCATTCTAAATCTGGCAGATTACCACATCCAGGTAGTATATCTCCTGGGGAGAAAACGTTTCAGCCGCGAATATTACTTAGCTGCCAAATTATTATCCGATATGTATTACAGTGTATACGTGTGTGTGTGTGTGTGTGTGTGTGTGTGTGTGTGTGTGTGTGTAAAGGGAGAGTTTGGGAGAAGAAAGTGGAAGAGAAGTTCGCGTGCGGTCCGTGTCCTGTTTATTAGAGTACTGATTTGGTATTCAGCTGGTATTGATCGGAGAAACAATATTAAACTACCGATCACAGCCGCCAACCGCTAGATTTCTCCTCCAAAAGATGTAGTTCACTGCTACCTAACTACGTATAGCTAGTGCCAAAAATCCGCCAGCGTCAGAACCTGGGTGCTTCCTGTCCGAGGAACTGCCGCGGCCCCAGTCGTGGCCCTGAGCTACCTGAGCAGGTCCCCTAATTGGACATGGCCGCGGCGGGGGCGACTGGCGGGGCGCGAGGGCCGAGCATGGGTGGCCGGGGCAGGGGAGGTCAGAGCCCCTTGAGATGGCGCCGCGGCCACCGCCCGACCAGAACCTCCCCCGCGAGGCGGCCGACCCTTCTCCCACCTCCCACGGGACTATGGAGGCGGCCGCGGTGGAAAGGGGCGGCGTGGACACCGCTGCCCGCTCATGAAACTCACGCTCCGAGCGGCGCTGGCGGCAGTGGTGGAGGCGGTTTGGAGGCGGTGAGGCGGTGGGGGCGGTGGAAGCAGTGGGAAGTGGCTATGCGCGTGGCGAGTGGGCGGTGATATGGCTGTGCGGTGACTTTGGCGGTGGAATTTGTGTGGGTTTGTATGGCAGGTGGCGATGGGTTTTAAGCGATGGCGGATGGCGTGTGGCGGGGTCGCTGGGGTGGCGGGGGCGGCTGGGGCAACCGGGTGGGTGCAAGTGGGCGGGCGGGTGATTTGGCTGTGGTTGTGGTGTGGAGGGTTTTTAGGGGGGGAGGCGGAGGGAGGGGAGGGTTGGGGTGGGGCGGTGGCGGTGGGAGCGGAGGGGGGTGAGGTGAGGCGTGGGTGACGGGGGGTGAGGGAGTGAGTGTGAGGTGGGTGACGGGAGTGCGGCGTGAGGAGGAGGTGCGGGACGGTGTGGCAGGGGGGCGCGGTGTGGTAAAGGGCTGCGAGATAACTTCCTCGCTGCCTCTGAGCGACGGTGGTGGAGGCGGCGAGGGCACAAAGGTAGGGTCTTGGAAGGTCTAAAAGGTAGGGTCCTAAGAGCGGCAGGGGCGGGTCAAAGGGTCGGCCGCGAAGTTTTCCGTGAACTCCAAATGCTGGGTAGTCAGTGTAGTTACAGTTATCATGCAGGCGACTCTGACAGGAGGGTCTTCATGTTGAGTACCACGATAGACAGTAATTTGTTACTATATTAGGTGATGCTATGAAGGAGAAATTTAGCGGTTTACATAGTTTCTCTGGTTATTTGATTAATAGCAATTGAATTGACAATCAAAAATGATCATCATCTCTTTTTTTGTTATTAGCATTTTTATAATTCAATGTCGGGAAGTCCCTCGAGGTGAGGGCGATACCCTGGCGGAGCGGATTCTGGAGGCACCCTCAAGACGTCCTCGGCAGCCTGGGTTCATTAGGGAAGATGGGGCGTACGCATAATTTTGGTTATTAACGCTCCTCCGGAGAGGGGCGGGCGCGCAAACGGCGGTCGGAAGAGTATGAACTCCTGGCCTCCACGCTGTCATCCGACTCCGCGTTGCGAGCCATCTACGCGGCGTGTTTCGTCTTCGCGGGCGTTCGTTTAATGGTTCCGCGCATTTACGCCCCCCATCGCACATCGGCTTCTCGCTCGCCGCGCGCTCAGTTCGTGCCCACCCGGATCTGCCTAAAGCATTCAGCATGAAACGTACACGTAGCATAGCGGAGAAGACGCGAACCATTACATTAAGTGATAGACTGAAGTTTCCACCATGTTACATAAATGTAAGCAAAATAGAATTTCTATGAGCTGTTAGATATTCTGTTTCCTATTGGTTGATGTTGGAATGATCCAAGCATTGACTAGTCCATTGCCGAATGCGTTTGTTATGCTATGAGCGTTCAATTCCGATTCTCGATTTTTGAAATACCGTTCTGTGATTGGTTCATTTCTTATGTCTTACTTAAGCAAAAACCAGACGCGTGGAGCTTGCAAGGGTTTTAAGTAATACGTCCAATGTGGTATGTGCTTTTGCGAACGCATTGTGAATGAGGCCATTTCAGCAATGCACGCACAAACATAGCGCATGAATAATATTAACCAAGAGATAGATTAAGTAATAGCACAATGGTTAAATATACATAATGGCAAAAATAAGATTCCTATTGGTGTGAGACATTCTGGTTTGCTGCTGGTGAGATGTGAGAATCGATTCAAGGCATAGACATGTCATTGCCATTATGTGGGTTAGTTATTTTATCGACGTCGCTCATTTCTATCTAATTTTGAGGTACCGCTTGTGCTTGGTTCATTTCTTAGTGCTCGTCAGTTTACATAAGCACAATCAGCTTGAGCTTGCAAAGGTTTTAATGTTAACGTCTAAGGTGTATGTTTTATGCGACGATTGTGGGGGAGAAGGAATGCCCATTCACATGCAAAAGCAAAAAATAACGAGTGCGCATAAAACAAACATTAACGTAATGATACTGAAGTATTACATGCTACAACCATGCAAGCAATGTCTAACATAACGTAAGCAACAAGATTTCTATTGGCTGGAGGCATTCTGGGTACTATTGGTTGGATGTGAGAATGATTTCGAGGTATCGACTGTGATAATGTCATCAAATAAGCGTTAAGTTCTCTCTATCGACTTCGCGCCAATTTCGATTTCGAATTTGAAATAACTTTTCTGTGATTGATTCTTTCTTATTCTTACTTAAAGCAATAAGCGACAGACCGTGAAGCTTGCAGATTTAAGTTAACGTCTAACGTTATGTTTAATGCGAACGCATTGGTGAATGAAGGCGCAGAAACGCAAATGTCATAAGCATAGCGATAGACACACATTACGTAGTGATTAGAACTGAAGTATTTACAATGTCCTAACAAATCAAGCAATGCTAACATAATGTTATGCAAAATAAGTGGTTTGCTATGGCTGTGAGACTATTCTAGTTTACTATTGGTTGATGTGAGAATCGATTTCGGGGAGGGTATGACTGTGATCATTCCCCAATAGCGTTGATTGAATTTGAATTTGTCTTATTTTACGTGCGGAGACTCGGGCATCAGGCCCGCTCTTCGTTGACCACCCCAAGTTCGCTACGTCTCTTTCACGAAACTAGGGAGAAAGAGGTATTTCTTGGGTCGAGAAAAGGTGATTCTGAATTCTAGCTCAGAGGCGTCATTTAGGCTTGAGGAATTTTTACATGCAAGTAAATCTACGTCAAAATGGATGCCGGCTTACTTCCCTCGAAGGAAGGCGTACGAAGGATTTTTTAAAAAAATTTTTAGCGTTGTTCTTCTATCGTACTTCGGGTCCAATTTCGATTCGTTCGATGCGTTCGTATCGTTTGCATTTCTTATATTTATTAAGCTAAGCATAGTCCGTTGAACTTGCAAGCTTTCAGTTAACGTCTTTACGTGTTATGTTTATGCAACAAATTGTGAATGGGTCCGCTTTCTAGACGCAGTCTACGTTTATGTTATGCATGCTTATTTTATGTTTGCTTTGTGAATGGATTTAAAGTTGCTTCTCTTTGCAATGCTCTCCGCATTTCGACCGTATTGCCCGGAAATAGAGGCTAGAAGTGTCAATTGTCTGTTTTCTTTGAGATTGTGTCTTTACAAATGTTTCTTCCTCTTTTACCACGACAGAGAGTTCTTCTTTACGTCTCGATGGAATCATATTCGAATGTACATTCGACACCCAACACAACTTGCGGGTGCTTTTATCAGGATCAGGCAGAAAGGGGTGGGGGGGGCTCAAAAGCATACATGAGAACATGGGAAAACAACTGCTGCAGCAGGCACATCCGACCTTCTTACTGAAGCGTGTCCTCGGTAACCCGTTTAGCCCCTTGACTATCAGGTGGCAGCTAATACTTCTTAACATAATGACGTATGTTTAAACGTATTACTACTAAATTTATATTTCGAATCATAATTATAATCATTTGGTTATATTAAAGTTTCTAAATATTGCCCAAAATTGCAACTAATAGCTGATACACTTCTAATTATTCATAAGGTGTTAAAGCTATATAGTTAGACTGGTAACTCTTTAAAACTTCCATTGAATTAAGCTGTAACGTTATTTATTACATTGAAGGGCTGAATCGCTTTAATTAAATACAAGCTTTTAGTAAAAATAAAGCATTGCGTGAGGTTTGACCGATTTGATAATTCAAATATGTACTGATTCCATTGCTGAACTCAATGAAAATTAGCCGCTGTCTAGAAGGAGAATCAAACACCGTTGTTCTGATGGTAGTTTTCCGAATTTTTTACGGGCCACTGGCAGGGTGTTTCTTCCTTATCCTTGTCCTACGTCCTCTCGTTCTTGACTTACACACAATACACTTAATGCAGGCACTACCCCTCATACGGGAGTTTTCTAGAGGCTTGGTACTGGGCTGGGGCGGTGGTCCTGGTGGGAAGATATCTGGACGAGAAAACTCCGCTAGTGACGGGTAGTTCGGCGCGCGAATCCACCATCCATGGGAAAGATAATCACCTCACCCTCCGAGGAAGAAACATAGACTACACTTACAGACAGACATTGTCGTTGAGAACATTAATAATTCCATCAACACAAAAAACGACCCCAAAAGTATGGCGGGTGCGCATGCGAAGAAGAAGCAGAGTTGCAAAGAACGCCTATTTAGTAGGGAAAGTTAGAGTGTGCTGCCATGTTAGTACGTTTTATTGCATGTAAAAGATCTCTGAAGCGCTAAATGATGCTTCTGAGCTAAATTGAAATCATTCTTGTTTCTCGCCCAAAGGATACGTTCCTTTCTTCCCTAATGTAGGTGAAAGAACGTAGCGAGAATTTACGGTGGTTGAGACAGATAGAGCAGGCCATGCCTGAGTCTCGCACGTAGATAAGGATTTAATTTAATTCAATTCATACAAAGAGTAAAGAGCGGGGAGAGGCGGCGGGCCGCCGGAGATCGCAATCGCGAGGATACGCGAGCCCGTGCGGACCGGCGCCGGGCCAAGGCGTCGTCTCCCTCCTGCACGCGGCCAGCCGGGCCGCGGTAGCGGGCCGGCGGCGGCGGCACAAGCGCGTTTCCGGAGCCTCCTCCACTCCGCCACACTCCCTCCCGCGTGCTATGCAGGATGCGCCCGGGGCGCGACCTATGTCCAAACTAAGCGTCCCTCTCGCCATAAAAAGGATTCTTTTGAGGAAGAAATGTGTTTGACGTTTGGCACGTTTTACTGCTCAATGAACTGTTACATTTGAATTTCCAAATGTAAAAAATATAAATTTCCAAAATTATTTTATTTTTGAGACACATTTTTGGAATTGTAAGTATGAATAAATGTCCACTTGGTTTAGTGCCACGAGATATGGCAAATAATTATCGATGACGACTTTGTTATAACTGACATTTTGTAAACCCAAATTAAAACAAAATTTCTTAAAATGTAGTTGATTAATTGTGATCGCTTAAAAGTGGAAATAATTGTAGGCAAAGAAGTTGAAAAACCTGCCCCAGACATTATGCATTTCGAAATTGTGTTTTGAAACCACGGCATATAATAAATAGAGGCAAAGAAACGGGGAATTTAGGCGTTAGTATTACAGAACACAGTATCAATTTAACAATAACGATTTCCATTGATCGGGTACCCGAGGAAAATGGAAACGAGTTGAAGAAGAATACCGGTTGCGCTGCCCTATGGCCCCGCACATGCAGATCGGCGCCTTTTCCCCGAACCGCCACGCTCCGCCACGGCCGCCGCCATGCTTGCCCGCCCCGTGGGCCGTCTTCGCCCTGGCTGCTCAATTGAAGCGGTCGTTACCGCCGGCCAGTGAGCAGGAAAGCTCCTCATTTTGAGGCAGGAGAAATGGACGCTTCTGCACGCGAAACCAACACAACTCATGCTCGATCAATAATCAACTTTAACATTTATTTTGGTGGAAGGGCAAAGTTTCTTGCCAGTGTGTGCAATTAATGAAGGTACATCGAGTAAATTATCTTATTGAGAAATTATAGGAGAGGTGTACATTGATTTGAATGTTTCTTATTAGAATTTCAGTTTACTGGAATTAAATTTTATTTTTATTTGATGTGTAAGTATTATAAAAATTCAATTGAGATATTGAAAATGACTTTTGCTGCTATAGAAAATAAATAAAACTATATTTATGAAGGCTGGGCAAACTGGCCAATGCGATGGAAATGTGGGGGCGGTGAGACTTACGTGGGATACGTGGGGGAAAAAGGCTGTCTACCAATGTATTTATTCTTTAGGATGTTCAATAGTGTTTTTTTTAGTTTGCTGCAGTTGTTGTGATGATTTCTAGTATTTGGAAAAGATTAGGAGCATCAAAAGTTGTCTAGGGATACATGTCTGCGTCGTAAGACACGTAACAAGTCTGTTGGGGGGGGTGCGTGTGCCATGCGATATTATTTTATAATATTGTTTGTTACTATTGTCTCGTGACTACTGTGCCCATATATTGCTGCTTCCACTAAAGACCGCGTGTTATATATTAGTCCAGCCAAGATATAGATATGAGTGTGGTTTTCTTCCCCAGTATATGTTGCTGTGTTACGATGACACAAATTCACGTTCTCAGACGAGAGACCGGATATGGCGCGGGATGACTACGTCTAACCAACGTACTCCCTTAACCCATGGCCGGAGAATGACGTTCGGTAGGCTGAGCCGTTACGGCTGTTGCTGCCGCGTACATCATAACTTGCATTGTTGTTACCTATTATTTTGCGTCCACAGAGCAAGTCTTCAAGAAGGTGAGCATGCGCCGTGCCGAAGGTAAGTGGCCGAGCGGAGGAATCGCAGGGAATCGAGTGAAGGTCCAAAACGGACGGTCCATTGGCGCAACGCGTGAGATTTTCGCGCGCCGGCGCGGGACCGCCGCTTCGCCGCTTCCGCAATCGCAAGTGAGCGCGGCGCGGCGCGGCGTCACTTATCTGCCGCTCGCATCGCCGCGGGGCGAAACGGCTCCGCCCCGCGTCGTTGGGTATGCCTGGAAGGAACGCAGGCGGACTTCCGAATGCTCAGCGCGGCGCGCTCGCACGCGGCGGCGAAGGCGGCGGAGCGGTTCAGCGAACTGCGAGCCGGCGGTGGTGGCGTGGCGGCGACAGGCGCGCGAAGGGGCCGGAGCGGATGCGTCAGTGGCAAGAAGGGGGGCGGCGCTGGCAACGGCGGGGGCGTGGCGAGAGTGGCGGCGGTGGCGGGGGTCGGGTGGGCGTGGGGCGGTGGGGCGGTGGCGGGTGGCTGGCGGGTGGCGGTGGCGGTGGCGGCGGCCAGGAGGGGGAAGGGGGGCGAGGCGTAGTGGAAAGAGGCGGGCGGGCGGCGGCGGCGGTGGGCGGGTGGCGCGGTGGCGCGGCGGCGGTGGCGGGGTGCGGCGGTGCGGCGGCAACAGGAGGCGGCGCAACGGCGGCGGCGATGGCGTAGTGGCAAAGAAGGTGGCGGAGGCGCCGTGGCGGCGGTGGAGGTGGTCGCGGTTGGCGGAGGTGGCGGCGGTTGGCGGCGGCGGTGGCGGCGGAGTGGCGGTGGCGGCAGAGACGCCGGCCGGCGGATTTCGGCAGATTCGGTAGATTTTGGCGGAAGCTGGTGGGCTGGCGGTGCGGCGTGCGTGGCGCAGAGGCGGCGGTGCGGCGGCAGAGCGGATGGTGGAGGAGCGGGGGCGGCGGTGTTGCGGCGGGCGACGGGCAGCGGCGACGCAAGGGAGTCAAGAGGGTTGTGGGTTTTCTCCTTCAACGAAATTCGTTGGCTGAGCACTATGGGCATAAGGTGCTTCTGCTTACCAAGCCTTGTGTAGGTCAATACATATTCATGAGGCTGTTCTACAATGGTGGTACCCCGATC
>BOPP01000150.1:1156712-1208362 GCA_017312745.1 Gryllus bimaculatus | reverse complement strand
CCGCCCAGCAGCCCGCCCCATCCCGCTCTACCCCACATCGCTCCGCCCGATCCCGTCCTGTCCCGTCCTGTCCCGCCCCACGCCTCGCGCACATGCGGTTTCTTTCTCAGCCCCGCCAGCGGCTGCGCCCCACTTGGCACCGCTCGCCCACTCCTCAGCCCGCCCATCAGACAGGGAGTGGTTATGTATTGTTCTCGTAAGTGTAGCCTTTTTATAATCCGGGAAGTGACGGTTTTTTCTATTCTCGCCGGAGCAGTACCATAATAAACTGACCACGGACGGCACGCGATTTTTCCTTCCTCTTCCTTGTTCTACCCTCACCCCTTTCTCGTATTTACTACACATGCACTGCATGGCCACACATGCCGGGAGACCTGTCGGAAGCTTACAGCTTGTCCCAACTACGGTGGTGCCTTGCTGATCGACGATACCTGGTTGGGGAAAATGCAACAAGCGGACGTACTGGTTGGCGCTCGACCCCTACATTTCAGTGGGGAAGATTTTTGTCAGTTCACACGATAAAAAAATCCACAACACTTACGGAACCAATGACCTTAGCAACTAATGCACCCAAAAATGCTAATCAATCAATCAATCAGCACGCTGAATATTAACACGCGTCATCTCTCCCTTAGGTATTTCCCTCCCTGCTCGCTCTACCGGTTCTAGCTCTGAGCTCCCCATTCATGTGTGGTACTGTTGTGTTGTGCTTATAATTAAATGTGTGAGTTGGGGAGAAGGATAAGAATGGAGAAACAGGCGATTTGAATTTAGCTCAGAGGCGTCATTTAGGCTTGAGGATCTTTTACATGCAAGTAAATCTACGAACATGGGACAGCCGGCTTTACTTCCCCTCCGAAGGAAGGCGTACGAAGGATTTTTTCGCCCTTAAAAATCCACGGCTTCGATCGGGTTTGAACCCGCCAACTTGGGTACAACAGTCCAGTACGCTAACCGTTCCACCATCGCCGCTGCCTTACACCTCAGGTCCACTCTCCTCCCCTCTCAGTCTCTCCCGCCCCACAACACTACCCGTCGTTGCCACAACACGATCTGAAACCGTGAACACGCCAGCGGAATCTCGGCGAACGCATTCCTAACCCGTGAATTCGCAGGAATCGTACGCAGGAAAACTCATTTCCGGGAACTTCCGTAGGCGGACCGGAAGTGGTTAATTTTCCAGTGAGTAAGTCGGCCACGGGAGTGGCCTCTCGGCCGGGTTGCCCGCATACTCCCTCCCTGGGTTAATCAGTCAAGAATTCAGCATATCCGGTCCTCCGTCTTGCGTGACGAGTACCTGAAATGTGGTGATCCGGATATTCGACATTTGTTCTTCTTAAATGTCAAGGTCCTGTGTGATGGAGATAGTTGCAGTGAGTGGTGTGCAAAAAGAATTAAGCAGCTAACCGAATTTTGTACTTTCCAATACCCGTTTGAATTTTATTTTGAGACATTGAATCTTCACCATCGATCTCACTTTTGTTTAACACCGGTAACCAAATTCAGTAACGAGCTAAACTTTACTCCTTGTGCAAAAGAACAGCTGTCTGCATTCAAAAACTGACTGCTGCAACACATTTGCACTTTCATTTGACAACAGGTTCTTAATGACTTTCTATCGTTCTACCTATCATTATTTTCAGCGCAGTAGGCATTTAAAAATGAAGAGCAATTAAGTACATATTTTTACACAAAATTATAACAGATTATTTATTTTGTACAGCATACGACATGTTAGGTAGCCCTGGTAACTCTTGTCGAAGTTGTGAAAATAATAACATTTTGTTAGTTTCCGACTCTGCAAGAGAGGATCTAATCCTTTCTCTTCAAGGAGAATGCGAAATGGTCGAAGTTCAAAGGAATCTCTTAACTAATCTCGTTTCGCTCTGCTGAGCAGAAATGTAATTCAACTTGCTCTCAATCTTTATGACAAATAATTTATTTATATCACTAAGGAATTTCCTTTCACAAATATTATGAAAGAGTAATTATATCTATTTTCATTATTAACTGAGATAATGTAACGAGTTTATATATTACGTAATTGATTTTGTCTACAAGTCAATTTGTAATGTCTGAGTTAGTGAATTTTCTACCGCAACATTTTTAATGACTACTGCACGATCCAGATAATCTTCGCTAAAAGCAGCTTAGGAGAAGAAAGAGTGGCTGAGAGTCTCAGTTTTCGTCAATGGTGGCGTTTACGTGCAGGCCACAACGACATCCCATTTACGACTATAATATGTATTTCGAATGAAATGCATCCTGAAGGACTGTTTATAAGAGTGAAAGATATAGAGATGCGGGGCTGCGTGTGTTCTCCATTGAGGTCAGCTCCCCCTCTCATTCTAAAATAAGTGGCCACCCACGCCTCCGAGCACTTTCAAACACGTAGTTTGGACCCACCTTGCCTCTCTTCATTTTCTTTCACATTTCTACAATTTCGTTGACTACACATGATTTTTGATAGCTCCTCTTTTAATATTTTGTTCGACAATTATAATACTGTTTGTTGCAGTTCAGGTATGAATAACACGGAAAGAATACATCTATGTCCTGCAACTTAGTGTTAATTTTAATGATAAATAACTTATTATACAATTATAGAAAATTATGTTATTTACTATTATTAAATATGAATAGGATTTATTCATTATTTCAAATATATAAAAGGTAAAAATTTCATTGTCTTTAAAAACACGGAAGTTTTGTTTGTACCACAATACCTTTCCCGCGAGCTTTCATATTCTCCATCGACCTTCAAGAGCAGGGAGCAATAAATCATGCTTGGGGTACTTTCTTTCCCCTCCCCAGCATGCACATGCAGAGACGCGAGTTCGCAGCGCTAATCTCGAGGATCCCTTTATCCTGCGGCCGCTCATCGCTTATCCGTCTGCAGGAGAATAGACAGGCCCCCTCCGACAGGTTGCAGGTGCCGCCGCCGCCGCCACTGCCGCCGTCTCCACCACTACCATCGGCGCCGCTAGCACATCACCGCGCGCTCGCGCCTCGCCGCCGCCGCCTTCCGCCGCCGCGCCGCCGCCGGTCTGCCCGCGCCGCACCTCGCACTCCGCCGCCGCCGCCACCACCTCCGCCGCCGCCGCCACCACCACAACCATCGCCACCACCACAACCATCGCCACCACCACAACCATCGCCACCACCACCGCCACCGCCACCGTCGCCACCGTCACCATTACCACCGCCGTCACCTTCGCCGCCACCGCGGCCGCCGCCTCCGCCGCCATGGCGTCGTGCCGCTTTCTCCGCCCTCTCACTCGCCCTCCCGAGACCTTCTCCGCCTTCTCCTCGCCCTCCTTTGGACCACCCAACGTCCTTCGCGCTCCGCTTTGTTCTTCCGCCCGGGGAGCCTCGCTCTCGGGCGAGGGGAGGCGATGATTCTGACGAAGGAGAGAGGCGCACGAGAGAAAGCGATGGGCTGACACATCTAGGAGAAATGACCTCGCCGTGAATCGCTATCGAGAACTCGTTTGGCCGCCACCTGAATTCGATTGGGAAACCCGCCGTCCCGGTCCCCGGAGGACAATCAGTGTGGCCATTACCTCGTTTACCTCTCTCACAATCTGGCGAGAGGGTTTTTTTTCATTCCCATCATGCTTAAGAGAACGAAAGGAAGGAAGGATAGATATATGTATGTCATCCATCAGTACAGTTGCATTTCACTCTATTATTACCATTATTAGTTGTAGTATTGTTATTATTGGCGTATAGGCAATTATTGACCACGCTACACGATTATCATGTGTAATTTTTCCAGGATCAGCTTTTCAGCTGCATCTTCAGTTCGACCAGATTGTTACGTCTTGAAGTGTGAATTATGAGATAATAGAATGATGAGTGGTGAAGGGACAATCAGGAGGCTGCAGAACTCGAACCTGCAGCCTCCTCGGCGCAGACTATGGCAGCCGCCAAGGGCCGTCTTATTTACTTAATAATAATAATAATAATAATAATAATAATAATAATATTGTTTTTGTTGTTGTTGAATATAATTCCACAACTTTTTCCGTCAGAAACTAATCACAATTCTCAAAGATTCGAACTGAATTCCCTGTGGCTCCAGCATGAATTCAATATGACACGCCCCAGATACAATCATGCACATATCACATACTTACAAGTCATTTACCATACATGCGACAACATGCATGCGTCGTACAACACGGCACCCTATTATTCACGGTTTTAACAAATAACAGAGGTTTACATCGTCATATCGTAACTATCAGATGACCATTACATTCAAGCGACTCTTCCGCGACAACAATTGCGTCTTAGTTCTGCCCACATTGCGATAAGTGATGTTCTATGGCTGTTATTTGATCCGGCTCCGAAACCTGCCAAACCCAATATTAGTAGATAATGTTTTCAGATACGCAAATCACACCAGACTCTGCTGCGGCCGATCAAAAGCCATGAGTATAGGGTCAAGCTAGCCACTTAGCCCAGAACAAATAATGTTTTGTACCCTAACTGTCCTTTGATATGTTACATAAATCCAAAAATGTAGAGAGTTTTCAAATTCTTTATAATATCAGCAGTAGGAGGCGAATTTTAGTGAAATGTTTTTCTCTTTTGAAAAGTTCCCTGTAGTATTCATTTTAAGTTATGGCAAAAGGAAATGGCTCATTTTATACGTCATTTTTTTGCAGTTTTGTTGCTTTCGACTAATAAGTAATTTTTTAACTTTTTCTGTCATTTGTAATACTTTTTTGCTCATTACATTGATTTTAATATTATTTTAATGCTCTTGTTTCAAATTATTCTTACAAAATGCAACAAGTGTTCTCCACAGAATTCCTGAATAGCCTACTCGAGTTCCATGCTCAGAAATTATATCAATTGTTGCGAATATGTAATCTAAGGTTCTTGTAGTAATAAAGGTCCCACCTATCAGCGCCTTTGTCAATTTCGTGCTATGTAATGACAGAGATTTTCTGGTAAAGAACAGTCCAAACCAATGTTTGCGAGCTGAGTTCAATTGAACGAAACAAACGAGCCTCGATTACAGAGGTAAAAAATGTTACTTAATGGATGCTGGGTATCCAACAGTTTGAGATGTTCATCCCAACTGGTTCTGACCACACATTTACGTCACTCTTCTTTGCTGATAATGCATTTTTATAACATTTTAGGAACATTTTATAGATCGTTCATTTTATAGATGGCAATGTTTAGGTCATCAAAATGCGTATCCAAATGATCAGGAATTCCCTCATAATTTTGTAACAGTGTGTTAGCAGAGTAATACTACGCATGACGAAACGACATACTTCAAATATTTCAGTCAATCATTACCAAATTTTACATTCTTTGAAAAACAATTAGAAAATTTTAATGTAAAATTATTTATTGAAAAGCTTCTTCAGGAATAATCAAATAAAATACATGTACATACCATTGCAGGGCAGTAGTGCTGCAAATATATTAAAACCGTGTTTGGCTCAAATGATGGCCGATAATAATTGTTATACCTTCTAGGCGTACGTTCGTCTTGAGTACCACCGATCGCTATTTATGAAGGAGTTACTGTCTGTAGCTATTAGTACTCACTACACACAGCTTTGGAACTGTTACATTTACAGTTCATTTCGATAAATTTTTCGTAATTCGAATATACACAACGTATTATTAAAAGAAACAAGAAATGTAAGGAAATACTTTTAATTTCACATCATATTTTTATCCTTGTAATTAATGATAAGCAAATATTTGATATGCATTCCAAACTAATGTTATGTAAATATTTCTGTAATAACATTAAGCATACTTTAAAATGGTTTTTCATTATTTAAATGCTGTTGCGAAGCTTATTAGCTAGCAATCCGTTATTTCTGTAAATATTAATAGTTATTTAAAAGTCAATTTCAAAAAGTAACTTCATATTTCCACAAAATATATTCAGATGAACGGGCTAATGGTGTTTCAGAAATTCCGACTCATTGCAAATACCTATACCTCTATAAAGAAAACTTAAATTAAAAGAAATCATTTCAAAACGAGTTATGTTTGATTTATTTATGTAATATCAAAATTGACAATAACAAGTTAATAAGAATAGAACATTGTTTTGGAAATATAACCCGTAATTTTCTTATTATATTAAATAACAACGTAATTTTAATTACTTTTTCCACTAAAAAGTACTCCATAAATAAGATATATTATTGTTATATTTTATTTACTGATTTACTTATTGATTCTGTTGGTACTACTTGTTTCATTTTGTTCAGTTAGATAATTTGAATAGAGCACATCTGACCTGCTGTAAGCCACAAGAAAGGTTTCTAGAGGCTACTTATCAGTCATTTCCATAGACAGTGAAATTACATGAATCGTGCCACTGTTATTTCCTTCTCATTTGTTTGGATGTTGACGGAAGGAGACGTAGGTAGATAAACAGCTTCACGTAACAGGATCGAGCGTAAGTCCGTGCGTGAGTGGGTGGGTGGGCGATAGTGCTGTATTACGTACTACTTCTCTTGGTCGCCCTACACCCCACCCACTCTCCCTCCTGCCGCTGACGGCAGCGATAGCTCAGCGGAACCACAGTTGCCTCTGCGGCGTCGTTGGCCGGGAGGTCCTAAGGTTCGATTAGTGATCCCGGGTGCGTCAATCGCTAAGTTCATTAATCCCCTAAGTGTAGATGATGTTTTATCGCTGGAAGTGGTGGTGATTTCCTCAAATGGGTGGCGAGATGGTGTACCAACCTATCTATCGGCTTGAGGGGACATTTATCAACCAGGTCCTAGGAGAGGTGGTTCACTGCATCAACCGACTGCAGTGCAATTGACCGGGAGGTCTTAGGTTCTAGTCCCGAGAGTGCGAAGATTTTCGACACTAGCTTGTCAATTAGGTCGAGTTCAGGCGCTGTCTGAAGGAGAATTCCAGACGCCAGCTGCTATGGTTGGCAGTTTCCTGTGGTTTATCCGATCAAAACCAGGCGAATTCCGGAGCAGCACCCTAAGAAACGGGACATGAACCGCACGCGATCTTTCCTTCCTCTTCCTTGTCCTATCCTCGCCCCATTAATACACACACTAACACACACTACACTATCACACATGCCGGGAGACCGGTCGGGAGCTCAGAGAGTGTCCTGGCTGGGCTGCTGCCCCGCTGGAGGGAGATACCTGGTTGTGGATCTAGCCGACAGCAGGTCGGCGCTGGATCTCGTCATCCACTGGGGAGGATCACCGCTACATCCCGAGGAAATACACACACTACACTTGCGGGACTAACGACCTCTTCCCAGAATCACTAACAACCAACCAAACAGCTCAAACAGGTATCTCCCACGAGCGTTGCACCCCCAGTAAAACAAATTATAAGATCCTGATTGGTCACCCAACAAATGTAGAAGTGTAGTGCATATGAGTGTATGTGTGTGTGAGTAAGAGGTAAGAATAGGACGAGGAAGATGAAGGGAAGATCGCGCCCGGTTTGTGGCACATTTTCTAGGGTAGTAATCCGGCATTCGCTTAGTGTTGATGAGAGAAACAACGGGAAAACTACCAATCAGAGAAGCTGATCACTGGAATTCTGCTTTTGGCAGCAACTGAATTCGACCTCGTGTAGCTTGTGTCAAAAATTCTGGCAAAATTGGAACTGGGACCCTAGAATCTCTCAATCAGAGTGTCTGCAATGACATTTGTTGCTGCCTTAAGTCACTTTTTCCGCTAGGCTTAAGTTCCACATTCACACGAATACGAATTTCTACACTAGCTACAGATCTGAAACGAAACCAAGCGCTGTCTGGAGAAGAATTCTAGAGGTCGTAGATATCCGTTATTTTTCCAATCAACGCCAAGCGAATGTCGGATCAGTATCCTAGCAAGCGTGTCACAGACCGGGCGCGATCTTTCCTTCCTCTTCCTTATCCTATAATGCTTGTCGTATCAGGTAAGTACCATGCAAATGCCGAAGCAGTACCGTAAAACATGAATAAACGTCGTCCGCGTTCTTTCCTTCGTCAGCCGTGACGATTTCACTCTTTACATACTCCTACACACCCTTTACAATTAAATGCACTAATTTACCACACAAACCGGGAGACTTGTCCGGAGCTTGGAGCTTGAGACGTCTCCGCAGAGAGTAGATGCCTGGAGAATAGAAAACCCCACAAACCGACGGTCAGGTCGACGGCTCATATCACGCTCCAGCGAGGGAGCATCACTATCATATCACACTACACTTACAGGACTAAGGACCTTATTAGCGTGCGTCTCCCAAATCAATAAATACTCATTTAAAACTAAGAGCATGTGTGAGTGTTTGGTATGTCCGATACCGTTGAACAGGATGAATAAAAACATATTTATATATTTACGGCTCCTTATCCAAGCTATAGGAAGGGTTATAATTTTTAATACCTTATAATATGAGTCATGAGGTATTCTTGACTTTGGCTGCCACATAATTTCTTAAATATGCGTAGCGAGTTTTTCGAAGAAATATTGATGTTTCCATTCACCTGCCGAGGTAGCTTATTCTGGTTTCTATTCAATTTTTTATACAATGATAGAAATAGAGAATGATAAGTTTATAAAAGATCAATAATAAAAGAAACAGTATAAAGACCAACTTAGAAAACATTGACTGCGGGACGCGGTCGGTATAAGCTCGCTTTCCGTGTCCTCTGCCCCCTCACCAGCCCCACCGCAGAGGCGGATCGACAGCAGGTGCCTCGGAGTCGTCAGCGAAAGTTCTTTCCGCTTTCTTCCGAAGGAAGCTCATAATAAGATGCTAAACTGCAGTGGATCAGAACGAGAGTTAAAGCGTTTTCTTCGGAATTTCCAATGCCATCAAATAACCGAGACGGAGTTACAAGTGAACAGCAATCTCAAAATCATAAATAAAACAAGAGCTTTTCTCGAAGTGCCTTTACTTGTTACGCCCATTTGCATAATTAGAAAATAACCCTACAAAAATGTCTCGATAAATTAGTTGTTTTCTCGTCACACTTGTAAAGATAAGGGGTGCGCGCTTCACTAGATGTGAAGAATAATTTTATACCTTTCGGTCTTATTGTCTAGACAACAGCCCAGTCATTTTATTTTGACTAACGAAATTTTGCGTGAAGAATTGCACAATTTATTTTGTTCCTTTTTAAAAAAAAATCTCTGCCTGTTCGATAATAATATCGACGCAAGTGCGATAATATTATTATTGTCACAGGTAAATGCCTGAGAACATAACTAGTGGCCCAAGACCTAGTCATAAATGATTACGTAGACGCGTGTTCGACTCCCGACCGTATTTAGTATACGTGGGTTTTTGGCATAAATGCAGATCAGCGCCTTTTGCCAGTGCGGTCGATTTCTTGATATATAAAGACAGATTTCCCGGTAAAGAACACTCCAAACCAAATGTTTGCGAGCTGAGTTCACTTGAACGAAACAAACGAGCCTCGATTCCATCAGTAAAATATGTTACTTAATGGATGCTGGTTATCTAACAGTTTGAGATGTTCATCCCAACTGGTTTTGACCTCACATTTACGTCACTCTTCTTTGCTGATAATGCATTTTTATAACATTTTAAGAGCATTTTATAGATCGTTTTTGGCGACGTTTAGGTCATCAAAATCCGTCTCCAAATGATCAGGAATTCCCTCATTATATTGTAACAGTGTGTTAGCAGAGTGATACTACGCGTGAAGTCACGGCATCCCTCAAATCAGCATCCCTCAAATCAGCATCCCTCAAATCAGCATCCCTCAAATCAGCATCCCTCAGGCATCAAGATTGTATTTACAAATCACGGAAGAGGAAGACCGGAGCCTCGTCACCAACTAGAAATGCGCGAGCAATTGCAAGTCAGCTTGGTTGATTGATTATTTTCGTGTTTCCGGGCCCGTCAACTTCAACGGTAATTATTTCCGTAATTGAAGTGAATTTTTGTATCACGGACGATGCGGGAGTTCTTCCTCAGCTTGTTGGTGACATCCAGCACTAACCTACACGACAGTGAGGTTATTCCGAATCAGGTAACTCCCAAGTGCGGGGCAACGCCCCAGCCGGGACAAACCCTAAGCATCCGACATGTGTGGTAGTGTAGTGCGTGTGTGTGTGTAAGATATGAAGATAAAATAAGGTAGAGGAAGGAAAGATCGCATGCTGTTCGAGGCCCGTTTCTTAGGGTACTGCTCCGGCATTCGCCAGGTTTGATTGGAGAAACCACGGAAAATTACCAATCAAAGCAGCCGCCCGTTAGAATTCTCCTTCAGAGAATAGCTGAATTCCACCTAGCTACCTTCGTAGTCTCGAAAAACCTACCACCAAGAAGACTCGATCCCTAGGTGGCTCTGAATTGACATCAGTTGATTTCCTGAACCTACTATTCTCATGACTCAACTTCGACCTAAAAGTATTTTGGCATCAAAGTATTTTGGTAATTCATATCCAACGTCAGTCTATATGCTTCAGGCATCAGTTTGCGTCACAATATCAGCGGTTATTATAAATGCAGCCAGTTACCAAATTTTTTACCATGTTACAAGTCATTCATACAGATAATTGACGCATTTAAATTTGCATCTACTATTTCAATTACACCTTCAGCGTGTTATTTTTCGTCGAAAAATGTCACTTTAAGCCACTTTCAAAATGACTGCCAACGCTTCTCGCTCTCCATACAACACGGCGGCCAGCGTCTGGTCTGGCTTTTCAAACTCAATGCGCCCTCTGTGCTCACGTGGTTCGTGACGTAAAGTGGAGCTGCGCAGAACGAGCAAAAGTCGGCGCGCCGCACTAGCTCACCCATGTCTTTTCATCACGCTTCATCGTGCAAAAACCTCCCTGATACGATCTCCGCCCACGGTGATGCGCCAGCGCGGCGCATGCGCCATGCATAGGAGGCGCAGGTAGCGTGGGCCGTGGGCGGGACCACTTTCCTTCTCGGGAGGAGGCTCAGCGCCCTCCTACCTCCAACACCCCCGCACTCCACATACTGCACTCCCCACACCCGCCCCGAATTCCCCACAACCCCAGCCCCGACAACTCCCCACCCCACTGCCCGACTCTGCACCGCCCGAACTCTCCACCCCCGACAGCTCTCACCCGCGACAGCTCCACCCGCCGACACTCTCCCCCCCCGACAACTCTCCACCCCGAAGACTCTCGCACCACCGACAGCTCCCACGCCCCGAATCTCTCCCCGCCGACACTCTCCCCCCCGACCTCTCCACCCCGGACTCTCCACCCCCGAACTCTCACCCCCGACACTCTCCATCGCCCCGACATCTCCACCCCGACACTCTCCACCCCCGACAACTCTCCCCCCCGACACTCTCCACCTTCCCCGACACTCTCCACCGCCGACACTCTCCACGCCCGACACTCTCCACCCCC
Organism: Gryllus bimaculatus; assembly: GCA_017312745.1. NCBI lineage: Eukaryota > Metazoa > Arthropoda > Insecta > Orthoptera > Gryllidae > Gryllus > Gryllus bimaculatus. Next base: position 1,196,990 of record BOPP01000150.1, on the reverse strand, counting down.
GACACTCCCACCCCCGACACTCTCCACCCCCCGAACTCTCCACTCCCCGACACTCCACCCCGACACTCCCACCCCGACACTCCCACCCCGACACTCCCCACCCCCCGACACTCCCCACCCCGCGACATTCTCCCCACCTCCCTGAACTCTCCGCACCCCGACACTCCCCACTCCACCGAGCACTTTCTGCTCTGCCCCACCCCCGCACCCGCATCCCCGCACTCCCCCGCTCCCCCACACCCTGCACTCCACCGGCGGAGATCGCTTGCTAGCGACAACCGTTCCCACCTTCACAGCTAGGTCGAATTCAGACGCTCTCTGGAGGAGAATTCTAGCAGTCGGCTGCTCTCAGCGGTACTTTCTGTGGTTTCTCCGATCAACACCAGGCGAATGCCGGAGCAGCACGTCCATAAATGGGTCATAGCCTTGGTGTGATGTTTCCTTCTTTATTCTTATTCCCTGGTCTTTCCTTACACACACACACACATACACACACACTTACACTACTTGCACTACATTGTCACTCACGTCGAGAGACGAGGGAGAAACTTAGAGCTTCTTGTGACTAGGGCAGTGGCCCGCTGGAGGGGATACCTCCAGAAGGAAAAACACCGCAAGCTGACTTGCAGGTAGGCGCCCGATCACCCACTCTAGCGGCCATCTCCTGGGATATAAGAAGACTACACTTGCGAGACTAATGATTTATATAGTTGACGACACTATTCAAATGCAACTCTTAGACGATCACGAGGTTCATGAATAAGGCAACAATTCAATTTATAGTTTCAGACCACATACAGATTCAGATTGCGCTACTTTATATCACTGAAACCCAGCAATTTGCACTCCATTGCATACAACATCCACATCTCCCAGGCAGCAAATATTTAAGAGCATCGCCATCACGTTCCTGCAAGACGCATCTCGCAATCTTCCCACTCCATCCTTCCTCCACGAGGCGAAGGCGGCAGCAGCAAGCAACAGCGTGCCCTCCCCCACTCCACCTGCCTCCACGCGTGACTAATTACGAGAATGCGCCCGCATTCGCCTTTAATTAACGCTCATTACGCTTCCTAAAATCTCTATTACGGCACTCGGTGGAACATTAATTTCGGAACGGCGTTATTTCAATGAATATTTCTGTAATTCACGTAAGAGCCACGCAAAAAAGGAAAAACAAAATATCTCGCTCCGAGTGCGTCGAAGTAATTCTACCAAACACCAGTTTTGTAATACTTAAGATCATCATTAGCCTTCTCAATTTCTTCCACATGTAAGACTATGTAATTTATTGTCCGATGTGAAATGAAATGCCAATTAATGAAACGAGAAATAACTGTAATATTAAGTGCGTTCCTGGAATATTTTCTCACTTCAAACTTCTCTCCATTTCGGAAGATGAAGATCAAGGAAGTTAAGGAAAAGGTACATAGTATTTTAGAACGTGAGTTTGAAATTCCGAAAAGGAAAGGAAAATGAATTGTAAAACATATGTAGACCTATCAAAACCCCTGTTATAAATATCCAAACTACAACTTATAACAATGTGAACCCAAACAAAAAAATTAAAATTAAAGAAAAGCTTTCTCGTATTGAAAACCGCGTAAATCGAATAAGAAACTCCTGTACTAATCGTAGGGGAATTTTTGTCGCATCCATGAAATACATCGCCTCTACTGAGCTCTAGACGCCATCGAACGGGCTTCCCTTCATGCTGCGTCCCTTCGTGCGTTGTGCGATGGTGTAACGGTTAGCGTTTCGGACTGTTGTACCCAAGTTGGTTCAAACCCGATCGAAGCCGTGGATTTTTAAGGGAGAAAAAAACCCTTCGTACCCCTTCCTTCGGACGGGGGAAGTAAAGTAAAGCCGGCTGTCCCATGTTAGTAGATTTACTTGCATGTAAAAGATTCTCAAGCCTAAATGACGCCTCTGAGCTAAATTCAAATCGCCTGTTTCTCGCCCAAGAAATACCTCCTTTCTTCGCTAGTTGGTTGAAGGAGCGTAGCGAAATTTGCGTGGTCAGACGGAAGAGCAGGCCTAATGGCCCGAGTCTCGCCACGTAAAATAAGGCATTAATTCAATTCAATTCGTGCTGTGTCCCTTCCGCGGTGTCGGGGCAGCCGCAACGCGTCGGAATGCAATTCTTTTGTGCGAATGAGCCCACACGCCGGCGTTTGTCTGCTGCGACATAGAAACCCGTCCAGTGTTCCCTTTCTCGTGGAGTCCCGAGCGCCAGCCGCACAGCCATTTGCCACGCACGCAGACACATGCAAATTGACGCGACGCGTGTTGTGGTAGAAAACCTGCACTCAGAGGGAACTGCCGAAAGGGAAGGAAACTAGTGCAGCAGAGTGCACTGGGCCTTGCTGCGTATTGAGGTCTTTTTGTATTTTTTAGTGGATTCACTGACCGGCCTGTGAATTTGGACATTTTTCCGTTTTGGTTTGTTACATTAAAATTAGCAATGTAATAGTATGTATGCATGTATGCATGCATGTATGTATGTACTTGGCGTGACAGCCCGTAAACGGGCTCAGGCCCACCGGCGACGACTACAGCCTCGCGGCCATGGGTTAAGGGGGTAGTGTGGTTAGCACATAGACATCCCCACGCCGTATTCCAGTCTCTCAACCTGAGAAGTGAATTTTCTCATCGTCACACAGCAACATTTACTGGGACATTGCAAGGAAAACGCATACAATCTTGCCTTACCGGGAATCGAACCTGGGGCCGCGTGTTGGAAAGTGACCACGCTGACGCATATGAGGACATTAATGTAATAGTAGGAATTTAAATTAATTTTATCTTGAAATTCATCTCAATTTTATGTCAATTTCCAATTTTTCTTGTTAATTATGTAAACTTCACGCCAATTTTCGTTTTAATTTACGTCATCTGTTGCATTAATTTGTTCTTTTTATATCAGTTTCATGTGTCATATTCTTAAAAAACCGTCAGTCAATCAAGTTGATTTACGTTAAATATTTATTTTATATGAGCTTCATATATTAAAATGTCATTGTTAATTAGGTTGCTTAGTTATTTCTTCTTTTACCATTTATGACTACACGTTTTCTAGTTTATTTATTTCAGCCTTGAATATGCCCACAGCATGGGGGATAAAACTTACGTTGTATTAAAAAACGGGAGAAAAGACGAATGAGATTTCATTTCCTCTTTTACAATACAACATTGTATGGAAACCACCTTTGAAAATTGAGCTTGTAGGGGTGATGTCGGGGTTGTGGTCTATCTTTCAGCGAATGAAACAAAAATGGAGTAGTCAGCGCGGCACCTTTCCGCATTTGGTAACCCTGTTAAAACCCAGGTTGATCTTTGATGAGCAAATAGGAATCGTATCAGTTCTATCCGGGTTTTCTCCGGGTTCTCCCTTTTCCCCTCGTCATTCCACACCAACATTTCCACCTTCAAGCTCATTACCCACGACGACATGTGTCTTCTCAGCGTATTCTTCACATCAACGCGTTTATATACAGTGAAGATGAAATGAAAGCCTCAAGGAAATTGGTATGGCTGCATAGAGAGTTTGCAGAATCGAACGGAAGAATGACATTAACAGTTTCACAGCAGTTATAAGCAATGTAATAAATGCAACAAAAAAATTAAAAAATTAAAAAAATTAAAACTCTCGCAGAGTATTTTGAGAGCGGTTGAGCGCTCGTTTTAATTCACGTACAAACACGAGCCGAGCTGCTTCTCTTCCTTCTCGAAACCGTCAGCTGCGACGGGGGTGGAGACAATCTGGTGACGCAACGAACGACTTGCGGCTCTTCCATTGCCACCGCTTCATCGCTACTCTAAGCTATCAATAATTTTAGCCAGAATCAAGCCAATACAATTAAAACCTTTAATACACAAATCCAGCCTATTATCATACAATTCAGTTATACAAATATACAAAACAATAATAAAACCCTTGCTACTATCAATCTGGTTAGCCAGAGGAAACCAACCAGAGGAAACTGCAAATAATAAAAAAAAAACAATCTTTCAGAATTACTTCAAACACTCCCTGATATGTCACCAATAATCAGTTACACAAAGAATTCGACCTAGAGACTATGGACCATCATATCACCTATTTACGAAGCTACCAACTTCTCAAACATACACCAAATCTATTTACTTGGTTGTCCGGGTGACGCCACGTTCATGGCTAAGGTGCCCATTTTTCATGGGCAACTTGTCATGGCCGCGGCGCCAACCAGACGGGACGTAAATACTGACTCCAGCCGCTACGCTCTCATACCGCAAATGCCTTTACTATCAGTTCACAGACTAGGCAAAAACCCTTCACATAGAAAGAATTAGAATACAAAATTCTCTTTCACATTTTCCTCAAGAAATTTTGCAAACTAGATCGCGACTAGAGGATCCCGATGGGTAACCACAACCTCTGTATTAGTTTGAAGTTTTAATTTAAGTTAGCTATTAAACCATCCAACCCATGTATAGTTAACTTAAACTGAATGATGTATTCACCATCTGTGTAAATAAATGAAAATAAAAACTCTACGCGAACGCTTGGGCGATACGAACTGCCTTTCTTCCTCATCTTCTCGGTTTCTCCTCGCGTAGAATCGAGCCATTCTCTCACCGCTGCGTTCTTTCGAGGCTCAATGGGGCAATAGAGCCGTAAAACTACGCTCCTCGACGTGTCAGGACGCCAGAGGCGGCGTGTTATCGGGGGCTGTGAAGATTACGTCTTCCGCTACTCACAGTGGCCGCCTCCGTGATTTCCATTCCACGCCTGCCGACTCACGAGATGGTGCACTTGCCACTTTCCGATGAGGCAACTTCCTCAACCATCCCTAGAAGAAACGTCATCGTGAACCTGTAGAACACAATCCACGTTCGTTCTTCAATGGTGAACTGAGATCCATTCCCCGGAGCATTTCTTCAATGACAATAAGGAAATGTGCAATAAAATGTTCGCATTATTTGAAGTGAAGGTACAGAAGAAAGCTCTGGAATACTTCCTAGTTCATGGATATTACCGCTTACTTTAATTGCAGACGTAGATAAGAATATTTATTCCGATTCCATGAGCGGAGGAAATGATCGTGTGAGATGCTCTAAGCAATAAACTCTCGAGAGGTGATGTTAAATGCCTACGTTATTCAATTGTATTGAATTGATGCCTTATTTTACGTGGCGAGATTCGGGCCATCACGCCCGCTCTTCCGTCTTACCACGCAAATTTCACTACTCTCCTTTCACCTATAAGCGAAGAAAGGAGGTATTTCTTGTGCGACGGAATAGGCGATATGAATTTAATTGAGAGGCGTCATTTAGGCTTGAGGATCTTTTACATGCAGGAAATCTACTAACATGGGACAACTTGGCTTTACTTCCCCTCCAAAGGAAGGCGTTCGAAGGATTTTTTCGCCCTTAAAAATCCATGGCTTCGGTCGGTTTTGAACCCGTCAACTTGGATACAACAGTCCGATACGCTAACCGATACGTTATATCTCGTGTATTTTATATATGAGAGTTTTTTCATTACGATCACCGTTTCAAGACACCTGAGGTCTTTAGGGATTCAGGAGGGGGTTGTAGGAGATCAGATGATTTGAGAGAGAAGAATCTTGTAGCTGTTGCTCACAGCCAGCTGCCCGCCTCGAACTCGCGGTGTTGTTGGGCGCCGAAATCCTTTCCATCACATCCGTGTTAGGCAACACCGACCACACTCGCATGGCGGAGAGGTCAATAATTTACAGAACGAAGAATGCTGCGGGTCATAGAGATCGCGCGTTTGAGCTCGTGAAACCGAATGTGATGTAATCCAAGGGAAAAAATGCCGACGCTTCACGCTTACCAGCACCCAGCTGGAGTCTTCCTGTGAAATACTGGGGCAATTATACTCGCAACGGAATAGCAAGGGGATTCTTTAAAGACTTGTTAATCCCAGGTAATTAATGGCCATCATGGAACTCTAAATCCACTTAAATGAGCGGGTGGTTTTACATCGATGTCAGTATAGCGAGTCTCGTGGTATTTAACTAGAAACCAAAGTAGCAGCGGACGATCAAAGCAAATGTTCGCCATGTGCCAAGTTGAGGTGAGATGGAGTGTGAAGCAAACGGGTTTGCTTTCTTCGAGAACTCGTTTTTGTTCGGAGGCGATGGCAGCCTGATTAAGTGGCACAACAGAGGCGGGCGCATCGCCGCCTGTGCCACATCGGATGCTTTCGGACGCTCTAGGGGTCGCTGGTTCGAAAGACTCTGCTTCGGTTCGAAACAGCACGAATTCATTCATTGCATTGGAGCCAGAGAGCGGAAAATTTGACAAAAACAAATTTTAAGTTTGTTTTCGGGATTTTTGGAAATACAAACACCCGTTTTATAATTAAATAATTACTTATTCCATTATTTAACCTTCAAATATTTAATTATATAACCTCAAAATCAGAACTTTCGTAATGTGACTCTACGTCCAGAAGTTAATTCTTACTTGAAGGAATTCACATTGATGTAACTTATAGGTCAAATGCCTTTGTTGCAATTTTTCTCTACTTTTTTTAATCATTAGGTCACATACAATTATCACCCTGCGAAGTACTTCCTTGTTAGTTTTCTCCCTGGATATTTTTTGGGGGGGGTGTAATTTTATTTACGTTTTTTTTGTTTTTTTATTTTCTGTGTGTTCACATTACACAGATCCCTCCTTGTTAATAAAGAGCTCTCAGTACCAGATCATGAATGAAAAATTTAAAAAATGAATATTGTTGGTAGAAAGCATATCAAAACTTGGTGTGTAAACAGAGTACTTAAATGCAAAATGGGGCAAACTCGGCCAAACTTTGATTAATGTATTGAAAACTACTCGTAGATGAATTCCAAAAACAAATTCAAATAATATTATAGCCCGGAAATTCCTGGAAGGTAACTAAAATACAATAAGAAAAACCGGGTTTAAAAATTTCATCCCGTTGTGACACGAAGTTTCTACTAGGAATTGCCGAATTATTATTTAAGAAATATGTTTTTTACTCATACAGATTTAAAGTACACATATCGAAGTGTCGTATCCTTAGTATATTCGATTCTACTGCTCGAGAGAGCAAAACTATTTACGTCGAAAAATACACCTCTCTCTTAGTGCGAGAGTAAAGAAGTGTGCCGCGCGACACTAGTATTCGTACAAGTTCAAACTTTAAGGAGTGACGTGATCCCCCATTCCTTTCCTGATCGGGGACCGATGAAGGAGACATTTTGCTAACCACTTCATGTGAAATGGAGCTTATGAAGCATATTTTTATTTTTGACATTTTGCCAACTTTCCCCTTCTCTTTGCGTCGTCTGGAGAATTCTAGGGACCGGCTTCTCCGACAGGCAGTTTTCCGACATTTCTCCTGTCAATGTCAGACGAATGTGGGAGCAGCACCCCCACAAATGGATCACGGACCGCACGCTATCTTCCTTTTCTCACGGCGGGAGATCAATGTGGGGCTTAGAACTTGCCCGGACGGAGCAACATCTATCTCGCAAGATATTTGTAAAAGAAAAATTCAAGCAAATCGATGTGTAGGTCTACTCGAATCTTGCGTTCCAGCTGGGTAGGAACACCGCCACATCCCGTGTATAAGAGAGGTGGCTCAGGGCATCAACTGATGACTGTGCAGTGCCTCTGACTGGGAGGTCGACGGTGTTCGAGTCTTGACAGTGCCAGAATTTTCGACACTAGCCAGATAGCTAGGTCGAGTTCCGTCGCTGTTTGCAGGAGATAATACTAGCGGGCGGCTTCTCTCGGTAGTTGGTGTGGTTTCTCCGTTCAACACCATGGGAATGTCGGAGAAGTACCCTAACAAATGTGCCAAGGACGGCGCGCGATCTTTCCTTCCCATTTCTTTTCATATCCTTCCCCCCTTACACTGACATGCACTCACTTCACACGCCGGGAGATTGGTCGGAGCTTGACCCGACTGGGGCGGTACCCCACTGATGGAAGATATCTGGTTGGGGAAAACCACGCTAGCCGTCGGCAGGTCGGTGCAGGATCCCACAATCCAAAAAAATTATCACAGCCACCTCCCGAGTATACACTACACTTATGGGACGCACTACACTTATGGGACACACTACACTTACGGGATGACGTGTCGAAATGACGGAATGACGTGTACACTTACGGGATGACGAAGATGACGTGGCCGGAATCACTAGTAATCATTTAATCCCGAATATAACAAGCTCTACACTCACGAGTCCCTACTAGTTGACGCGCTGGGACACACTAAACGCTCCCGCTTTTTTTTGAACGCGGACGCGTGCGTGAAAGCTGACACTGACATGCACTAATCTACCACGCACGTCGAGAGACCGGTTGGAAGCTTAGAGCTTGACCCGGCTGGGGCGGTGCCCCACTGGTGGGAGATACCTGGTGGAGGAAAACTCCGCTAGCCGACGGCAGGTCGATGCAGGATCCCACAATCCAGGAAATAATCACAGCCACTTCCCGAGTATATACTACACTTACGGGATGAACTACGCTACGTGATGAACTACGCTACTTGATGAACTACGCTACGTGATGAACTACGCTACGTGATGAACTACGCTACGTGATGAACTACGCTACGTGATGAACTACACTTACGGGATGAACTACACTTACGGGATGAACTACACTTACGGGATGAACTACACTTACGGGATGAACCACACTTTACGGGATGAACTACACTTACGGGATGAACTACACTTACGGGACTAATGACATTAGCAGTTGACGCGTCCGGAATCTCTAATAATCAATTAATCAATCCGAGATACTACAACACTACACTGAAGAGACTAATAACCATACTAGTTCACGCGCTGGGCCACACTAAACGCTTTTTTTTACCGCAGACGCGCGCGTGAAAGCGACATTGAGGAGGCTGCAGGTGCCGACGGGCGGCGCGCTGACGGCCCGGGGGGACGGGGCCTGACGAGACGGGTCGGAGGAGGACCGGCCGGCCGGGCGATGGGCGATCGAGGCGAAGAAAGTCCGGCGCGCGCGTAGAAGTGGGGCGTACGAAAGTCCCTGTGCGGCGCAGCGCCCCACTTGGGCCTGCCCCGCACGTGTGAGGCGGTGCAAGGTCAGGCCCGAACTCGTTAGGCCGCCGATGCACTTTTTGGAGGCACTCCCACTGGTGAGTGCATTCGCCCCGCTGTGAATGCGAAAATGGAAAATAGCTACTCTACACAGACTAAAGAGTCGTCCGGATGGCCGCGATCGTTAAGGCTGTAGTGCCGTGGCAATCTCGAACTGAAGGATCGCGGGTTAGAGCCCCGCCTCATACAATTCAACTATACAAAACAATAAGACCCTTGCTAATATACGCCTGCTCAATCTGGTTAAACGCAGCAAAAACCAATCAGAGAAAACTGCAAATAGTACAAAATCAATTTCTCAGAATTATTTCAAACGCACGTGTGGGCCGGTGCAAGGTCAGGCTCGAACTCGTTAGACCGCCGCTCGTTAGCATTTATTATTGCTACTTATTATTACGATTCGTATTATTATTATTATTATTATTATTATTATTATTATTATTATTATTATTGCTATTATTATCATTATTATCTTTCATTATTCACAGTATCTACTGGTCGATATGTCAACCACACACAGGAATGATGACCAAGTGTGTGGTTGCTTTATTGAAGGTTCAGATGGCTTCTGACAATACGGCATGTATTCAAAATTACTGTCTTTTGCATATTATATACATTCCTGGTATCCAAGTGAAGACACTCCAGTGCCCGAAGTGTCATTTTTGAGATCACTTCTGATATTATTATAGACACGGTTGTCACTTTACTGAAGTTCCACTGAGTTGCGACTTCATGGGCGAGATCGGTATACTTCTGGATCTTCTCTTGATATTTTCCCGATATGTTGTGGGTATTGGGTATTGATATATCAATAAGGAAAACCTGATGATGGTTTCTATCAATGTGAGTTATATCGGGTCTATTGCCGTCGACGTGTCTGTCAGTGATAATGGAGCGATACCAGTCGAGTGTGTTTTCACTACTTTCAAGCACATTCTGAGGCACATATTTATAATACGGTACAGCACATTTTATTATTATTAATTATTATTATTATTATTATTATTATTATTATTATTATTATTCATTCTTCAATTTTTCACAGGCTTAGGTGGCTCAGGGCATCAACTGATGTCACTACACTGCCTCTGCCCGGGAGGTCCTAGGTTTCACATCCTGAAGGTTTTCGACATTATAGCTACGTGGAACTCAACCGCTGTCTGGAGGAGAATCTTCTTGGCCGACTGCTCTGATCGATACTTTCCCGTGGTTTCTCCGATCAACACATGCGAATGCCGGGGTAGTAAGCAAACAAACGGGTCACGAACCGCTGGAGATATTTTCTCGCTCTTTCTTGTCCTATCCTCACCCCTTATGTGCACATACTTTCTTTTACATGCATCACATTGCCACACGTTTAAGATCAGACGGGTGCTTCGGACTGGTTCCAGCTGTGGGGGTGATACCTGGTTGAGGAAACCCTGCAAGATGACGTGTAGAACGGCGCCGAATCTCGACATTCAGAGGGAGGAAGTTCACCGTCATCGCTCTCAATAAAACGTCATCAGTTGGCACGCTCACGAAATTAATTATTTGAACGGAATTATTATGGAATTAAGTTGACGCGTTCGGAAACACTAAATCAATCATTCATGCAAATTTTCCAGTCTATCTATGGTCTTTAGCCAGGACAGTTTGGCAGCAGCATTGTACCCATTAGAAGAAAAAGCTTCCTTCTTTTGTAATATCAGATTTTACTTCAGTCACCACTTTGAAATAATTACCATACCTACCATAACCTTTCATGTATGTTTCATGTTTGTGCAAAAGTAGCTAGTCGAAAGTGAAGCCTTACGAAAAACATTTAGTGCCAAAGACTACGTCTTCCGTGTGATACTCAAATAGCTATCTCGCAGTTCAAGATTTTCTTCTGCAAACCCCAAACATTCATTATTGTGATGCAATAATGTTAGGTACAATCTGATGATTACGACGCCTTATATCGCAAATGTCTGTAGTAGTTGACGAGACCCCAAATATAAATAATCAATTAATCAATCAATCAATAAAAAATTCTCTTATTGCGTTATTAACCCAAGTGTTTCCGTTCCCAGCCCACCATCTCGGTGTCACTTTCCCACGTGTCCTGGAGTCGAAAGAGCGAGTGAACAATGACTTGCACTCTCCCCACGCATATCCAAAAGTGTGGAGGGTGTGCTACACTAGTAGGTATGGTGCGATTAACATACGTTGGTGTGTAACGTAAGGACGCCTCTCCCGTTTCCGTAGAAGCTGCCAATCAGAAAGTGAAAATATGTCGAGTCAGATCGCTGAGTTGTCACTTACGAACTGGAAACCTGAGTATTATGCAGCGAATGTACCCTCCCGCCGGCGGCGTTTCTGCCTTTGCTAAGCAGGCATTCTGTTGTGACAAGTTGTGATGAGGTTAGGCATTTGTCGTGAGAGTTTTGTGCGAACATTCTGTCGTAGAGCTATTTTGTGATAATCGCTTTTTACTTAATTTTCAGATAGTTAATTTAATTTATTTTTATTATTTGTTCGTTTTTATTAGTTTTAATTTACATTTCTTCTGACATGAGTCGAAAAGGACGCCGCAGAAAACAGCAGTAATTAAGTGTGAATAAGAGTTGTAATGAAGTGTAGGCCGTAATATTTATTGAAGTTAGAGAAGAACCTAATGTGTAGTGGTTCCAGAACAAGCTACTGAGTAACACAAAGTGAGTATAAGATTTAATTACTTTTGTAAGTATGTATTTCATGTGGTTATTTTCGTGGCCCACGAACACGCAACGTGGCAACGTTGCAACGTAGCTCCCCTCCACTCGTATCTGCCATTCACCAACTTCATTTAATTGAACCACAGAGGCCCTTGAGTCAGAGAGCACTGCATCAGAGAGCAGTATTTTGGACCGCAGACCCAAGTATTTTATATTCAGTTGTCAGGAGAGTTGAAATCATTAGGTATTGTGTGTGTGTGTTACAAACAACCAATCTATCCACACTCAATATTAATATTCTTGAAACTCTGCATAATACCCTCTGGTGTTTTCATGACTTCGCAATTCCTGAATGCTACCTGGCGGGGCGGTCGGGTAACAGGATATTAAACGGTGGCTAACTATCAGGCTTCTTTGCAACCAGAGATTCTACCGGCACAGGGGATAACAGTCTTCTTCCGTACCTTGTGTCCAAAATACCATTTCAAGTTTAAAATAAGTTTGTAATTTTACTGATGTAGTGAATCACAGATTTCAATCTGCATTCAGTTCTCCGAGATTTCCAAATTGTCATTGCGACATGGTAAATAGTAGTATATTTTGAAATATTAATTTGGTAACTGTATCAATGAATAACGCCGATTTCAATAATTTACCCTCCAGCCTACCATTTAAAAATAAAGTACTCTTAGACACGTAATTTCTTATATATCGTCTGAGGTCGTTTTTTCCAGTCAGGTAATTTTTCTCTTTAGTATCTTTGTTTAGGTGCAAAGCTACCGTTTCACCTAAACTCAGGAATTTTCATATTAGAACATTCCTTAATCCTAAGTGAGTGTTTCGTCTAAACTTCTAACGGATGTTTACAAAACAATTATAAGCCGTCGCTTGCGTAATCGCTGTGTAAAAACCTCCGGTGTTCTCTCACAACCACGGGTACCCACGAACACGTTAAAATATTATTTTGGTACTTGTCTTGAAAAGTATTCTTCATTCAAAACAATAGAGCTAAAAATGATATTGTTAAAAAAAACAAAAAAAACAAACAGAAAAACCTCGCCATCTGTTCGCTGTTCAAGAATTACAAGCGCATAAAATGTTCAAAATATCTATCTCTAGTCATATCTTAGAAACTGACGTATTTGTAACACTAACTTGCATTCAATTAAATTAAAATAGTGCTAAATACATGTAGCATTAGTTCTTAACCTTTAGATTGTTTCTCAATTAATTATATCGATTCTGTTTGAGGTTACATTTGACTCCACACGTTTCACACACTAGTAACACTACTTTAAAGTATTTCTTGCACGGATGTTATTTGAAATTATTAATTAAAAATAATGCTATTAATTTTCTTGATTTACGTCATTGTACTAAAGAACAAAGAATAATAATATTTCCGAAAATGAAACATTCTAGAATATCCTCATAACTATGTGCTGATCTATGTGGTGATTATCACATTGGTAATTATCTTTCCAACATAAGAATGTTGTAATCAGGGCTGCTGACTCGTATTAGGTAAATTGCCAAAGGGCCTGATGGCCAGAGTCTCACCAAGAAAATAAGACATGAAATCAATACAAGTATTTCCTTATCAAATATATGGCAACTACGAATACGGCCTTTAGGGTTAAATATATATAAAATTTGTCTTCAATTGTTTTGAATCTTACTCTGCCGCTGCCGACAACTTGCCTTGGTGATTTCCGGCCACCGGAATACTATTGTTTGCACCTGGAGAGGTCTGCGTTGAACAACTCACCTGGTGATGTTACGTCACAGGCGCCGCCTCAACCTGCAACAAAAAACGTCATCACTCATCAGATGCTCACTACGCTGGTCAAGTGCCCTCACAAATCCCACATGCAATATGCTACTAGCCTCTGTTAAAACCAGCTGAGGATTGATTTGATTTTGATTTGTTTTGTCAACGAACAGTACAATCATGCTCATGAACAAATAGCAATAGTGCTAATGAACACATTTTCGGGGTTGAAAAAAAATTACAGAGATTTTGTGGATCCGGGGGGCACGGAAGTTATGTGCCCCTCCCCTGGTTTTAAAATTTGACGTGTAATTTTACTCACTTTTTCCAAAAAATAATGTCATACGATATTGTCGCAAAGTGTTCCAATTAATTCCAAACGGACGTCAATCCAAGAAGAAAAATTTACATTCTATAAAAGCATAATTATTGTAAGATATATGACAGCGTCTGAATTACAATGCCTTCCTCAGAAATACTTTTTGGTTCCACCCCTGTTGTAGAATGATCCTTTTACATTTTCCTCGCTAGCACGAAATACAACCATCTTTAATGTAGTGGTAAGGTGACAATTATCCAACAATTGTCAATTGATCGAGAAAATGCTGAAGTAGAAGTTCACTCAGATACAATATTAACATAAAATGGATTTAAATAGAAAATAATTAAATAATAATTTGATTTTTTATTATATCAATTATAATTAGCACGTGTTGGTTTAAAAAATAATAAATTGTTTGTGAATGTTGATCAGATTCTTCACTTCTTAACTTGACAATTAACCTGGTAACAGTTGCTAATGTTGCCAGCTTTCTTGCGAGCAGGCGTATATCTCGATAATTCGTCTACCCAAGCAGAATGTGTGTACCTCGAGTGCAGATTGAGTGTTATTACTTCTCTCTCATTTCGGGACCTTTCAAAGGAACACGACGCAAAGCGAGGCGACCTGCGAACACACCAACGAGGTTGCAAGACGATGCAGGAAGTTAGGAGGCGAGAAATTGTCCGTGTTTACGAAACCCTTGAACTGGCAATAATTAACACGCACTACAATAGTGAAATGTTAATTGAGACTAGTCGGGAGGTTAGAGCTTGTTCGGCTGGGGCGATTATCCGCTGGCAGATGTTCCCGAAACCTCTGCAAGCTGACAAAAGGTCCGACACCGGACCTGACGTTCAAACAGGTAGGAACACTGCCTCCTTAGATACAACATGCACTACACCTACGGAACTAATGACCATAACAGTTGACACACTCTGGAGCAAAAACAATCAAATAATCAAAAGATATGGGACTTCTCCGCTACCTGGGAGCTTTCGCCAGTCAACGTGTGTAAGGCGGTCTTACAGTAGGGAGTTTTAGCGCCAGGCGTAAGGAGATATCCTTAAACACTATTGAATATATGACAAACGATTTTATACAATCGCAATGAAAACCGTTCAGAAGAGTTTTAGCAATTGCGATATTGCGTTATGCATTATAACAAAGGAAGCATTTCAAGCAGAGCAAGCACTTGAACAGAGAAATTGCACAATATATCAAAGAGTGTAGGCTTGTAGTGAGACATTTAAAACACGCTACGAGTCAACAGAATAACAAATGTTCATTGTGTATGGAGTTTTAGATTTTGTGGCCCTCCGTGATGAGTATGAAGTCTGGATGTGCTTTTCTTGAAAATATAGGAAACACCTTACAACAGCATTCGTTATGAGCATAAGACATAACCTATCCAGAAGATATGATTTGAACTCCTTTTCGCGAATTTCTTTTCTGTCACCTATCCAACATATCCCGTTAATTCTTTCCAGCGTGGTGGAGTTGGTAAGGAATAATTGTAACTGCCTCAAATACGAGAATCGGTTTACCAGAGTTGGAAAAATTCAACTTTTTCTGTTTTAGGCGGCCATAGAGATACCCACAGACTTGCACTATTTATGAAAGTATAAGGTCGTACCTTAGGCCTAAGATAAGACGGTATGACTTCAAGGTCCGTCACGTGACTATTAGTGCATAACGCCGCTACCTTACGCGTGGCGCTAAAACTCTCGAATAACTTTGGTGGTCAGTAGGTGCTTAAGCCGTGCGCTGTCTGACCATCGAGGACAGCCACCCCTCCCCTCTCCTTTGAGATGGAGCTGCCTCCCCCCACCTCTACTCCTCCCTCACTGCTTGAGCGGACTTCCTCGTTTCGGCAGGAAAACGCGGCTGCGTAGCTGAAATAATGAGCCGGATACCTATGCATATGCAACGCGAACAGTTACGAATGCACCCATGGAAATCCGGAACCTTGGTGGATTGAAACATGCACGAAACACACATTTACAACTGTAATTTATTCTGGGATGCATTTCTAGACTTTCGTGGAGGCGCAGGTCACTATTTATTGACACAAAAAAATTAGAGCTCCCATTTCACATGTTATTTTGAGGTGGGATTGCATGATTAAAAAAGAAAAATGCACAAATAAGAAAGATAATATATGAAAATAAAAACAGCTAAGGCGACAAGCAATACGAATAGGTTGAATAACAATCGAAAGAGGAAATTTTGGTTTATAATACAAATGGTACATGCCATAATTTTAACATTGGTTTCAAGCTTTGGTTTTTTAGGGAGCAGAGACAGAGGCATGATGAGGGCGAGGGGGTGAGGAGGTATAGGAGAAAGGGGCAAGGTACACAAAGGGTGCTCATTAGAAGATGTTCAACTCACACAACCGCATCTGGAATCTGCGTAATCATAAAGCTTCTGAAATGTATCTTCATTGACAAAACTTGAAGATTTTCTTCAAGTTTTAAATATGATGAAATGGATTCACAGAAATGGAATATTTATTCCACTATGGAGTGTGTTTAAGGTGTAGAATGACAAGATTAATATAGTAAGTATATATGATCAAACACCAATTAATGCTTTATTTAGATACTGTATTACTGACTCCTTACACATTAAAATACGTTCAATAAAACATAATTACATTAAATTTAATAGTTTTTCAGAATACAGGAAGAATTTAGTGTTTCGCTTCGTATATTTTCTGGAAGCTTAAGAAAATATATTAGAAACATTCACCAATAACGAATTATTAAAGGTCAACCTTCAATCGACAACCTTGTTGACATAATTAATCTATGATACTAAAGATCACAATAAAGATCCGAATATGGTCCAAATAGCTCTAAAAATCCCAATAAGACCTCCAATAAAGGTCGAAACTTCGTCATCATGAACTCTACATAAGTTTATTACAAGAACGACAGTGAGTATGGGAATAAATATGTTACTCATTATAATAACTATTTAATTCACATGCAGAAATCTTTTAATGTTCTACATAATTAAACAAAGTAATTTACTTCAATCTTAGGCTTTTCTCAATACACATCCCTACCTCACAATGCCTACAATTTCTTCCTGCAGCAAATTATCAACCTTATCCACGCGCTTTCGGCTCTCTTTGGCGAAGTAATTTGTCAGCGTGTGAGAAAACAAAACATCTCACTAATACCTTCGTTTGTGTGCGTAGGCACACGCGGCGATACGGTTTGCGGGAACATTTCATTAAGTATATCGTAGTGATTCACGCGTGCGAAGCGCAAAATATCACCTGAACAAAGTTCCCCTCCCATCCCTTCGCGCACGTTCCCCGAGGCGCCGCAAGATGGCGGGCGGAGATTGTCCGCGATGAAACAATCGCCGGCGAGCGGCCGCGCGGTCCGGGAGCGAAACGCGGGCGCGGCGGGGGCGGGGGAGGGGGCGTGGGCGGGCGTTTATCGAGGCGGATCCTTATCCAGAAGAACGGGTTCGCGCTGTTCCCGTCCTGGTTCCCGGAGGCCCTCCGCCCGCGGAGACTCCGACGCGAAGCGACGCGACGCGACGCTTTATTTAGATACTGTATTACTGACTCCTTACACATTAAAATACGTTCAATAAAACCATAATTACATTAAATTTAATAGTTTTGCGGGATACAGGCAGTATTTCGTGTTTCGCTTAGTACATTTTCGGGAAGCTTAAGAAAATGTTTTAGAGACATTCACCGATCACAAATTATTAAAGGTCAGCATTTAACCGACACGACACGACACGACGCGACGCGACGCGAAGTGAAGTGAAGCGAAGTGAAACGAAGACATCCGGTTGAGGTTTGGTAGTGAGTGTTCATTCAAGCCATCAAACTGATCGTGTTTGGAGTCACTATCACTTTAAGAAACACGGAATCATAGGATCATACTGTTAGATTAATTTAACTTGAAGACCTTGGTGGGGAATTGATTGGTTTTCCTTGAAACCGACAATTATATTCCAATTGATAGGGTAAAAGCTGATAGAAGTCGGCGTACATTATTACCATTGATTATTTACTAGAAAAAATATGAAGTACCTACAGGTGCAGATGACCTTTAATGAGAATTAAAAAAACCTAACGACTATTTCCTGAATGACTTGTACTTGACTTGTAGGAACATTAAGAGAAAATGGTATATACGATATGTACAGAGAAATCTCCATAACGGAGAGACCGAAAATATGACCGTTCAAAAGAGGTGGGAGCTGAAGAGATGTTCGGGGAAGTTTTCGCCCAATACCTCCACATATATAAAATTCTTTGAAGAGGTGTCCCTTCGTGGGAGGTGTCCACTGAGAGAGTGGCCAGGTGTTTGCACAGCGCTAACAGCGTTTCCGTTATCGACGGTCCGATGGTCTCTCCTTAAGGGTGGTTGGGTGGGCGGTCGAGTGGGTGGTGTGGCGGGGCGGCGGGGGAGGCGGGCAGTCGAAGTGGGTCGGGTAAGGTGGGTAGGGTGGAATGGGCGGTCGAGGTGGGTGCGTGATCGATGAGGCGGCGGGAGGGCCGGGTCAGGTGAGCCGGGCGGGGAGGGTGGTCGAGTATTTGGGTGAAAGTGTGGTGGGTCGGACGGGTGGGTCGACGGGTGGGAGTACGGTTTGGGTGGTTGTTTAAGGAACGGGGGGGGGGGGTCGGTTGGGTGGCTAGGTGGGTGGTTGATTGGCGGGTTCTTTGAGTGGACGGGTGGTTGGGTGTTGAGAGAACGGGAGCGGGCTAACGGGCGGCGGTTGGGTGCTGGGTGGAAGCTGCGAGGTGGTCGGGTGGCAGTCTGCTCAGCGGATGGGTGAGCGTCGGGCGGGTAGGTGATTTTTTTGCGGGGCGAGGTCCCTGGGGCGAAGGTGGGGTCGCGAGGGCAGAGGGCGAGTCGCGCGGTGCGGTGCGGGGTGGCGGCGCGGTGGCAATGTGGCTCCTGGCAGGCGGCCGCAGGCGTCGACGCGGCGGCGCCCGGCCGCGTTACGTGCGCGCCGCCGGCCAAGGGGTGCACGCCCCCGACACCAGCCACCGGCGCACCCGGCGTGGCCGCCGACCCCGCGCCAACAGCAGCCGGCCAACGCGGCGCGGAGCAATCGCTCTGAAGACTGTGCACCTCGGTCGCTTAGCCACCGTTACAGCGGGTAATGAGTTGCTCTCTTGCACTACACGAGGGCAAAAAGCTCAATGAAAATTGACTGAAAGCTTTTTTCTTGACGTTAAAATGTGGTCACATGCATGTACAAGAAAAGGAGTGCAACGATTTTGGCTTGGTGGTCTTGAAGATTTAGTCTTGGAATTGTTTGGGCTTTTTGTTGAATTATCGATTTTAATTTATTACGAGTTAATTTGAGTAAAAATTATGAATCAATATAAGTGAGTAATACTTTAGAGGTAAATATGGCATACTATTTTTCCAAAAGTGTGATTATGCCTCTTTTTTCCAAAAACGTACAATATTACGTAAAACATGTACATAGAACTAGCGAGAAAAAACATCAATTAGCAGGCATTTTTGCCATTTTGTAGTAGCCTGGGCCACGCAATTTAGGAAAATGAATCAATAGTTGTAAAAACTAATGGTTTACTTGTAATAAGCAAACCAAGAAAGGGACAAGTAGAAAAAATGTGTGAGCCATTATTTTTTCTGTACCAATGAGTTAAGTTTGTTTTAAGCAATCCTGCATCAACTGACTCCTGGAAATTGATGATGTAGGAGAAAACAGGGAATGGCAGTTGCCTTAGTTTGCACACCGAAGCGTTGCCCCCGCCGTCCACTCCGCCCACGTCGTCCACTCCGCCCACAGACGTCCACTCCGCCCACGAACGTCACTCCGCCCACGTCGTCCACTCCGCCCACGTCGTTCCACTCCGCCACGTCGTCCACTCCGCCACGTCGTCCATGCCGCGCAGTCGTCCATCCGCCACGTCGTCACTCGCGCCTACGTCGTCCACATCCGCCCACGGTCGTCCCTCGCCCACGTCGTCCCACTCCGCCCACCGTCGTCACTTCCGCCACGTCGGGGTCCACTCCGCCGACGTGTCCACTCCGCCCCGTCGTCCACTCCGCCCACGTCGTCCCTCCCCCCACGTCCGTCCCACTCCGCCCACGTCGTCCAGCTCCGCCCACGTCGTCCACGTCCGCCACAGTCCGTCCACTCCGCCGCACGTCGTCCACTCCGCCCACGTCGTCCACTCCGCCCACGTCGTCCACTCCGCCCACGTCGTCCACTCCGCCGCCACGTCGTCACTCCGCCCACAGTCGGGGTCCACTCGCCCCACGTCGGTCCCTCCGCCCACGTCGTCCACTCCGCCACGCGTCATCCCCGCCCACGTCGTCCACTCCGCCACGTCGTCCAACTCGCCACGTCGTCCACTCGCGCCCACGTCGTCCACATCGGCCCACGTCGTCCATCACGCCCACGTCGTCGCACTCCGCCCACGTCGTCGCACTCCGTCCACGTCGTCCACTCCGCCCACGTCGTCCACTCCGCACGTCCCGTCCCACTCCGCACGTCGTCCACTCCGGCCCAGCGTCGCCACTCCGGCCCGACGCCGTCCAACTCCGGGGCCCACGCGGGGTCCATCGCCACGGCCGTCCACCACGCCCGCGCCGTCCACCCCGCCCACGCCGTCCACCCCGCCCACGCCGTCCACCCAGTCCACACCGGCCACCCCGCGCACGCCGTCCACTCCCACGCGCGTCTCCCGAGGCGGAGGAGCCTCTCGCGTGGAGGGCCGCACACGCGCAGAGCGGAGCGCGACGGATGAGGGCAGCGGCCGTGACGTAACGCTCAGCAGGTAAAGAAACTCTTGTGCGTTGGAATGTGCGGTGAGCAGGACTCTGTGGCTATTTAGGACATACTAATCTAGTTTACTACGAATAAATAACGATCTTTCACAGAATGTGGTGGTACCTTTTATAGAATATGATAAGTGCCGTAATTTGAAAATATTGTCAATAAAAGTCAACGAGATCAGGCATGGATCCCGATAACATCTAAAAGGGTCTTGTTCAACCAGTGATTTGTACGAAAAAAATATGCTTTTATGGTTATAGTATATTTTGCAAAACTGAAATAACACAAGATATGATACACAATTTAATGAGATAGAATATCATAATCCACAATTTTGATATTTTCAAGTTTTTATGCCATTATTGTCTCCATGCAAACATTTCCTTTTTACGTATGTTAGGTATTCATTATCTTGCCATGCGGCACGATAACAGCAGACAAGCTGGCTTGATCCCTCAACGGTTTACACGTGATCGCGAAACATTAAATAACCTGCATCTCTAAACAGCAGAAGTGTAGTTTACTATTATGTCACTGAGCCCATAAATTATATTACATCACTTTAAGAAATTCTTCTGAATAAATAAATACGAATTCAAATGTTTCGAAGTGTATTTGTAACCTCCTGTAGTCCTAAGCAAACGTTCCTACAGTGAAAAAGGTAAAAAATTAGTCCGAGGTGGAGGACACACATAACCTTCAGTTACATTCTTGGATCCAATCCTAATCGTAGTTACAACATCAAAGCATTTTCCAAACCACTTTTTTGAATTCACATAATACAGAGTATAACGTTCAAAGAAAAAAATCCTTCTCCTATTCTTTTCCTTACTTCTTCTAGTTATTAGTAGAAGTAATAGTTATCATATAATTGTATAAATTAATTTGCTTTAAGCTTCTCCGTTAAGACATTTATATCTAGCCACAGAAGTCGCTAGGAAGTAGCGCTGAGAATTGTATGTCCTATTAAGATGACTATTCCATTCGTGAAATTAAAACCCATAGGGTGTAACTATACATACAAAACACCCCAATCATGGCAGTGTATCTCAAAAAGTTTATCACATTTTCTATCCATTTTTCTTACCACTTCTCCCTTTTGGCCAATCATAAACTATGGCTCACCTATTATAGGAGGTGGTATACATCGATGATCAATAAACCTCGTATGTACTATGACAAACTTCTCGATTTTATCAAAGGTTTCAGTTATTTTCAATATTTCACACATTTTGGAACTCTTTTGGACATAATTTCATGGGTGGAATAGTCGTATTAAATACCTCTCGTGCTTTGAAAATTCTCAGATAAATTCCTTCCTCGCTTCGCGAGTCGCGAATTTATCGACAATTTCCAAAGCTTCCGCGGTATTGCCTAGGGTAAACTGTGGTTTCCACAGGGCTTTTTCTAAGGGAAAACATAGAAAAGAAAGATTCACGCCTGCCGAGGGCCTTCTCCGAGGTGCTGTTGGAGTGTGGGGGCGATTCGCGCAGAAAAACCTACGTAGACAGCCCCTGACCTAAGCACAGTGATCGTCGCGATTCGCAGAGATACCTTTTTTTGAAATCGGGGCTCCGCTTAAGATTGTCTAGCACTGAAAAATTTGCACCTCGAAAGAAATCTACACCTTCCTGTAACTCGCAATTCCATGTAGGTGACTTAAAATCACTTTTCATGCTCGAGGAACCCTTATTATCTAGTATAAAAATATTATTCTGCATTCAAAGAGGTACTTGACCATCACTAATCCTCAATAGCCCCACTAAAAGAAATCCGACCCTGATAGTTGATGTTGCAAACATGTTCTCAATGGTCTCTAGAATGACTCAGCAAGAACTTTTGGGATATAAAATAGTGTGGTTTCTACTTAACTGAGATTCATAGATATGAAAGCAAATAATGAATATGAAGTGACATGATGACAAGAATAGCATGGAATATATCCAACGGTTCTGTTAGTTCATTGGCAATACCGTTGCCTCTATAGCAACGCTCACCGGGAGGTCCTACGGTTCGAGTCCACGCAACGGAAGGCTTTCAAGGCAAGCTACATAGCTCAGTTGAATTAAAAAAGTACACCGAGAAGGATTCTACAGGCCGATGGTTATGATTGGACATTTTCTGTTGTTTCTTCAATCATCTCCACGCAACTGTCTGGGCAGTACCCTAACAAAAGGAGCTCAGATCCACATTTACAATTATCTGCACTACTCGTACACTACCCCCACATGTCGGGAACTGAACGTTTGCCCCGGCTTCAGCTGTGTGCCGCCAAGGAAAATACCTCGAGGGAGAAAACTCACAAACCGAGAAGTAGTTCGGCGTCAGATCTCACATTTCTAGGACTAGTGATCTACGTAGTTGGCGCTCTCAGAATATCAACATTCCCGCCACCCGCTCCGCCACCCGCTCCGCCACTCGCTCCGCCACCCGCTCCGCCACCCGCTCCGCCACCCGCTCCGCCACCCGCTCCGCCACCCGCTCCGCCCGCTGAAATCTTTCCTACAACAAGGAAGCGACGTACGCCGCTTCCAGTCTACCGCAAATTCCCAAGACTGTTAACAATTGTCATTACCGAAGTGCAGGTGCGTGGCGAGCGTGGTGGGCGGAGTCGCCCGGGGCCGTCGGCCTCTCCCGGGCAAGGACGCCGCCACACGCGCGCAGCCGCCGGCTCAGGGGAAGGCGGGAGGGGAGGGGGAGGGGCAGGGACAGGCGTCGCTTCCGGCGGCCGAACGCCAGACAGGCGTTGCAAGTGCACCGCAAGGACACGGACTTGCACCTGCCCCACATTCACATTCAGGAACTAAGACTCCGCCCCCCGTTCCCCAAAACACTGCAACGGCCCTAATAAGTGGGGGCGGATTTTAATGAAATTTCATTTTCTTCTTTTTACCTACAACAATTCAGTTTAGTATAGTTCATTTTATATTATGACAAAACGAAATGACACGTTTTTATGCCATTTTGTTTGCATTTTTCGTCCATTTCAATTATTAAGTAATTTTTTACCCTTTTACGACACTTTTAAGGCATTTTTCGCAGATTTAATCTATTTTAATATGATTATATTGGTACTTGCTTCAAACAATATTTACGAGATGAAACAAATGTTCACCAATGAATTCGTGAGTAGCCTATTCCATTTTTTCGCTCGTATGTTGTAATGTCAGACGTAGAGAGTACTATGTATTCTAAGGTTCCTGTGACGTCTATCGGTGCCATTGTCAGTTCGACTAGTTTCGCGAGAAATGAAGGCATAGTTTTTCTTTTAAAGAACAGTCCAAACCAAAAGTTTGCCAGATGAGTTCACTTGAACGAAAGGAGGAAGCCTCGATTACATCAGTAATATATCCATCATCTAGAGTTGCGCATCTGAAGTGGTTTTGATCAATTTTTTATGTCATTTTTATTTGTTTTTCGGGCATTTAAAAAAAATTGAGATCATTTTATTGATCATTTTTGGCATTGTTTTGAGACATAAAAACCTGCCCTCTACTAATAAGCCTACGTTACGCACATTTTGAATTTTCAATTAACGGTTATATGAACTTAAAATATATTTACAAGTAATGAAGTTACATTAACAATATTTAATTCTTGATAAGGTATACTTAGTGAGTACACGAAAAGTAAGCAAGTAATTTTTTAGGTAATCATATTTTTAAAATTAAAATGAATGTTAAAATAGTATCCAAATCGACTTGCTATTGACACATACATTTTTGGTGTTGCTGCTTCTCCTTTCGCAACTCTTACACACCGCGACTATTAGTCACGTCCCTCTTAAAGAAGACTCGCTCTCAAGGAATTTTGTCACTTGCAGGTCTTGTTTTTCATTTTCTGACGTCTTTTTTTTAGTATCGTGATTATCGTTTTTTTAGATGAGTTGTAGTACAGAAAAGTAAAAGCTCACTGAAGAATAACAAGTTGTGTACTGACCTGCTAATAAACTATTAGAGCAAGAACATCACATCATCGCATTATTTGTAAATTTGCAGTCTTTGAAAATTCACAGAGTTCAAAGAAAATGAGACCCACGCCATTCTTTTAAGCATTCCATCTTCTCGCCCTTAAAAAAAGTGAATAAAAAATGTTGAACGTTAATTTTGAATTTCTTAGTCTGGATGAAACATAACATCGGATTTTCTCATTGACAAAGCAAACAATACCAAATAAGAAATCCATTCCAGGAAGATGTGTTTTCTGATCAACAAAACCAATCATTGAAGTTAATTTAATCTTTTGGGGGATTCTAATAGACACAATTATAAGACACAATTATAAAATTAGACCCAGCTTTTAATTTAAAGGAAATGCTGTTTCATAATTTCTAATATAACATTATTGTTTCTGCATTAACGAATTTACGAAGTGAGCAGATAGTTTTATTTAATAGTGTGAATCATTTTGCAGTTGGAAGATATTGCGTCAATCAGTGACTTGAACGCGGGAAGAAATGCGGAAAGCCAGCGACTTCAACGCGGGATCAAGCGAGGAGCTGGCGAGGCGTCCATGACTCGCGACCTTTTTAACGTGAGAGCGCAGAGGGAAGTCAGTTCTTTTCGAATCGTTGCGTTGGCCAAGAGGTCCTGAGAGGAGGACGGCGGGAGGACGCTGCGCTCGTCAGCTGTGCAGGGGGGGGGGGCTGCGCAAGGGGCCCCCTGGACGGCCGCGTGCCATCTGCTGCGTCTCTTTTGGCGGCGCCCGACTTGCGCAGTGGTCACCTTTGGGCCCCAAGGGAGGGCAAAAATAACGGAATTAATTGTATTTTGGAACCCAGCTAGAGAAAAGTAGTGCAAATATCCGACATACCGAAACTTTTCCTCTTCTTAATGTTAAGAAATTAATCATTTGGATATTAAAATTAATACTAAACCTCCTGATCGTTACAACTTTTCACTTAATTTGAAAAAAAAATAATACAATGAAACCTTTCAAAAAACAACTGTTTAAGAAGACCACCCATTTTTGCGACAAGTATTCTATGGAACGGAATAATTATTCCATAAGATATCCATATTCCATAAGATGTTAAGGTCGAAAACTCCTCTTCCCGACCAACGACCATACATTTTTGCCGCAATGAAAAATTCCAGCCTCTTTAAGGCGACCACAAAACCTCGCGCTAAATAAATCCGAGAGCTCGCGTACTTCTACGAGATAAGCCGTTTCCGGTGTCTTTCAGATAAGACAACGATAACAGCAATGAGGGGCACGAGATTTCACGATAACTACAAAGGGAAGACCTTCCGGGAAATGTACAGAAACTCTTGCGTTATAAAGTTGAAAAATAATTTCACAGAAGCTAAATAATAGCACTGGATTACAATTTTATATTATATATTAGTATTTTGCTTACATCTACTTAAAACAAATAATTTTGATGAATTATCATATTTTAATAACACATTTCGTAATATTTATTTTTACCGAAACACAAATACTTCCCTAAATACCCTCTAGCCTGTGGTATGCCACACCGGGCGCGGTTTGGCTAAAACTATTCTGATGTCGTCAGCCTAAAGCCAACTATCATGGACATGGAGCCTTGATATTTGAAAATAATAATAGGTTCTGAAGGAAGGTGTTATCTAGAGTTTCTATGATTCTATCAACAGAATAACAGCACAGACATCTGAAAGATCTACCGCGTGTGTTGCAGGTTTAATCTGGCTAAATTATGCAAGACATACATGTTGGTCGAAGAAAACACAGAAAACTACCAATCAGAGCAGATGTCCGCTAAAATTCTCCTCCAGACAGCGGCTGAATTCTGCCCAACCAGAGTCTAGCTACTGTCGAAATCCAAACTCTAGATCTTCTCGTCAGACGCTCAGCAGCGCCATCAATTGATTCCCCGAACCACCTACTGTTCGTCCCATTCCGAACAACTGATGTGTTCGACAAATGTTCGCTCCCTTTGATGTGTCCTATAGATGGCTCCACACATTCGGCATTCGCCGAACAGCAAGCTACTGCTCGCCCAATCCCGAAGAGCTGACGTGTTCGACAAATGTTCGCTCCCTTAGATGTGCCCTAAAGACCGAGTGACCGGTGGGTAGGGCGAGTACTGAACGTTCGGCGCTCGGCGAATCGCAAGCAACCCGTCCACACTACTCGGGATTCGGCGAGCGGTTGCTCGGCGGAGTCGCCGGAAGTGCCGGTGTGTGGACCACTTTGCGAGAGCTAGGCCACCTCCTAGGCAGCCCCGACGATTGGGAGGTCCGGGCCACGTTGACGCCAGCTTCGGGCGCTGACTGCCCAATCTTGAGAGGCTGACGTGTTTCGGGAATGTTGCTCCCTTTGACGTGTCCTAAAAACCGACACGCGGTGGGTAGGGCGAATACAGAAGTTCGGCGCTCGGTGAATCGCAAGCAACCCGTCACAACTACTGCGGAGATTCGGCGAGCGGTTGCTCGGGATTCGCTAATTGCGAATGTGTGTAATATTTAGGGCAAATACAGAACGTTCGGCGCTCGGCGAATCGCAAGTACCGTCCACTACTCGGGATTCGGCGAGCGGTGCTCGGGATTCGCTAAATGTCGAATGTGTGGAATATTTAGGGCGAATACGAATGTTCGGCGCTCGGCGAATCGCAAGCAACCGTCCACTATTCAGGATTCGGCGAGCGTTGGCTCGGGATTCGCTAATGCGAAGTGTGGAATATTTAGGGCGAATACGAATGTTCGGCGCTCGGTGAATCGAAAGCACCCGTCCACACTATGCGGAATTCCGCGAATGCCGCATGTGTGGAACCACCTTAAACCGGCACAAGACAATTCGTGGAAGGGGCGGGGGGGGGGGGCGGGGGGTAGTGCATCCGGGCCAGGCAGCGCTGCCGGCATCTCCGCGTGCGGTGGGGGCGGGGGGTAACGGTCGCACCGCGCCGCCCCGCTAACGGCACCGCCCGCCCCCAGCCCCCCTCGCCCCGCGGGACGCCTGGCGCCGCCCAGCACATGCCCCCAGCGCCGCGCCGCCGGCAGGTGAATGCGGCGCGCTCCAATCAGACACACGGACTCTCAACGGACACGACAGGCCCATCCACAATACAAACGAAAACATGAGCACAACGCATAGACGTACACATTAACATAAGTAATAGTCTCAAGTATTCACAATATCTAACATAAACGTAAGCAAAATAAGAGTTCCTATTAGCTGTGAGACATTCTAGTTTACTATTGGTTGGATGTGAGAATCGATTTCGAGGTATCGACTGTGACCATGGTCCATATGGCGTTAGTTCGTCTATCCACTTCGCTCCTATTTCGATTCTCGATTTTGAGTTACCGTACTGTGATTGGTTCATTTCTTATGTCTTACTTAAGCGTAAGTACAGAAATGTGCAAGGTTTTAAGTTAACATCTTACGTGTTATGCTTATGCGAACGCACTGTGAATGAGTCCGCTTTTGGACATAGTTCTAAATTTTGCGTTAACGCCATGCTTATGTTTATGTTTTCAGTGTGAATGAGCCTTAAAGAATCCGAAGACATTTACAAAGCGATGCGGCTTTCCCGAACACAAAGACAATACAAAAGCCCTCTTTGGGTTAAGCGTATTCTGATTTCACGCATTTCTCTCACAAATCGCAGATTCGAGTTTCGCCATGACTACGCGTGTCTGTTCCGCGCTTCACGTTTTGTGAATATGTATGTTAATGTGTGTGTCTGTGTGTGTGAAGTGGAGAGCTAGGGTGAAACCTACAGATTATGGGTCAACATCTATGGTAATGTCAAGCAGATCATCTCAGGGCTATCCTTTACTACAAACGTAGCCTGAATTGAAAAGTCCTAATAGTACCATATTGTATACATAATAAAATAGTCAACAATGACGATAAGAATCGTATCCTTACGAATCATACACTACACTAGACACTAACGAACAAAATCACCCGATGGAAGGAAAATTGTAAGATGTTTGACAGGTGCAAATGCATAGTAAAGCAAGCTTTGGTCCTTAACACCGGAGGTGTTCGTGCATCTCATGGTCAGTGGCTGGAACCATGTAACAGCAAAGACTTTAGACAGCTATCTCCCAGGATATGAGCGGGTATTCGTGGTATTCAATACTGCCATCGATTTAACCTTCCACTCAGACAGAACATGCTTTATTGCCCTATTAACCAAAGGATATCCTTCTTACAAATCTCAAACTATCAATATTTATCTGAGATTTCACATTAAATACGCAAAAGAATAATTTCTTAAAATATCTCAATTAAATGACAACAATCTGCGAGGTCTTTCTGATTACACCGTGATAAAATTCACGGAAAGAGATATTTTTGCAATGAATGAAGGAAATGCACACGCATGTGCTTCAGGAAGTGGCAAGCTGAAGGACACAAGTAAGGCTCCAACAATAGATTCATTACCATCCTCTTTCTCAATAGTATTGTATTCATAAGTATCATGAATACAAATAAGAGATTTGAAATCAGAGATCCATACAAAAGTAAGCAATATTTTCACGAACGCGCATTAGAATAGCATGACAGTGAAAATCACAATACAATGAGCGAAATAAAACTTCCAGACACACCGAGACAAAACAAAAATTGAAAAGAAAATGGTGGAAGAAGTATCCATACAATATATTCGGAATCGCATGGACCTTTTTAATTATTTTGGTGATCAAAATAATGTAATTATTATGCAAGAGTAAAATAATGCAATGAATTCATCAGCATTTCTTTTACAAAATCACTATGCGGTACTAAAGAACTTCAAATCACACTTTTTTTCAAGTTCACCTATTATTTCTGTAATGCGTTGGTTTCCTTGTTATGAAGGTATTTTAATTCAACAAACACTGCTGAGAATGCATCAAAACTAAGAAATGTTCTCACTACAGAATGCTGACACTAAATCTTTTCAGTCTTCCACCACAACATGAACAAAACCTCTTTGTCCACTGATGTACGAGTACTCTGTCCCATGCACACGCCGGCCTAATCAAAGAAGCATTAGAACCATCACTCATGTCATGTTGCGAGTAACGATCGTGCCCACGTCTCACTCGCCTACTTGTGTTTCGAATTCGGTCCTGCCGAGTAGGAAATAATTGCCTATTCAACGCGCGTTATCTGTTCGTCGCTGGGAAGCGCGCTTTGCATACACGCGGGAACGCTGCTTTCGCGTCGTGGAAGAGGTAATTAAAACAAACCATCTCGGCGTTAATCGAACTGCACTCGAACTGCAGATTTCCCTACCAATCGGCATCCTTCACCCTCGGGACTTCCGTCCGTCAACACTGAGCTATCCGCACCTTGATTGGTTGATTAGTGATTCCGGACGCGTCAACTGCTACGGTCATTAGTCCCATAAGTGTAGTGCATGTTTCCCCTCTGGATGGTGAGATCCGGTGTCGACCTACCCGTCGAGTAATGGGGTTTTCTCCAACCAGGTATCTCCCCTCAGCGAGGCAACGCCCCATCCACACAAGCCCTAAGCTGCTGTCTGGTCTCAAGGCACGTGCGGTGGTGTAATGGATGTACATGTAAGTGTGTGTAAGGGATGAGGATAAAAGGAAGAGGAAAGAAAGAACGTGCGCGGTCCGTGGCTCGCTTCTTAGGGCACTGCTCCGTCATTCGCCTGGTGTTGACAGGAGAAACCACGTAAAAGTACCAAGCAGAGCTGCCGGACGCTAGAACACTCGTCCAGACAGCGACTGAATTCGAGTGTGCTTATAAGTGCGTGAAAGTAAGAGGTGAGGAAACAAGGAAGGGGAAGGAAAGATCGCGCGCGGTCTGTGCCCCGTTTTTTAGGGTACTGCTCCGTCATTCGCCTGGTGTTGACAGGAGAAACCACAAAAATCTACCGAGCAGAGCAACCGGTCGCTAGAATTCTCGACCAGACAGCGACTGAATTCGAGTGTGCTTATAAGTGTGTGAAAGTAAGAGGTGAGGATACAAGAAAGGGGAAGGAAAAATCACGCGCGGGGTATGCCCCATTTTTTAGGAAACTGCTCCGTCGTTCGCCTGGTGTTGACCGGAGAAACCGCGGAAAACTGCCACGCAGAACAGCCAGTCGCTAGAATTTCTTGTCCAGTGTTCCAGTGTGCTTACAAGTGCGTGCAAGTAAGAGGTGAGAGTACAAGGAAGGGGAAGGAAAGATCGCGCGTGGGGTGTGCCCCGTTTCTTAGGGTACTGCTCTGTCATTTGCCTGGTGTTGACCGGAGAAACCTCGGATAGCTTCCGATCCGAGCAGCCGGTCGCCGGAATTCCTCTCCGCGCCTTGGAAAGTGCGCGCTGCGTCAAGTCCCAGGAGGAGGGACGCGCTCCCCGCGCGCTTTCGTGACCTCTTCACTCAATGAATGGGACATTTGCATGTTGTTATACAATTTTTTCCTGCCTACAAAACCGAAGGAGCACACCTTGTTAGGGGGAGACTTCGCAGACATCCTTCTTGGTCGCGTTAAACGTTGGGATGTTTACGAGCGCCTCCTTTGTCCACACGTTCTCATTTTCGCTGGAAGCGAGCCGCTTTCTCGCCGGCTCCGACGCCGCCGCCGGCTCCACCGCCGCCGCCGCCGCCGCCGCCGCCGCCGCCGCCGCCGGCAGCGGGCGTCTAACCCACATGCGGGGACCAGCCCGACCAGCCGCACTCTCAACTTCACCGACTAGTCCAATAAACACTATACACCTCGGAATTTTAGGCGGAAAAATGGGATGATTTAGGCACCTAAAAAAAGGTAACAAAATTATAAAATTAGCCGCTATTATGCATGAAATGTGACGTTTTAGACAATTTAAATAGGTTACAAAATCATTAAACCAGGCATTTAAAAATCGTTAGAGATGAAAAGTTATGTTTCTGGCAAGTAAATCGGACCACAAAAAGGATTAAATTAGGCACTTTTTATTTTTCGGGAAAGTGAAGCATTTTTATATTTATGAGCGTGACTATAACTTTATTCACTTTCATTTTATACATTCATTCATTTACAATCTGTCAACAGCGCAGCTGCACCGGGAGTTAGTGCAACTGCCTAAGAGGAGCGTGCTGATCGGGGACGAGAGTGAAACATCCTTTTTATATTGACGTGCAGAGCTCCTTAGGTTGTATGTGATTACGGTGCGTAGTCGATTAGTGTGTAGTGCTTATTCGATCGAGGGAACGTTCGAGTTTCAGAAAATTTGGGACAGTATTCGCGTTTCGGACAAAAAAATTTAGAAAATGAATAATTAAAGAATGATAATTCATCAAAATTCTTTGTTTTAGGAAAATATATTAAAACATGCACCAAACCGAGTTTTAGGACATTTAGGCACTATTAGACGCTTTCAAAAGATATATTTTTTTCATGATTCGTAAATATTTGCAATTATTTTCCAGATTCTTCTAAAGGAACTAAATAGGCATTTGTCCTAGGCATTCCCTCCGCACTCTCAACTTCACCGACTAGTCCAATAAACACTATACGTCTCGGAATTTTAGGCACAAAAAAGTGATGATGTAGGCACCTAAAGAAAGGTAACAAAATTATAAAATTAGGCGCTATTAGGCATGATAAATTGACGTTTAGACACTTTAAATAGGTTACAAAATCATTACACCGAGCAATTAAAGTGCATTAGAGATAAAAAGTTATGTTTCTGGCAACTAAATCAGACCACAAAAAGGATTAAATTAGGCACTTTTTATTTTTCAGGAAAGTCGAGTATTTACATTTATGAGAGTGACTATAAGTGGATAACTTTATTCACTTTCATTTCTTTTCATTTCATACATTCATTCATTCACAGCCTGTCAACAGCGCAGCTGCACCGGGAATAGGTGCAATTGCCGACGAAGTGCGTGCTGATCGGAGACGAGAGTGAAACATTTTATTTATATTGACGTGCAGAGCTCCTTATGTTCGTTGTGATTTTGGTACGTAGTCGATTGCTTATTCGATCGAGGGAATGTTCGAGTTTCCAAAAATTCGGGACAGTATTTGCGTTTCAGACATAAAATTTAGAAAATGAGTAATTAAAATATGATAATACATCAAAATTCTTTGTTTTCGGGAAAAAATATTAAAATATGTATCAACCGCCGTTCTAGAACATTTTAGACACCATTAGATGTTTTCGGAAGATCTATTTTTTTCATGATTCGTAAACATCTGCAATTATTTTCCACAATCTTCTAAAGGAACCAAATCGGCATTTGTCGTAAAATATGCTACACACGCCTCATCCTGCGCAATTCACATACCAGATGCGAGTGTTATCCGTATCACACCCCTTTGACTGCTTGAATAATATAAAATTATTCATTCGGGACGGAGCGAGATTGGCTGTAGCGGGGGAAGGCGGAGCGGGGTGGCGCGGGGTGGAGTGGCGCGGAGCGGGGTGGCGCGGAGAGGGGTTGAAGCGAGCGGGTGAGCGGAGCGGGTGAAGCGGAGCGGGGTGAAGCGGAGCGGGGTGAAGCGGAGGCGGGGTGAAGCGGAGCGCGAAGCGGAGCGGTGAAGCAGAGCGGGGTGAACGCGTAAGCGGGGTGAGCGTAGCTGGGTAGCGAGCAGGGAGCGTGGTGAGAGGAGGGTGGACCGAGCAGGTAGGGCGGAGCGAGATGGCGCGGAGCGGGTGCGTGCGAGCGGGGCCGGGTGCGGATGGGGGCGCAGACGGCGGGAATCGGAGACCTTTTTATTACAACAAGGCGCGAGGAGACGGTGCGGGGCCGATTTCGGGCGGGGGATCGCCTGCGGCGCAGCCCTACTTCCGAGCGGCGATCGCTGCGCGCGGAGCGGCGCTGCGCGGCGCCGAATCAAGCGCAGGCGCATTCCAGTCCAAGGCCGCTCCGCCCCGCGACGCCCCGGGCGCCGCGGCCGCGCAGCGCCGGCGAAAGCTGAAGCTCCGACGATCGCGCCGCCGAGCCACTCGAGACAAATCTGCCGCCCGGAAACCGAAATAAAAGACGTTTTACGCTGCGCGAAAGCCCGACGAAGGACTCACCGAACAAAGTAATCCTTCAAGATCTCTCATTTTCAATATAACCTCCATTTCACAATTTAAAAAAATATTTTTTTCGTTTTCTTCTATTCCCTTTCACCTTCGCCCATCAAGCCTGTGTGGCATTTTAAAACCGAATGTTATAAAATGGAAAAACTCAATGACACGGAGTGTTTTCCTTTATCTGGTTGTGCTATTGGACAGGCATTGTCCTGTTTTCATTTCAATGAAGCCTCAAACCAGTCAGATCATGCCTTTTTTTATTTTTCTTTTTTTTGCGTCTCGACGAGTTTAATAAAATCACTGGAAAATTATAAAGAAGAGTTGCCTGTGGTTAACCAGTTTCTTTCACTAACCATCGTGAGGTCTCGTTTGCACAAGAATGTGGTGTCAGTAAACGCAAAGTCGCTTAAAGATGCTCCACTTTTAAACATATTTCGACAATAACATTTATACGCCATAAACGAAGAAAATCATGCTTGTACTAATTTGTTGTTGCACAAGTTTTTCTTACTTCGCCTCATACATTTTTCTAGAAGTGCATTGCGTGTAAAAAGTTTGTGTAATTATTTGCCTAAGAAAATTGGGATTTAATATTGCGAAATATTTTGATTTCATAATAAAAGATAATTTGAGAGTTAGAAACACACCAGTGTGTCCTGCATAAATGGTATGACGAAAAGTTATTTATGTAATAAGCCATTTAAGTAGAGCTTTATTCGCAAAAGAGAAAGGAAGGTTCTGAGGTGAGGCGACTATATCCTCAGCAAGGAACGTAACCCTTGCAAGTGAATTAAGCTAAGATAAATTCCGTGTCATTTAAAATGCTTAATTTTTTAACAAATTCACGCGAAAAAATCCGCAACTGGAGCAACTGACATGAAGGCGAAAGGGTTTAATGAAGATCAGGAGGGAAGGAGGAATAAAAAGAGTTACAGTGTATAACGTAAACTCATCCACCTCCCATTGATTGATAGGTTGTCAAAGTTTTGTAATTTTTTAATGTTTTTTATTTAACAAATATAAACAACTTTTTAAAAGTAAAATCGCATATTCTAATTGCATAGAAGCTGAATTTTCATTCACGTGAATTATGTTTAGTTCCAAAAGAAGTCGAAATTTGTATTTAATTATTGGATAGATCATGAAAATAATAAAAAGTAGAAAATAAACTAGTATAATCATTAATACGTATTAAACGCATTGAATCTCTTCAAAATAAAGTTCAGTCACACAAAATAAATTAAAAGTTTGAGATTTGTGTAGGAACGGTGCTGCATTGTCTGCTGTGGGTTCGCCATGAGTGCAAACAATTGGAAAAAAGCAATTAATGCTCCCGAAATACATTTTAACAACATATGCAACTGCAAGATGAATATTAATATTATTTTTTCTTGTCAGCAATTAAGAAGGAGATATTGATACTTTAAATTTTCACAGAGCCGTGTGCGATTGCTACGCTTCAAATATGAGATATTAAAGTTTCTGAGTAACTAATCCGTAGATTGTTCACAATCTTTGAAAGCCAAGACTTTTCGTTCAAAAGATACACATGGGAACTTCATACATCTTACATCTTATCATATCATTATTTCTTTTCAAAAATCAGAAAATAAGTTATTTTATCAAGTGAGAACTGATCGGAATTCATTATTGGAAACAAGAAGCGATCCAAAAGGCGGTGATAAATGTTAAAGAACCTTAGACCGAACCCGAATCAGTTGGCTGAACCTAACGGTCTCTGAGTTTCCTGGGACAGTTAGGAAGGGTTGACCCTGCAGGCCAAATATGGATGAGAAGAGATCTATGCGAGGAGAAAGATGGACACCTTAACCAACTTATAAGAGTTGACATGAAACATTTTTTACAAGCACCTCATACGAGAACCATAACCTGTCTTTCTGCCGGCAGGATATTGGTTGGAAGATCAAGAAGAGTCACTTTCCAATCCAAAGATCTGTTTTCGTAATTAAACACATTCCACGCATCAATGTTTGTGTGATCATAGAAAACGGGAATCTGGTCCGTGGTCTGCACAGCATTCCTGTGAAAGAGAGAGCTTTCGTGCTCAGAGCGATTCAGTTGAGATGGTGAAGGTTGCACGTCATCACTTTCCAAGAAAGTCGAAGCAAAATGTATAAGTGACAGCTCAAGATGTTGTCGATAATTTCAAATGTATGAGGAGCGCACTTGTCACCTATATTTTAGGATTACTACGTATCTTTTTTGCTTATGAAATTCCATTCAGAGTTCGATCACGATCTTTTTGAAAAGGATCATAGAGATAAGCAAAGATACTCGCTATGTGTTTAAAAAAGCATGTAATCGTGTTCGTTTTTGTTGCCACTCTGTACTTGAAATACTACTGGTCTCATAATTCGAAGTATGCTCCCGAAAATAACATGATTTAACGAGTGTCAATACTCTTAAGTTAATTTCAAGCAAGTCAGTGCACAAAGATATGCCAACAATAAAGATTATAATGTAAGATTAAGGAAAATACTAGAGGGAGGATGAAGGCAGGAAGACAACAAAATCACGCGTGTAGTCTTAAATTACAGAAAGCCAAACAAGTATATTACTAGTTATTTGTACTTTTTATTACATTAATTCTTTAAAAAATCCTGTTAAACAAATCTACGTGTTACTAGGACAAATTAATAAAGCAACCGATCAATTAAATAAGCAACACTTCCATTCAGCTTCTCATTCACAAAATTCGCATTGTTCCTTAGTGTTCCGTCCCCAAATATCTTCCCCAACTCAATCTGGGTGCGCGCCAAGCAGTACTTCTGAAAGCACCGACCTCGCCACTGAACTGAAAGAAGTGCCGGGCGGCCTAACAGGATCGTCTCTCCAGAGTATCGTCCCGTGACCAGAGGCGTGGGACGGTCAAGACGACAACGGGGAGTAGAACGCGGCTAGGGGGGGGGGAGGTGCGACGCTCCCACGGAGCGCGGCGCGGCGCGGCGCGGCGTGGCGGGGCGGAGCGCGCGGGGAAGCCGCGGTGACTCCAACGCGCGGATAGACGACGAACTCGCCGCACGACGCCGCCGCCAGGCGGCAGCCGCTTTAACAGGACCGGCAGGTGCCGCACGTAGACGCGCGCTTCCGCGCCCCCTTGTTCGGCGGCGGCCGCTCCGGCACGAGCAGACAGTGGGGGGGGGGAGGGGAGGGGCACGCCGCACGCGGGTGACATCTCCATTCGCCGCGCACGCTCCCGCAGCGTGCCCGCCGCACACCGAGCACGCCGCACCGCAGGTGCGCTCGCCCATTCAGCCCGCTACCACTGCCGAAACTAACTCTCGAATGTTGGACGGAATTCGAAATTAACTCATCCGGCAAATTTTAAAAGAGCAATCATTCATAAAAAAATACATTCATCTTATTTAACGTCGCATCAACATCTAGGTCATTAGCAAACACTATTGTATTTAACGGTATGTTAACTATGAAGATGGCATGATGTAGTGATGATCGAGTGGGAAAGGACCAACACAAATACGACCATGCCTGAGGCGGGACTCGAACCCGCGATACTTCGGTTCGAGATCGCTTCGGCACCACAGTCTTAACGATCTAGGCCATCCGGGCTGGCAAAATTTTCTTCCGTTTGCATTTGTACGTTAATTCTCTTGATATAATATGTTTTCTCTGGCCAATTTTCAAAGACAAATAACTTTGAAGTAAAAAGCATAATATTAAAGAAAGCGTTTGAAGTGAATAATTTATTTGTCTTTGAAAATGGCCAAAAACAACATATCACATCATAAAAATATGCAAATTAAAAAATTATCAATAGATATCTTACCAATTCACCAATACCAAATATATAACAACCCTATTACCTTGTTCGTATAACACAAGTCGGGTCAGTCGCGGACTCAACAATAAATTGCAATGTAATTGAAGTTTTTTATAATGATAAATATATTTAAATTTTCTGTGTGTTCCTGTTAAAATATTTTACGTGTTTGAAGAGCATATATTTTAGAACATTTACTGTAACTGGGGTCCCTATCAAGGGTTCACAGGAGACCTAGAGCTTTTTTAGCAAGTTGTTCAATATTCATTTTTTTCTCAAAATGCTCTTCTGTTCTCTACATTACCGTATACTTAAGGAAGGTAACACCATATTTATAGTCAAGGCTAACTGTAAGAGAACGCCGGAATTTCCACGAAGCTATTACGCATGGCAACGGTTTCTAATTGTATTGCAAATATCGGATGAATATTGAAAGACAAAACTATCAGGGTTCAGAAAAGTGTAATAGTTGTAAGTGATGAAATACTAATTTATTTCCTAAATAAAAACAAGTTCATTGGGGTTCGGCCTCATCCCCTTCTTAATCGGTACGACACTATTAAAACACGATTTTTTAAACTTTCATACAGCCTTTATTATTTTCTTATTTCTTATTCAGTCGTACATTTCAACGCTTTTAAAAAATAAGTAAATATTTTTCCACGTATTAAGTCTAAATATTCTAAAGACGATTTACAACCTCCATAACTTCCTTAGCTGTATTCCCATCCATTTCCTTCGGTTTCAACTAACAATATCTCTATTTCCTAGTTTAATTTAAATTAATCATAACATTTTACTGAAGGATTCTGCCTGAATTACTTTAGTTTTTTATCTCCCTTCATTATAAGTATCCAAAATTCTTATTGTACTTTTGCTCATAACTACTACTGCTCACCACCTCCGTAATTTTCTAAGTAATATTTCCATCAATTTTCTTTTGTTTCATCTTACAATACCTCTAAGGTCAACGGTTTAATTATTTTGGCTTTCCGTGGTATCATTTGCATATCTGTTCACGTATTGTTTTTGGTAAAGGGACAACTCGGATAATAAAGTTAATCCCTCCTCAGCAGATCACCGTCAGTAAAGTATGCGCATTGAACTAACTATTCAAAGAAACTTCATCATACTCTGCACTCACAATTCCTATTTAATTCCGTCATGTATATATTACATCATGCTTTAATATTGCAAATAAAATTTAATATTACAGCTAAATATTGTGTTAGGCACGTCTGTCTTGTTTACTGAATAATCTGGCTGGATATCTTTAATTTCTACTCTCGTCTTCATTATATATTTCAAAATTCTTATTTGCCTTTACTGTAATACCACTCCGTAATTTTCTAAGTAATCATTTCCATCAATTTCTTTTGTTTCATTTTACAATATCTCTATTCTCTTATTTTTTTCAAATTAATTCTGAATAATCCTGGCTGGATATCTTAATTTCTAACTCTCTCTTCATTATATATTTCAAACATTCTTATTTGCCTTTACTGTATACGCCACCTCCGTAATTTTCATGGATCAATTTTCTTGTTTGTTTCATCTTACAATATCTCTATAATACTTACTGCACTTTTTAAGAATTTTCACCCGAAACGATCTTGCCCGGATGTCTTTAGTTTCTGTTCTCTCTGTATTTTTATATTTCAAAAATTCCCTATTGTACTTTTTGTAGTAACAACCATAAAAATGTTCCAGTCAGCTCCAGTCGTCTGAAGACAAACTAACGCGAACAAGGAACAGATATTTTAAAAAGCTGCGCTTGGCCTCGGGCGTGCCTCGCGCAAAAGACACCGCCGGAGTCCCACAGCGGGCGCGGGAGGGGGCAGCGGCCAAAACGCAGCACACTGGTCGTAAATTGCCGGCGATGCGGGAACCCGGCGGCATTGTGGGAGCGCGCTTGGGCGGCGAAGACAGGATGGCGGGCACGATATCAAATGCCGATAGAACCAGGGACGGAGAGGGCGCGGCGGCCGGCACAAGGAAGAAGCGATATCAACGGCGTTGGCACAGGGACGGGGTGGGCGCGGCAACGTCCGAGAAGAAGGATATCAACGGCATGTAACCAGGGAGAGAGGGGCGGCGCCGGCCGCAGGAAGAGGAGAAATATCAACGCGTTGGAACAGAGTGGGGGGTGCCGCGGCACCGCGCGACGAAGGAGGTATCACGAATGGAACCAGGGACGGGGAGGGCGCGGCCCCGGCCGAGGAAAGAAGAATACTAACGGCGTTGGAAACCAGGGACGAGGAGGTGCGCGGCATAGGCCGAGGAAGAAGGATATGCAAGCGCATGTAACCAGGGACGAGAGGGCGCGGTCCTGGCCGAGGAAGAAGGATATCAACGCGAATGGAAACCAGGGACGAGAGGGCGCGCATCAGGCCGGGAAGAGAGGATTCAAACGCGTTGGCACTCAGAGACCGGGGAGGGCGCGGCATAGCGCGGGACAGAAGGATTATTCAACGCGTCGGCACTAAGAGGACGGGGGAGGGCGCGGCATAGCCGAGGAAGAAGGATAATGCAACGCGTTGGCCCAAGAGACGGGGAGGGCGCGGCATGGCCGAGGAAGAAGATATCAAAGCGTTGGAACGCAAGGGAAGGGGAGGGCGGCGGTCGCTGGCGGGAAGAAGGATATCAAAGCGTTGGAACGAGGGACGGAGAGGGACGCAGCACTGGCGCGAGGAAGGAGGACTATCAAACCGCGTTGTGGACCCAGGGACGGGGGAGGGGCGCGGCACTGGCCGAGGAAGGAGGGATATGCAACGCGTCTGGGAACCAGGGGACGCGAGCAGGCGCGCAAGCACTGTTGGCCGAGGAAGGAGGATATCAACCGGCGT
>BOPP01000150.1:1120021-1156687 GCA_017312745.1 Gryllus bimaculatus | reverse complement strand
TGGAACCAGGGACGGAGAGGGCGCAGCACTGGCCGAGGAAGGAGGATATCAACGCGTTGGAACCAGGGTTGGGAATGGCGCAGCACTGGCCGAGGAAGGAGGATATCAACGCGATGGAACCAGGGACCTGGAGGGCTCGGCACTGGCCGAAGAAGAATATCAACGCGTTGGAACTACGGACGGAGAGGGCGCGGCACCGGCCGAGGAAGGAGGATATCAACGCGTTGGAACCAGGGTCGGGGAGGGCGCAGCTCAGGCCGAGGAAGAAGGATATCGCGATGGAACCAGGGACGCGGCGGCGATGGGCGTTGCAGACACCGAGCCCGGCCAGCGGCGGTGGAAGCGGTCCGTCTCACAAGGAAAAGCCCGAAGTTGTCCACGGCTTAAGACGTTCCATCGTCGACCGACTCGTTCCCCTTTTGTCTCTCTCCGGAGGAATGCTGATTCATCGCCAGGAATTCAGAGACAGCCCAATTTGCGCGCTTATTTATCTCTTAAGGTAGTCGTCTTATAGGCTCACGACATCGTGCTACTTTGGAATATGCGTTAATAAGATTCGAATACACGACTGTAATCAGCGTGTGAAAAAATGGTGAGAGAACAACTTCTTACTGGAAGCTAAATATTTGCAGGTTCCCGGAAGACATTACGTGATTTTACAAATTTTATTACCTTAAAATATAATGCAGTGAAAGTGTGAGCACGC
The DNA here is from genome assembly GCA_017312745.1 of Gryllus bimaculatus. Lineage (NCBI taxonomy): Eukaryota > Metazoa > Arthropoda > Insecta > Orthoptera > Gryllidae > Gryllus > Gryllus bimaculatus. The sequence goes on along the minus strand of BOPP01000150.1, from coordinate 1,155,981 downwards.
TCACGCTCGGCCAATATTGCGTAACTACGGAGTCGGCTGAAAAAGTTGAGAAAAATTTCTGGTTCGCAGAGCTTCGTGGGAGTTTGCGATCGCTGCGCGGTAGCAGGAAATGTTTGCGCGTCGAACAATATTTGCATTACAAAAATCATGCCAAGTGAATGTAGGAAGGAATGGAACATAATACTCCCTTAAATACATTGGACAAAGAAAGTCATAATTAAGGTAATTATTCCAGCTTCTATATATTCTACCGTGGTCCAGGGGCACTGATGAGGTGCTACGAAAAACGTACTGGCTTAATGAATTAATTCACTTTTTATTATGATGTCGAAGTAAAAATAGATATATTGACGATAAATTGAAAGAGTAAACAACACACTTAATAAAAATTAATGCATTAATAACATGAAAAATATATCAAGGAATCGAATTTATTTTAGGGAATAGTTTTACAATTATTTACGTATCCGTCCTTAGTTTTTAATCGTGACTTTCTTTCAACCATAAGAAACAAATTTCTATTCTTAAGCAAGTGAAAGTAGGACGTAACACAGGAAACATATTTTACGACCATGCAGAGTTGACTCACCAATCCAGATGATCAATATGTGCATGGTCACAGGCACAGTCCAATGCATCAGCAATAACATACCTGCAAGAAAAAATAAAATATAAGATACGACTCCGGAAAATTTCAATGAGGCAAATGCAACAAATGTATACATAATAATGTATGAATAAGCACTAAATAAATACACACATAGGCTAATTTTGTCAGTTCCTGCACGAGAAAGCGATTTTAAAGCTACATTAATTCTATTGATAGTCGTCGCAAGAGGTTGAGTTACGTGAATCGTCTTTAATGTATAACATTCTGTGTTGAAGGCTTTTCCAGTCCATAAATGGGTAAAATTAGTAATTCCTCCTCATCCTTTTCTTCCTTACAAATCGCAGAAGCGTCATGCTTTACGGTACACTCTAGAAAAATTTGCACAACATGACATTTTCTGCATTAAAAAGCGGTATCGCCGCATGCATAAATTGCTTTAAGACATTATTAAAACACGTCACTCCAACCGTTGTGTACTGATTACACATTCCCACGGCATCGTGGGCTGCCGAGGAACGCTGCAGTTTACAATGGAGCGACTTCCGATGTATGCATCATTTGGCATTTTTGCGTTTGTGCGTGACAAAACAATACAGATTCAATAAAGAAAGAAAGAAAATTACAACTTCAGTTATATTTTGGACTAAAACATTTTTATTTCACAGTTTCGCAATTGAAATACGGTTTATAGTAGTAAAGGAACACTCACAAATATAATTCCAATGTGTAGCTAAAGAGCTGCACATGAGAAGATCCTCATGCGAATGCTTCCTAAGTGTGACTGCTTGTATTAAGTACACACTTGTTATGAAGTTTCACTGGCCTCTGCGAGAAATGTAGAGATATTAACACGTTCTTTCCATGTTTCTTGTGGCGTTAAGAACGTCCCACTTTCATTATTGCACGTAGGCAAGTACTTCACATCAAGCACATACATGTATGTCGAGACGGCATTCATTTCCCTAACGGAAAAACTCTCAAATCATTCATTTGCAGAAGAGCCATTAACGATATTTGAGAGTATTAGAGGGACAGTGACTCCTAACATCCAAACGCAACGGTGTTTGATTTAAAGTATGCTGTGAGTTTAATCTTACGAAGTTCCAAAATTGGGCCTGGGATTTATCAAATGTAGACCTGCGTTCTCTTCAAGCTAAACGCGACAGCTTCTATTCCTATCTGTTATCAATGCGCCATAGACGACAAACGGCGGGGTGCACTACATGACGTCTCCCCTTCCTCTTGCAGATTGTTTTACACTGTTCACAACAGGGTCACGACAGTACCAACAAGATAAACCGCTTGAGATATGATAGTACCAATGAGCTGTACCAACACATTTGAAACTCTCGGTAAACTCCGAAAGATCTTGTTCGTTATGTAAGGAATCAACACTATACTTTTGTAAGTTCAACTTCATTTCTTATTATAATATGTTTTTTGTATGAATCAATACTTGTGGAAAATAATTTGCAATGTAGAACCGAGTTATTTACGAGTACATAAAAACTTGTATATTAGTCATTCAATGTACAAAGTCTCACCAAAAGAATACAAGGAGAAAATCGGCCTAGATTTGGAAAATATATTACCTAAGAAAGTAAAACGAAAAACACACATCTGTTAACAATTGGACGTGTACATTTATATCCTGATTCAAGTTTCATGATTATGTACATTGTTGAAATCAGGGATATATCTTGGTCGTTGTGATCGCGCACTTAACTATTGCACATTTATGAACTCTTAAATTTGTGGTGGAATGCTAGGCGAAAAAAAACCCAAATAATAATAATTTTGTTATTAAATTAAGGTCTATGATTGTAAATCATAGCCTTCAGTTCTCCAGTCTTTCAAAGGAAGCTGGCGTAGAAGTTGTTGACGTCGATATTGGTTCTTTACATTCAGAGAGTATCACGCTGTAACGCAATGGACATATTTCTGTATGTTTTAGCATAGATAACGATAAGCAATATTGGCAGTTACTAGATATTTCTTTTATTTTCTGTCAAGACTACAATACTCTTGGCCCTCTTTCCTCGCGTCCATCTGTCGGCCCCTGAGGGACCTACCAAGGTCTCCTGTGGTCCCTACCGCCCCCATGCAATTTATTTTCTGTCAAGACAACCAAACTCTTGGCCCTTTTCCTCGAGGCCATCTGTCGGCCCCTAATAACCTACCAGTGTCTCCTGCAGTCACTACCACCCCATGTAATTTTTATTTTCTGTCAACTCTTTGCTCTCTTTCCCCTCTGCCATTTTTCGACACCTGCGGGACCTACCATGTGGTCACTACCGTCCCCATGCAATTTATTTTCTGTCAAGACTACCATACTCTTTGCTCTCTTTCCCCTCTGCCAACTGTCGGCACCTGCGGGACCTACCAGGGCCCCATGTGGCCACTACCGCCCCCATACAATTTATTTTCTATCAAGACTACTTTACTCCTTGCCTTCTTTCCCCGCTCGCTACCATCTGTCGGCCCCTAAGGTTCCTGCCAGGGTCTCCTGCGGTCACTACCGCCCCCCCCCCGGAACGAGGACACATCGGTAATTACCATTTCAGCCCTCAAAAACACTGGCGGCCGCGCGTGTGCTTTGAATGTCCGCGTTCGTCGTGGAAGCCGCGTAGCTGGACGAAGCGGCCGCGAGGTGACGCGCGGCTTTCGCGCAACGGCTTCTGGCTGCGCAGACCACAGCTGGCGCGCCGTGACTTGCGGCTTCCGCGGAGCATTCTGCAGCGCACGCTCCCCCTCACGCTCCCAGCACGCTCCCCTCGCGCTCCGACCCAAGGCAGGGCGCGCGCCGAAATGGACCGCACGGTGCGAAGCCCAAAGCGGCAAAGGCGGCGCGGGGCGTCAACTGACGGGTTTAGATTTTAGATTTAGATTTATTTAGTCAAAAAAAAAAAAACAGTAAAAACTGGTATGTGATGTATGGGGGAGAAGATTATCTGCGCACGTTTTCTTGAGTTCCAGAATCCCTTCCCGTCATTTTAATTATAAATAGTTGAAAGATGAGTGAACGTTTAATATAAATAAATAAATTTTAAAAAAGCACGAGGTTAGCAATATTTGAAAAAATAGACATTTTCGTCGACAAATAAGTTATAGTAAAATTATTTGCATCGGTAAACGAATTGCAAGTATGATTTTTCTGCATTACTTACAAAATAGTAACTCGCCCTTACCTCTACTCCTACCATTACAAGCAAAAGCAGAGTTCAGCAATACGTGCGCATTGTGAAGCTACATGTACGTTTAGAAGCAAAAAAAAAGGTTCCATCACAGCACTTGCTCAATGGATCAGAGAAACTGCACAAACTTGGAACTTGGACAAAAACCTGATCGAGATGGGGGTCATTGACCCGAAAGCTAAAGTACATTATTTGTTACCAACAATTTAAGATGTCCCTGCAGTGCCTCCGAGCGGGAGGTCCTGAGGTTCCAGGAGGAGGTAAAATTTCCAACAATAGCTACATAGCTAAAGCTCGACTACTAAGTAAAAAAAACATCATGGAGTCGCTTATCTCTGGCGGTGGGACTAAACTATCCCCCACAGCGAATGCTAGAGTAATACCCTAACAAGTGGGTCACGGACCGCGTTCAATCGTCCATTCCTCTCTCTTGTCCTCCCTGGTAAGAGATACCTGGTTGAAAACCCCCTGCAAACCGACTTAGAACGACGCCGTATCTCGCTACCTAGCGGGGCACAATCAACACCATCTCTCGCGATAAATGCACTACACTTATGGGACTAATGACCTTAGCAGTTGGCGCGCCTAGATTCACTAATCAATCCATCCAACCATCCTATGGTGGGTGCACAGTAAAAATGGACCGTACGGTACCAAGTTCGGTGTAAAGCCATTCCTTAGGAAACGCATTTTTTCGCTAATGTTAGATGAGTGGAAGATGAATTCCCTTTAAAATCTGACAGTTCGTTAATCATGGGACTAATGACCTTAGCAGTTGAATCACTAATCAATCCATCCAACCATCCTATGGTGGGTGCACGGTAAAAATGGACCGTACGGTACCAAGTTCGGTGTAAAACCATTCCTTAGGAAACGCATTTTTTCGCTGTTAGATGAGAGCTTTAAAAGTGGAAGATGAATTCCCTTTAAAACCTGACAGTTCGTTAATCATTATTTATCCAAATTACATTTTTATCTTGAAAAGACCGAGTTTCTCTTCCGAAAACCGTCGGCGAAATGGATTCCCATTCGTCAGTAACGGAACTTGTTCGCATCGAGCGTACCAACAATAGCACGGCACCACGAATGCAGCGAAGCAGGAAGATTCGACGACACCCATTTCGCACAGTCATATTTTTTTCTGCGATGAGTAGAGACAGGCATTCAATTCAAACGCATGTTTTTACTTGACCTTCTTTGAGATATCAAACTTTCTAAATGCAGATTTCATGGCAAACTCATTGCAAATATGTATGTTTTTTTTTTTTTTGCACAAATGCAAAAATGTATAATGCATGTTTTAGACGCTTTTTCATTTAATATATAAATACATAGATTTATATTTAGTATATAAATCCTTTTTTTAGCACAATTATTTAATATTAAAATAAATAAAAATATATTTTCTTAATATTAATTTTAAATAGTTAATATTAAAATAGATTGATGCATATTTTGCAGAAATTGTATATTATTCCTATAACCAGAAAGCTCTTTGTCCTTGTTTTTTATTGTGACGAGTCAGAATTCGACTCGATCTCGCGACCTCGTCATCCTCTTCTCCCGTCGCGTCATCCCTACCCGCATTCTTCCCATCCCCTCACACTCGTCATCCACCCACATTCTTTTACATAACACTCAATCTGCGCTATACTCCTTCCCTCCTCCTCCGGCCTCTGTTTCCTTTACTATACTCCACCATCCCCTTTCCCTTCGGCAACCAATCTTCGACACTGATTGCTACCTTGCCCGAGACTTTTAATTTTTTAGTGTTTTCGGCCGCGTTAACAGCTTGGGTCATTATTCCTGTACGTATAGTGCATGTTTTATCGCGGGATGTGACGATAATTTTTCTCCACTGGATGGGAAGATCCGGGGCTAACTTCCATGTCGTTCCCGAAATTACCCACCAGCGGGCACCGCACTATCGGGGATAAGTTCTAAGCCTCCAACTGGTCTCCTGACATGTGTAGTGATGTTTTGCATGTAAGTGTAAATGTGTTTAAATAAGAGGGAGAATAAGATACGGAAGAGGAAGGAAAGATTGCGCGCTGTCCGTGGTCCGTTTGAATGGCGAGATCCGGCGCCGACATACATCACCTAGCGGGGTTTCCCCCAACCAGGTATCTCCCCCCAGCAGGGCACCGCCCCAGACGGGACAAGCTCTACCGGCTCCCAACCGGTCTCCCGGAATGTGTGGTGCTGTAGTGGAAGTTTGTGTAAGTGTGTGTGAGAGGTGAAGATGAGGAACAGGAAGGAAATAACGCACCCGTTTGTTAGGGTACTGCTCCTGTTGTTGATCGGAGAATCCACGAAAAACTACAGATCAGAGCAGCTGTTCGCCTGAATTCTCCTCCAGACAGCGGCTGAATGCGGCCCAGTGCCGAAAATCCTGCTACCGTCGAGAGTGGAACCCTATGACCTCCCGGTCGCGGGCAGTGCAGTGACATGAGTCGATGGCCTGAGCCCCCTAAGCCGGTCCCGCCACAGGATGTTCGCCCGCAGACGCGGCGATGGTATGACGGTTAGCGTACCGGACTGTTATACCCAAGCTCGGGGATTCAAACCCGATCGAAGCCGTAGATTTTTTAGGGCGACAAAATCCTTCGTACGCCTGTCTTCGGAGGGAAAGTAAAGCCGGCTGTCCCATGTTAGTAGATTTACTCAATGTAAATGACGCATGTAAATGACGCCTCTGAGCTAAATTCAAATCGCCTGTTTCTCGCCCAAGAAATACCTCCTTTCTCTGCTAGTTGATGAAAGGAGCGTAGCGAAATTTGCGTGGTCAGACGGAAGAGCGGGCCTGATGGCCCGAGTCTCGCCACGTAAAATAAGGCAAATTCAATTCAATTCAATTCAAATCACCTGTGTGGACCCCCACGCCGTGCATCTGACTCACCGTCACGTGGGGGGGGGGGCTGGCCCGCGCCCAGAGCGTCTGGCTGGCGGTGCAGCGCGTGGGTGGCGCGACGCAGCGCACGGTCGTGCGCGCCCCACTCGTCCCCCCACGCGCATACACACGCGCACGCTCCGGCCCACGCTCGCCATCGAGGTCTTCGCTCCGCGCGGCGTCACTTCACGCCCCCTCGTGTTTTCTTACAGCACACCGCAAGCTCTTCAGAACGAACACTGGAAGCCAGATTCACTCTCCGAGCAGCGCAACTGACTGACTATTCTTTGTGATGTATTGAAAGAATTGACGGGGGTGTAAGGGAAAGTTCATATAACATCAAGGTGGATAACTCAATGAAAGAGAGTTTTTGCACCGTATAACGTACAGCAGTTGGCAGCACTATCTTCCGCACATGCGTAGATACGCACAAGTGATGCGAAACGTGATCTGCGCATGCACAAAAGATCGATAGTGCTGTCGATTGGGGTAACGTTTCGCTGCACAAAATCTCCATGAAAACTTTGTAATTCAAATTACACATTCTTGTGGTTTGATGAACTCAAATACAGTCGGAATCTCGAGTAAGACCTTAAGAGACGATCGTGGACCCAACGCATAATTGTCCTTCTTTCACACCCATTCCTGAGCTGAACACTGTACCGAGAATCCTTTTCATCTAAATTCACTGAAGCAGCTCGAGGCGAGACCATGGTCCATACTTTAACAAATACGTATTCTGAAGTTCTCTTTGTTTTACACTTATTATGGAATATTAGAGATTTAGATAATTAGAATCATTCTGACCGTTATCAACTTAATAATATTAAATAACTTCTCTTTAATAAAGATATGCGTGACGAGTTTTAGCGTAAAAATTATCATCTGTTAAGCGAACAATACTTTTTCATGACTAATCTTTACCTAATTTGCAACAATTTACAATATTTTCTACTCCCTCGTTTCCAGAAACATACAAATAAGAAACGATTTCTAATATATACCTAAATTGATCACAACATTTTAAAGATAATCAAATGAATATTGAAGTCCTTTCAAATGGAAAGTCCCAAACAGCCTCGCCTTTAGCCATGTCTCAATTGGGAAGGAACCTCCCATGTGTGACGTGCACCAAGACACCTGCCTGCAAAGGCACTCCAAGGTGATTCACACACAAGTGCCCTTGTGCCTGCCACCCCCGTGTTCTAATGTTATGAATTTTGTTACGTAAATTGTATTTAGCTTATACAGATGTTTGAGTGTGAAGTCGAGCGCCGACTTAACAGTTGCCACATGAGTTATAAAAGTGACCGATTAATACTGTCCGAAATTAATAAAAAATCTGTCTGAAAATGGCCACCCGTTCACAAACGTGGTGATTGCACTGCTTTAACTAGGATTGGAGTGGCTCTGACTGTCCATAGGTAGCATATCTAAGAGTCAGTTTAAGTTAACTGATGCCATTGCATCATATTACCGCCGATCATGCATTTAGTACTCAATACCCTGCATATTTGCTGACATAACCTCTCCACTGCACGGAGGCTTCGCGAGAAGACATCATAAGTGTCCAATACGAATAAGCCCGGCTCACTATAATGTTTTCATCTGTCACAACGGATTTTCAACCATGGCATGCCAGTCTCGCGAGCACGATTGCTCGTGTATGGGCCGCTAGCCGATGGGAGCTTGGAACGTCGTGAGTCCACAACTTTTCGACTCCCACACAAACCGGTGTCGATGAATACACCGGCACGCCCTGCTCTTGCACCTTCTCGCACGAACTAAACAACTGACTGCTGCCAGCATTTTCGACAAGGCACATGGACCAGGCAAGGGCTGGCTGGACAAAAAAGGAATGTGTCCGGCGAAAATGACGCGCAAAAACTGGATATATAGCCACGGTTCTCTCAGACCATATTAACATTACAAATATTTAATTTCCTACTTCCCTCTAATATGTCAAATATTTATATTGAAAAGTTATCCAAGTTAAACAACGCTACCCCTGGTAAAACTAGGTGCCTCTTCCATTGCCCGCTGTAGTTCTGTCCTCAGTTCCAACGGAGTGTTGATAGCACATTTTAACTCCCAAATAACGTGATGGAGACCATTACAGAGGCGCTCTCTCATGTATCTCCTTTTTACAGGAACTAAAATGAACGAACTGCTTCCAACGACACTTATAACGTATCTGGCTACTGCGTGAGTTCGTGAGACCCACAAAACCATATGTTACAAACGATAGCGTCGATATTCGCGTAGTCTTCAGTGGTTTGTAATACGAATATAATTGAACATTTGGAAGACATTTTTCCTATTTATCACGAATTAACCAATTTTTATATGTGGATGTCGGGGAGCCTAACTTGCAGCGGTACCTGGCGCCATTGCGCCACCTAAAGTAGCACCCACCTGCTATGTAGCTATTGATTGAATTAAATTGAACTGAATTGATGCCTTATTTTACGAGGCGCGACTCGGGTCACCAGGCCCGCTCTTCAATCTGACCACGCTACGCTCCTTTCACAAACTAACAGGGAAAGGAGGTATTTCTCGGGCGAGAAACAGGCGATTTGAATTTAGCTCAGAGGCGTCATTTAGGCTTGAGAATATTTTACATGCAAGTAAATCTACTGACATGGGACAGTTGGTTTTACTTCCCCTCCGAAGGAAGGCGTACGAAGGATTTTTTTCACCCTTAAAAATCCACAGCTTCGATCGGGTTTGAACCCGCCAACTTGGGTATAACAGTCCGAAACGCTAACCATTACACAATCGCGCCGATTGATGGTAAGCTGAAAGACCCTTGGCGCACCTTCATTACCCCTTGTAGTTTTGCCCTCAGTTCCAACCGGGAATAGACACGTATTAATACCCTAACCATTACCCGGTTGATGGTGATTTCAAAGTCTGTTGGCGCACCTTCATTACCCGTTGTAGTTTTGTCCTCAGTACCAACCGGGAATAGATCAGCCCTGCCTCGTGGCCGCTAGGTCCAGCAGAGAAGTCGGGGACGACCCCTTTCGCGCGGCTCCGTCAAAAGGCCCTGTGGGGGAGGGAGAGAGGGGAGGGGGAGGGGGGAGAAGCGCCTTTTCACGTCGCGGCGCGCGGGAACGCGTCCGTTTCCACGCCCCTTTCGCCCCGCGCGCTCCTATGCAAATGCGCGTCGCCCGCGGGAACGCCCGGGAAGAAAGTGGCCCAGCTAGCGCAGCTCAGATGCAGTACTGTGGTTTCTGCACTGGATCTGACCAAGATATAATAGGTCTGTGCAGGTTATAGTAGTTGAGCTCTGAAATGACAAATTTTCGTCACCGTTTGCTATCGTCGATGGTCTCGCAAAAGACGGAAGTAAAAGGTCTGGTTATAGTAGTTGAGTTCCAAAGAAGGCAAATTTTCGTCACCGTTTGCTATCGTCTATGGCCGATGGTTTTGCAGAAGACGGAGGTCAGTTACAGTAGAGTGTCAAAGGTCTGTGTAGATTACAGTTGTTGTGTTCCGAAGATGACAAATTTTCGTCACCGTTTGCTGTCGTTTATGGCCGATGGTCTCGCAGAAGATGGAGGACAGTTATAGTATTGTGTCAAAGGTCTGTGCAGGTTATAGTAGTTGAGCCCTGAAGATGACAAATTGTCGTCACCGTTTGCTATCGTCTATGGTCTCGCAAAAGACGGAAGTAAAAGGTCTGGTTATAGTAGTTGAGTTCCGAAGAAGGCAAATTTTCGTCACCGTTTGCTATCGTCTATAGCCGATGGTTTTGCAGAAGACGGAGGTCAGTTACAGTAGAGTGTCAAAGGTCTGTGTAGATTACAGTTGTTGTGTTCCGAAGATGACAAATTTTCGTCACCGTTTGCTGTCGTTTATGGCCGATGGTTTTGCAAAAGACGGAAGACTTATAGTAGAGTGTGAAAAGTCTGTGTAGGTTATAATAGTTGAGAAAGAATGAAGGAAAGAATGAAGGAAAGAAAGAAAGAAAGAAAGAATGAAGGAAAGAATGAAGGAAAGAAAGAAAGAAAGAATGAAGGAAGGAAAGAAAGAAAGAAAAAATGAAGAAAAGAATGAAAGAAAAAATGAAGAAAAGAATGAAAGAAAAAATGAAGAAAAAAATGAAGAAAAGAAAGAAAGAATGAATGAAGGAAAGAAAGAAAGAATGAAGGAAAGAAAGAAAGAATGAAGGAAAGAAAGAAAGAATGAAGGAAGGAAAGAAAGGAAGAAAGAAAGATACACTATACATGACAATTATCAAAAGGCACGAAGCAAGTGTACATATCAATATCCACAACTACTTTGTAACTTTTCAATGTTAAAAATTGCAGCCATTTATATTTTAGCAATCCTATACTCGTATAGTATCCAAACGGAACATTTTACAATTCCGTTAATTCCGAGAATTTGATTTGATATGTTAACACGCGGTTCTGCGGTTTTTTCTAAAGTACTCGCTAACACTGACAAAACATGGGCATTCGCTCGGTCTAACACTTTGCAAAATAGGTCGTCGCTGATTCGTGAGTCGCAGTAGAAATCCTCTTTCTCTTTTTCACGGGGACCCTTTCTTTAGCAGCTGCATTTATATATTTTATGGCTGAAGAAGAGGCCGTGAGATTGATTATTCACATTGGTTGCAATTATTTAAACCAGCGACGGCGAGAAATATTAATCAACGTGAATGAATGCGCTTGACAAGGATTGTGGGATGGCACAGTGAGGGGGGGGGAGGGGGATACTCAGCGCGTGTCCTGCTCTCTCTCACACGTGCACGCACATACACAAATACTCACACAAACATACACGTGCTCATGCAATCAGTTCACAATACAATTAATAAAGTCAGACTGTGAATGTCTAAGAGATCAAACTTTGAGTATTTGAATGTATTTTAAGCTTTTTATTAACATTAACACTGTGAAAGACGTTCGTTAAACATTTGACTCATGTGCAAAATCATAAAATAAATTCACGCCCAGTATTTGGAATGCGGGAAAATCTCGCACTTCATATCGCATTTACATGGACTGTTGGTCTAGTTTCACCTTCTCATTAGCAAACAGTCTCCATCATTTCATCGTTCTGTTTGCACAGAAGTTCACGAGCAATCTGTTGGAAATCTCGTCACCAAGCGAATCAAACATTTAATTAAAGGAAACTAACTAAGAGTTATGCGAAACGTTCAACTGCAGCGCAAATAATGTTTCTAAGACTTTCTAATTTAATAGGACTATCAATCGTGTGTATCCTTATATTGACTTGACATGTGTGTTTCTATTTGATGTTCTTTCTCTTCTACGAACTCTCCCACGGTATCAATCTACTCTTTCATTAAACTAAGGTGCGACTAGAAGCACTAAAAAGAAATGCATTTTCTATTTCTTAAGTTGCAATACATGTGATCGAAGTGATTTTTATTATTACAAAATTACATGTAAAGTAATTACCATTTATGGCGTAAAAACTGCAATCCCTATGGAAAAGCTATCAAATGGGAATGTTGTAACTGTATATGCTAATTTAAAAATTTAAAAAAGCTAATTTAAAAAAAAGAATGATGATCCACATAACACAAATGATGAACTATGAAAGATTACGCATAACACTGAAGTACACAATTAATTACTTATAACTCTAATATTTACAGTTTCATTCAAGATGTATTATTTAAGGATGGAATGAATAGGCCAAATTCATTAATCTGTAGTTTTGGAACAATAAGTACTTATTTATGGAAGTGGGCGTGCAAAACATTCACTAGACTTATGGGCATAATATCCTCGGTAGTTGACGCGCCCGGATACACCAATAAATCGACAAAATCAACCAAATCGACAAAATCAACCAAATCGACAAAATCAACCAAATCGACAAAATCAACCAAATCAACCAAATCAACCAAATCAACCAAATCAACCAAATCAACCAAATCAACCAAATCAACCATTCAACCAAATCAACCAAATCAACCAAATCAACCAATCAACCAAATCAGTCGAAGAGGGCTCTGATCTCAATTCCCCGTACGGCCGCTGCGCAGGCGCAGATGGGGGCGTGAGCCGCTGCGCAGTCGCACGCTGCGCGCTCCCACCGCAGAGCGAGTGCCTTTCTCCGCCGCGGCGCGCGCGCACTTTCCTCCCACACTGCGCATGCGCACCAGCACCGCGCCCGCCGCGGATTCCCAGCGTCGCTAGACACCGAAGGTAGCGCTAAACGCCCATTCACAATGCAAACGCAAACATAAGCATAGGCGCCATATATATATATGATATTATAGTATATATATATATATATATATATATATAAACATTAACATAAGCGATAGATTGAAGTATTCACGATGCCTAACATAAACGTAAGCTAAATAAGTTTCTATAGGCTGTGAGACTTTCTGGTTAGATGTTAGAATCGATTTCAAGATATCGACTGTGTCTATGTCCCATATGGCGTTAGTTCTTCTATCGATTTCACTCCAATTTCGATTCTCGATTTTGTGGTGCCGTTCTCTGATTGCTTCATTTCTTATGTCTTACGTAAGCATAAGCACAGAAGCTTGAAGCTTGCAAGCTTTTAAGTTATCGTCTTACGTGTTATGCTTATGCGAACGCATTGTGATTGAGTCCGTTTATCGTCCTTACGTTTATGTTAACGCCATGCCTATGTTTATATTTGCATTGTGAATGGGCCTCAACCGAACTGTCTTTGCCGTTTTGTATCAGCATCGTGTAGTATATCTCATTCTTTAGCCGCGCCAGGTAGCGTATAGGCGGTGAAGATTGATTGATTTTGTTCCTGATTCCTGTCGCCTCTACTTCTATGGTAATTAGTCCTGTAAGAGCATGTTATAGCCGAGTAGTGGCAGTGGCAGAATGGAAGCTTCTGACACGTGTAGTACTGCATGAAAACGTGTATGTGAATGTATATCTATGTATGTGTGTGTGTGTAAGGGGATAAGAGGGTATAAGGATAAAGAAAGAGAGATCGTGACCGGTTCATTCGTTTGGACTAATTTAAGAAAATGATTAATGACATCATACAAATTTTGGACTCTGAAAGACCACGCAGAACACTGAAGTTCACATATAATTTACTTTTAACTACAATATTTATGAAGTTTCATTTAAATTGTATTATTTGAGGATCATGTGAAGAAAAAAACATCAGAGTAGTCCGTCTCGAGAATTCTTCTCCAAGCAGTCGTTGATATCGTCCCAGCTCGCCCCCTTCCCCACCATCTGGTCTCGAACTGTAGGTCAACAATATTGGAAGGACAACGGTTTGAGCACTGAGCTTCCGCAGCCGGTTCTCCTCTCTAGCCTCTCTAGCTATTTTTCTTTCATCAACATTGGCTCGTCATTATCATCACCTCCATACTTCAGTGAATGAGACCAAACGGCGAATCACCACTGCTGCCATTTCTCTAGGAATAGGAGGAGCAATCGAACGTTACACACGTAAACTATCTTCCTCGCCTACGATATCTAACAAGAAAGGCACTTACCTCGAGCACATGCTTTGTATTAATTCATTTTTAAATAGAAAAACAACTTACATGTTTCGTTTTGTTGAATGATTAGAATATGATGATGCAAGAAAACTCTTTATATTTCAAGGTTTTTACAGAAAGATTTGTATGAATCACGCAAATGATTCATTAATTGTTTGCATGTTTTCTTAAAATATTAAATAAATAAAGTATGCAATTTTCCCTATAATGTTAAACAAAATTGCACCTCACCCTAGTTTCTCTTTAGATGCATTCCTTCGGCGTAAATGACACTATGAAAGAATAAATATCGCATTCAAAAATAAATCGCTGTTATGGCTTCCCTATAAAGTGTTTATATACACATTTACTTTCTACCCGTCTGATATCCTTCCCTTGCGTATTACGTCACGATATTTCTCCATTCACCGCTTGCAATGACGTAACCCGCACGTGTTTAATCAACTCGTAGTCAACGTAACAAGGGTTCGTTGCCCGGCCTTTGCAGAAGGAAAATGAAGAGTCACTCACCGGCGGTCAGTAGGAGGTCGTTCGCGAGGAAGCAAACAGAGCTGCAAAAACGGGACATTGAATTCTTATGCCTTCACACGGAACCAATTTATGTATTTGGAATTTATTAGGACGTACCTGCAAATATGCAAAAAGAAAGTACTTAATCACACCCTGTAAATTCAAAACATCATGTTACTCTACATTCTACAGATGTACATTATACAAGGGTGGTTATCGCTAGCAGGGATTAATTTACAAGGAGTCAAAACTGCCATACTACTTTTGAAGAATCGTAGTATTGGAGCAAACTACCTTTTTTCTTTGGACCAATGTGATAGATGGTCTATTACTATCCAATTATTATTACTATTACTATTCCAATTACAATTCTGAAACTAATGCCAAGCCAAGATGCCACACAAATTAACAGAGAACCCTCCAACAGCAAATTTCATTTCATTACACTCTTATTCTTCCATTTAGAGTTGCACACACGAGAAGCAGAACTGCGACGTTCCCTGTAGGAATGATATACCCTTCACTGAGACCCGTGTTAATAGTGGTAAATCATGATGAAAACGAATGTAGTCGGTTCTCTGCTGATAGTATAGTACACAAAACCTGATCAAGAATTATTTTTCTAAAGCACAATAATCGTCATGAAGAAAGATTCTTTATGAACTCATCAAAAGTATTGTATATTCAAATATGTTCCAAGCCTTTGAACTTTATACTATTGGTGTTCATGGATAACATGCTAATAAAAGAAAATCCAATTTCCATGGGCAAAGGATGGCGAAAAATCAGACAAGCGTCGTAATTCAGAGCCAGAGACAAATAGTCGCGGGTGTGAAGTCCTCGTTCTCAGTGTGTCTGCACATTCGCAATTAAGTGGCTGCAGGAACGAGCTGACCTGTATACCACCGGCCCTGTAGACGTATTATAAAGGAAACAAAATGAGATTATTTCTAGGGGACAAAAACAGTAATGATTTCTTCGACATTGGAACTTGAGTAAGGTTTCTCGAAGTCTACTATGTGGAAAAATGCCGTTGGAAGTGTTTACAATAACTATCACAATGTAATATGATCCAAGTGTCGTGAGCAGGAAATGAAGCGTGTTTGGAATATAAGACAAAACTAATGAAGCTAGTGAATGGCCCAGACTTTCTCGTACTAGCTACTTTCCTAATATGTTTATTCTCGGCTATCTTTTCAGGAATTGCCCTACGTTCCTAGCGGCTACATATATTCATCTAAAATAATTTTTTTATATTTCCTCAATTTTTCGGTACTCTAAAATATTATAGAAGAGGAAAAGCTGGTAATAACTGCAAATTTTCATCGAAAGACAAATTATGGAGAACAAATTTCATTTAAAAAAAAATCATTATAGTTTTTTTTTCAAATTATATATTTTTATATTGTAGTTGTACAAGAACGCACAAACAAATCTTGAACTTCTCAAATCTTTGCAAATTTACTGAGAGCAACAACAATAAGACCACTATTACTTTAAGAATTCCTCACAATACAGGAGGACCAAAGTTAATTCCAAAAAATTGAAGTCATTTTTGAGCACATATTGTAAGAGTTGTTTAGGTTTCATGTAAATAACCCCCTAAATCAAAACATTCGTTTCTACGTCGTAGGACCGCGTGTTAGTTTATATCGACTGAGGAATATTAATTTTGGAAAAACTTAATCCGTTGTCAACATACGGACAGGCAGACGTTTTTCCGTCAATCGATTTTTCAAGGACCCGCAAAATATTAATTCCGACTAAAAAATATTACAGAGGAAGTAATTTATTCATACACAGAAACAATAAGCATCTATTGTTTACAATACCAGAGACCTATGACAAGAATTTTTCGTCCCAATAATTCGCATTTTTTTACTGCAGCATTTCATAACTTTTTTCCATACTACGCATGTAGTATACGAGAAAGCAAAGCTTGGTGTCGCCTAATAAGTAAACTAACTGTCATAATAACACCATAATGAAGAGTATTGACATTTACATTTCGGCAGTGTTGTATCCTAACAGTCTATGTAAAATATGTAATTAAATATCCTATAAGAGATCGGTAATTAACTACGCAATAACACAGATATAGTATTTAGTATAAATAATTAGTATTAAAATTTCGTAGACAACAATTTGCAATTACAATAATTCGCTATAAGTATCATGTATTTATGGATGTACAAAAAAAAAACCGCAACCAGAAGAGCAAACAGGCGTACATAAAGGCGGCCTCGGCAGACGTGACACATCGAAGAGGCTTCGTCCCACCTGCACCGAGCCACGGACGCTCCGCCGGTTCGCTCCCCTGCTTTCGTCGCGTATTGGCCGCGCCGCGCGGATCCGGCTGTCGTCGTGCGTGAAGCGATCGAGCACGAGTGGCGGGGCCTGGCGCCGAGGCCGGGGCCGGCACGGCGGCGCGGATCGCGGCCGCAGCCGCGCACAGTGGGCGCTAACAGGTCGAAATTCGCACATTAGAAGAAAAAAAAAACAACAACGAAATCTGTCGTTTATATTTTTTTTTTTACAAAAGAATTGTTATTTTAGATCTTATGTAAAGCGTTAAATGACATTCGAACTAGGATAGGGCACCCTCAATATTTCGGAAGAGGAGATCATCAATACAAAATCAAATATAGGAATCAAAAAAACCGACGAAGGTAAATACTCTTTTGCCAACCGGACAATAACTGACTGGAACAATTTACCTGCTGCAGTACTGGCGACTTTTCCCTCCAGTGTGCCTTGCTTTCGGAAACGCCTAGAGAATTGCGTGTGATGCCAAATAACTGTGTATGTTAGGTCTTCTTAGACATTCTCCTTAGTTTTACTTTGTAAGTTTTTACTTAGTTTAATTTTCATAAAATATGCACTCTTACATATATAACATGTAATATCTCTGTGTATGTGCTGTAAAACTCTGCCATCGAGCGAAAGCTCATTAGCAGAAAAAATAAATATTATTATTATATTATATTAAATTCCTGTAGCCCGCAACAATGCACCATTACACTTGAAATTCAATGCCTTACCTATTTATTTCATAGTTTTATTGTACAACCATAAATACATTATAATTATAACGAATTATTGTAATGAATTACACGTTAAATTATTGCGTATGAATTTTTTTTAGTTTAGAAAATATTAATAGACGTAAATATAAATATTAATAACGTTTAGAAAATATTTAATATTTTTTTTGTACTAAATTCAATGGAAATCATTTGCCACTAATCACGCGCATATTTTTAATTTTTTTATTTCTTTATTTGTCTTTAACTTTTACTCTCCTTTCAATTATTTATAGTTAAAATGATGGGAGAGGATTCTGGAACTCAAGAAAACGTGCGCAGATGATCTTCTCTTCCATACGTCACATACAGCTTTTACTGTTTTTTGACTAAATAAATCTAAAAAATCTAAAAAATTTGCGCGATCGGAGAGGTGGCTCACAGCATTAACTGAGGTTATTGCAGTCCCTCTGAGCGGGAGATTCTAGGTTCGGGTCTGGTAGGATTTTCGACTCTAGCTTGTCAGCTATGTCGAATTCAGTCGCTGTCTGGAGAAGAATTCTAGAGACTGGCTGTTCTGATCGGTAGTTTTCCGTGGTTTCTCCGATCAACACCAGGCGAATGCCGGAGCAGTACCCTACCAAACGGCCCGATCTTTCCTTCCTGTTACGTGTCCTATCCTCTCTTCTCAGACACACTTACACCAACATGCACTACAGTACCACCCATGACGGGAGACCGGTCGGGAGCCCATAGAGCTCGTCTTGGCTGAGGCGGTGCCCCACTGGTGGGAGATACCTAGTTGAGGAGAAACCCCGCTAGCCGACGGTATGTCGGCACCTGATCTCGCAATCTATCGGGTATAAACATGCACTATACTTGCAGGACTAATGATATCCGTAGTTGACGCGGTAGGAATGACTACCAACAAACCACTCAACCAACCACTCAACCAACCACTCAACCAACCCACTCAAACCAACCACTCAACCAACACTCAACCAACCACTCAACCAACCACTCAAACCAACCACTCAACCAACCACTCAACCAACCACTCAACAACCAATCAAGCAACCAATCAAGCAAGCAAGCAAGCAAGCAAGCAACCAACACAACCAAGCAAGCAACCAAACACGCGAACCAAGCAAGGCAACCAACCAAGCAACGCAAACAACCAAAACCAAGCAACCAACCAACCTCAAGCAACCAACCACCAACCAAGCCAACCAACCAACAAAGCAACCAACCAAACCAAGAACCACAAACCAACCAACCAAGCAACCAACCAAACCAATGAAGCAAGCAACCAACCACTCAACCAACCATCCAATCAACCAATGCGCGCTTTTCAGGCCCTTTAATCCCACTGTGCGGTGGCGGCGTGGAGAGCATGGAGCGCGGAGCGGGGAGCGGGAGCGAGGAACGGGGAGGGGCAGCGAAAGTCGAGAGCTGCGGCGGCGGCGGCCTCCTTTTGGCGATGCCGAACGCCAAGGCCGCCTGCCCCCGCCCCTGCCCCCCGCGCCGATCAGGCCTGCTCTGCTTCTGGGAATTGGTCACGGGCGGCACTCCAACAGGTCAAACAAAGCGCCCGCCTAGGCCCAAGCTGCCACCATAGTCCGGTAATAGAGCACGTGTGAACTCTATTCATGTGAACACGTGCGTCTTAGAGCGAACAATTGGTGAGGAGGCGCATGGTGAGCAGCTGCATTCGCAAACCAGAGGTTACTAATTAGATAGTGGACCAGGAAAGAACGGGATGGTTTCCTTATTTTCGTCCAAGAATCTGCATTAGGAATAATTAAATAATCGAGGTAAGGGTCCTTCTGCATTGTTGCATTACAGATATGCTTTGGGACCTATGTCAAGATACAGAATGACCCAAATTATGCACAAGATATTTGGCAATAACTCACAGGAATGTACCCACAATGATTAAAAAAATGAGTTTGATTTGTTGAATGTTAATTATTCTTTTTATATTTCTCAAAGTGTACTTAACTTAGAGATGTCCTAAACGATATACTGCGATAAAACGATATACTGCAATAGTTGTTAAATGAGTCCTCTAAACTTGGAAGAATCGAAGTTTTTGATCTCTTTCTCTTATACACCATCAAATCAAGAACTCAAAGTCAACAGCATAGTATTGTCGCAGTCGAGAGACACCGTACTTCACTTAACTCTCGCTAATCCGGCCTTCAGTAGCCCGACCTCAAGTCACTGAAGCAGAAATGAGGCGCGCAACAATGAATTACCTTGTACTACAATGTGCTGTTAGTTAAAAATGTTAAATTATGCATACATATTTAAAAATATGACTTTCTTACAGTATAGTTTAGTACTGTAGCTTTCAAGAGGAAACACGGGAAGTTAGACCTCTAGCAGAAACCTTTAACTTTTTAGATAAATTCCGCGGTAGGATCAGATATCTTGTGATTCTCCACAGCGTGAATTAGGAAATAATTAACTGCGACAATAAAATCAAGCACAACAAACCAATGTATTGTTGTGGTTGATTACATCCTAACTCACGTTAATTTTAGATAAGTTGAATCGAGCTTCTTCGCATACAGATATTGCTGATGAGTACAATGTTGGTTGAGCAATACATTTTCTGTGTTAATGAATATACAGTATCTTTGCATGTAATAAATTGTACAGTCTCTCTGTGTTTAAACTAGTTTCCAACCCTCTCCACAGCCCGGCACTTCCTCTAATCCGACACCCACATGTCCGAGAGCTGGCCGGATGAGCGAGCGTCTGTGTGTTTGCCCGATGCATGAGGATTTCTCGCTCTGTGCGGGCACAAAAAAGCGTTTGTGAAGGCTCGCAGCCCTGCCCTTCCCCGCAGACAGGCGCGAGAAAGTTCGGTCGCGAGGAGCGAGGGGTGGGGGGCACCGGAAGTGGGCTAGGGCGGTGGACCGCAGCGCCGCCAGCCACCCGAGATGAATCCCCGATGGCAGCGCCCCCCCCCCTCCACCTTTTTCCACTTCCGCCACCTGTAGCGCCAAGCGAGCGCCGAGCCTGTCCCATTTGGGTCACCACGCAGTCTGCAGCCGCAGGCGATGGCTGTGATCGCTTAAGGCGGCTCCACACATTCGGCATTCGCCAAGAAGCTACTGTTCGCCCAATCCCGTGCAGCTGATGTGTTCGGCGAATTATCGCTCCCTTTGATGTGTCCTATAGACGGATCCACATATTCGGTAGTCGGCGAGTAGCGAGCAACTGCTCGCCCAATCCCGAACAGCTGATGTGTTCGGCGAATGTTCGCTCCATTTGATGTGTCGTGAAGACCGACATGCGGTGGGTGAGGCGAATACCGAATGTTCGGCGCTCGGCGAATAGCGAGCAATCTGTCCACTCTACTTGAGATTCGGCGAGCGGTTGCTCGGGATTCGTCAAATGCCGCATGTGTGTAGCTGCCTTCAGGCAGACACGAGTGCCAAAGAGATAAGGACAAAATACTCACTCAGTTGATACAGCTGTCTTGTGATACAGCTTTCAAACAAATGACAATCGAACGTGCCCCTCTTATTATAACAGACCAGTAATTTGAATACGTGTACAAGGTAGGTATGTTGAGAATTCTGCAGAAAAAGTAACAAAATGCAATACATCGCATTCATTTCCTTATTCTGGAATGATTGTAACTTCTAAATCCAGCAGTTTCAAAGGAAATTAAACAGTAATAACAAAAAATAACTTTTACATTTAAAATAAACGTCATTGAAGTAAATCGACCTTCGACTGAAAGAAAAATTCCTAAATGAAGTCCAAAACGATAAGTCCAGCGATCCAAAACGATAAGTTTGATTTTCTTTCACATAACGTTTGTAAAGCTGAAGTTGATGCAACTGTCTCTATGAGCCTAGACCTAAAAAAACCTAAATTGGCTTATGCTTAAGAACATAAAAAATTTGATTTGTATGGATATTTTTTATTAAAAGACGTAAAATGTAGCTTTAGACGTTAGTATGCAAATAAAGCATTTGAAAGATCAAATCTTTTTGCTCAAAGTCGAAAACGTCAAGTTAAATACTAGTCGTTGGAGAAACGACGAAGATGAATAAATTTAAAAAAACTGGCATTTTTAAAACAAATTTACTATAGTTACTATATATTTTATTCATGCTAGACTATTAAAAATTATATATGTCTTGTGTTATCTACACGTTTAACGAACTACCTACTATGTGAATAACTATATCTATTAGAAATTACATTCATAAACAAAATACAGCACATAATCTACATTCGTTTCAATATTGTTTTAATTTTGAATTACCAATTGTTTACATTAGTTCCATCTGCTATAGTGATTGCGTGCATTATTTAACCATTTATATTTGTATATTTAATTGCAGGTTTTGTGTTTCCTGTAGTAGTATTTACATACATCAGGCGAATATGATTGAAAGCAAAGTCAATCCCTTCAAGGAAAGGAATAGTTGCAACTTTTCCAATCCAACCGAGCCAACTTGAATGAGCCCTTCGTGCCCTAACTGAAAGCCATGATCGTCTTCTAATATTTAAAATAAATAAATAGAGGTCTTCATTGATGGCGAGGCTCAGGCCATTTAGCCTGCTCTTCTGTCTGACCATTTTCGAAAAAAATTTAATACAATAGTTAGTGAAAAGAAGATCATTCAAATATAAATACGTACGCAATTTGGATGAGGTGTTTTTTGACATTGAAGACAGGAATGGAAGCGAGGGAGGAAGGAGTAGATAGAAAAGGGAAATACTCTCACCGTAATGATGAAATGAAATTGATGAGCGAGATGAAATTTATTTATTTTAAGATAGGGATGTGTTAAAGTTAATGATAAATATATTATGAAAATTTATTCAAAATTTAGATAAATTTTATTTTCTGACTCGGCAAATTAGGTACAGAAAGGATTGGACGGATCTTGTACAAGTCAGTGAAAGGTTATTAAGTACTACTAAATGTTTCACACAGAGGTTTTGAAGCAGCTAAGATTAGGTACGTATTTAAAACAGCTCCCGCCAGCGCAGCAGGCGAAGCAAGTAATAAATCTAATTTGCCACAACGACGTCGTCGGAAGAATTGTTTCCGGTGCCGTAACGCCCTCTGCCGCGTGCCAGGTGCCTCGGCCACCTGCGAGAGGCCGGCCTTTGAGTGAGGGGGGCCGTGCTCAGACGCCGCTCTCTCTTGGAAAGATGCGAGAGCCGGGGGGGGGGGGGATTACGAGCTCCGCCCCCCAGCTGCAATTACACTTTACAGCCTCCACGCCCCGACCGCCGACGCGCGCTTTACGACAGGGGCTGCCATTGCGCCAGACGGCAGATACCTCTTGTTACTGGCTGATGCGATGCTGGGTGTGGTGACGCTAGACCGCATTTAAAATGATGGGGGCAAACGACTTGTTAACATCTTGAGGTAACGTTCCCGCAATATAACGTCCACCTGAATATACAAGCATACAAAGTATTCACGCCGTATCTTTCGCTTGTATTGTTCTGTAACGATACAAGATATTTGCGATGACAAATGTGTGTTACACTCGATATTATAAAACATTGTGAGATTTTGTTTCTTTCACTGAAAGTCAATCGGTAAGTTTGCAGAATTGCACCAAAAGTATAAAAAAAAACTCATAAACTAATGAATTAACTAAAATGTTTACAGACCTGAATAGTCGAGGTCGATAAGTCTGAGGGGCCGTAGTTGCCTTGGCTTGAAGGGTCGCGATTTCGAATCCCGCCCCTGACTTTGATGTTCATGTATATTGTTAGTATGTGTTCCCCCACCGTTACTCTAAAATTAAAAGTTACAGGCGAGATATGACCGAGAAGTTCAAAAGTGACCTTAAAGAAAGTTTTGTTGTTGAATGGAAACACACTTCTTTCAAGATTTGTCTCTCTGGTTGTACATTTTAATACGATTCAGTTCTACCCTTCCGTTTACTAACAAGGCTCACTAACGGTCATGAAGGATGAAGTTTAAAAATGGAATTTTTTCGGGATCTTATTCCGATGGATCTGGTGTAGTACGCAGTAGAAACGGAATTTCAAAAGGTTTTCTAAACAAATTACCACGAATTTTACTACTGTGCTTACAAAATTATAAATATTTTCTTATTGTACCCGTAGATCTACTCCACCATTTCTACATCATAGCATTACACTTCTTAATAACATCCATAATTTGTGAGCCAACACCCTCCTTCCCCCCTCGTCTTATCTCGATCGGAGTTTAGGTCAAATCCTCGGGTGATCCATGGAGTAAGCACTGAAATTGCCATTTGATCTGCCCGTGTTCTGTGAGCATAACTTCCTTTCTACAAAGCTTCTCAATCACCTGTTTTCTAAATCAAACAAATAAATAAACTAACAAATACATTCGTTCACAATGACGTTTGAGACGCCGCATTAAGCGTCAGATATGTATGTGTGCGTGTGCCTGTGTGGATGTGTGTGTGGATGTGCGTGAGCCTGTGTGTATGTGTGTGTGCGCGCGCGTGTGCCTGTGTGTGTATGTATGTATGTGTGTGCGTGTGTGCGCGCGTGTGCCTGTGTGTATGTGTGTGTGTGCGTGTGCCTGTGTGCCTGTGTGTGTATGTGTGTGTGTGTGCGCGCGTGTGTGTATGTGTGTGTGTGTGCGTGCAAGTTGTGTGTGTGTGAGGGGAGAGTTAAATAGGTAGCCTTCTCCGACGTCCCTCGTGCTTGCTACTGAAGGCTGGCAACACTTAACTCCCCACACCCATTTCCCAATAGTTCGCCCATCAGTCTCATCACGCGCGATTCCAGGTGCCAAGTGGACACCTGTTCGCGGACGAACCGATTACTAAGAGGTGAGAATCGCATTACTCTCAATAGCGTGGCCGACGACTCGCTGAATATTGAATGTGAAGACACTTGTTGAACAACTCTTATTAGCGTACAACTGTGCTGCTGGTCCTGATGGCCTAAGGCAATAGTGCCGTAGCGACCTCGGACCGAAGGATCACGGGTCCGAGTCCTACCACGGCCATGGTCGTATTGTGTGCGCCCTTTCACCCTCTATCAATACCGTATCTTCACGAGTAATAAATCAGGAGAGTAACTGAGTACAGGGATTACAGGAACTAAGAGTGAAGAAAGATGAGTTGCCAATTTATAGCTGGGTAGTAATGTGACAGCGACTTTGAAAAGCTAATTAATGCAAATGCCTTAATTTTAATATTAGTACTTTGTAGCATAAATTCCATTTACCAACAGACACAAAGATGTTAAGCGAAATAAATAAATATAATCAACGAGACATTTAATTGCGCGCTAAATTGCCGAATATCGCATTCATTTTATTTCGCCAAATTCGAATAATCTGACAACTTTCTCATTTCTGCTTTAAAAGCCATGAGAAGGTAAATGCAAAGAAGTTTTATTCGCAGAGGAGATTCAGTCAAGGAAAAAAAATCAGCATTCCGTAAACAACCTCGTTTTCTTTGCGGAAATGGAAAACAATCTCTCAACATTATGTTTTAGATAGACTACATTCAATTGTTAACTTTTTATGTTAGCGCATTTACTTGATTTATAGATTTAATTCGATGTTCCAGAAAAATTAAACTATTGAGTTCTGCTTCAAACTCCGCAATTTACAACAATATCTGCACAAAAGAAAATTACTTCCGCGTACCCTGAAGCTTCTACCGGTGGTGTGACAGAGAAATGTTCACAGAATAAGAATAAAATAACAAAGAAATTGGTAATCGAGTGGCATTAGCGTCCGATTGCAAGCTCCATCCTGCTCTGACAAAGCATGTTCACCCGTAAGCAATCTCAACATTATATCAGTATCCACAAGAGCAACAGTTTTGAGTGCTGAAAATCCAGACAATTTTATTTCATTACATTATTTTATTTGCAATATTTACATCTGGTGTGCATCGTACTCTTTTTAATGTTGCAAACTTATTTTCGTTTATAATATATAATTGTATTAAATTGTTATTGTAACAATAACATTCATTACGTTGTGATTTCGGAGCATCATGGACAATATCGACCTAGTTCTTTAAAAAAAAAGGACGTAGCTATCTGTATCTCCCCGGAAAGGACAGCATGCGTAGATACTATTCAAGACTTTTTCATACTTCCATAAAATAAAATATTTTTGATAGAAGTTAAAAAAATGTGCCTTCCATTACATTGCGATTGATTCCGGGTTTCATCATTGCCCCTCCCCCAACACGTGTACCGAAGGAATGTATCCCAATTGTATTCAAATGAGTACCTTTTCTTACATTTTAGTACATACTTACAAGTTAGCAACACAAACGTGTCCAATGAAAGCATCGATATTGGAATTTAATCTCAGAATCGATATTCAAATAATTCAAATTTTCATGATATAAGAAAAACGTTTTCAGTGAAAGTATTGTTATTAATTAATTGTATTTTTAAACAAATATATTTACGTAGGTATTCTGTACATTTTTTCTCTATGCACTAAGGTGAAGATCTTGATGTATAAACGAGCAAGGATGATCAAAATCTATAATAATGTTTAAAATATGTTTGTAGACAACCGATTTGAAACCTTCAAGAACAATTACTTCTGAAACAGCATTCTCATACAGTAAGAGTCTGTATTACTCTCTAAATGAAGCCCATACTTACTCTGAGGAATAATCTTTTATGTTATCAACAATTATTACTTACAAAGTAGAAAATAAAATATTATTTCATCAGCAAACAATAAGTAATTTAAAAAAATTAAAAGTTTAATTTAATTTGGTTCCATTCCGGTCTTGTGGAATTGATTCAGCAAGAATAGAAAGCAAAGGAATCGAATACCAATTCTATATAAATCGAAACAAAAGACTCGATTGCGAATTCGAATCGGTAGAAACGGAACTCCCTAGACAGAGGTTTAGTCGCGACAGCAGTGAATTTAGGTTATCTGACGTTCTAAGAGATAGTAAAAGAGAGGGAGTTAGAAAAGTAACGGAAGTCATCCGCAGACCTGATTAATCCTAGAACACTGACCATTCACTTGGTAACCTTTTTGTTTGTACACTCGAGCTCCTGAGTCTAGACACGCAAACCAATAGCAGCGTGTAATTAAACCAGTTTTACATTCACCTCTTTGAGATGAACCTGTCTCAAAGTCATTTTGATTTTTTGCGGTAACTGCTGAGCAAAATGTGTTCGTCATTAGTGTTCCAGGGTATTTTTGCGGCTGTATTTTTCAAGCTGCTTTTCAAAAATACGGCTGTATTTTTCAAGTCAAGCATCAACAAAATAAGAATTTGGTGTCCATAACGAATGTTGAAGCATCTTTTTAAAACAATTATTCACGAAATCTGAGGTGATTCCAATGTAAAAACAAACAAAAGATGAAGAATAAATGCAAGTTCTAATATTTTTAATCATCAAACACTTTTCTTGAGTTTCAATCGTGAATGAAAAAGTATCAGTAAATTTTACTCATCTATACGTATTCAGTATTCTTGGGTTAACAACCTTGTCTCATCTGCAGGCAGGACGTCCAGTTTTGATACGATGTGATTTGAGGATAAATGTTAATTTTCAATTATCTCACTAATGAGAACTTGAATCCACTAATTTTTAACTGACATCAGCATCGCTAATTGATTGGCGTCGTTCCAAATGCAAAGAAGATACAAGAGCGGCAGCGGATAAGGGGAAACAGGAGGTTCCTGGCGGCGGAGCCACGGCAGGGAAAAATTAATAAGAACAGTTATAATCTGCGAGATCTCTCATCGCAAACAATACGGTTACGCTATGTGTTCTTCATAGCCCAGTTACGCACAGGGAGAGAGCGGTCGGTCGGCCGGTCGGTCGGTCGGTCGGTCGGATTCACCTCGCTGCGAGATGCGTGTTGGGTATCTCATATCACGCACCCCAGTGCCTTCGCATGCATTATCATACCATTACGCGAGAGAGGCGAGGCCGCGTGGGGTTCAGGATGGCCTCCACTTGCGTAAACCGGCACAAAGTTCGGCACGCCGCTTTTGAGGGTAATTAGATCTCTTTGAAAAGGAGCGACGGTCTGGATGCTTTGTACTACGACGGAGAGGGAGAAGATACGCAGTTTACTTAGAGGGACTTCGTGTTTCCCGTTTACTAATTCAATTAGCACGGAGAACAGTAGGTTAATTACTGTTCACGTGTTCGGAACGTCCTTCTGGCTAAAAGAATTATCCTATATTCTCATACAATTTAGTATATTACAATATAATTGTGTACCGAACAATCATGTTAAACGTAAATCAGATACATACGGTCTGGATACAAAGAGAGATCAAGAATAGTTATCATAATTATTGAATTCTCATTTACATATTTACTACCTGGGTAGGTAATTGACAATAGGACATTTTCATCATTCTTTATTTACATTCACAATGGTCTACGAAATAATTTGAAAGTATTAATATGTAGTTAAAAGTTGAAGAGAATTAGAAAATAAAAATTAAACAATATGAACTGTTCTATTAAATATTTTCTTCTTTATTGTGATAAATAAAAGCGTTCCGCCAATATCAAGGCTTTAAGAGCCAATTCTAAAAATAGGTTTACAAAATGTTACCATTGTTTCACCCCTCCCTCTACCTCGCTTACAAATATCGACAATTATTATCACTGTCCCTAAGATGAAAGTTTGAATTGTATCCCTCCCGGTCCTGAGTTAAATAAAAGGACATTCACTAAAAATTGAAGTTTGGAGTGTGTATACAAATTATAGATGTGAGGAGCAGTGATAACCACTGAGAAACATCACATTACTACGGATAAATTATGTAGATATGTAGATATTGCTTTATATTGCTAACTTTTATTGGCACTTTACTTTCAACACGTCGTTATACTACAAAGTTATCAATTCAGTAAATATTGTCATAACGTTCATTTTTCATCATCGTTACAGTTTTGGGAATCGTATCTCTAATAGTGAGCGATATTTTTAATGTACGCAATTTTACTGTGCTGGCAGTAAGAGACTCATTATCAGTGAATATATATATATATATATATATATATATATATATATATATATATATATATATAAGCCAAAATAAAAGTATTCGTAATATATCGTTTGTATTAAAAGCACTTACAACTTTACCCACACAATTTTATTGTAATCATCAAACTTTTAGCTAAGAATTCAAATAAATAAATTATAATTAGCATAGAAGCAATGAGGAACGTAATTATAATAATTGAAGTATTCTAAAGCTTGCGTAGCTGCAGTGCTACACCCTATTGTAAAAAATGCAATGTGATGTAGTGCAGTGATCTGCTGTGAAATAAAGAGTAGTAGAATAAGTCAATTTGACGCATGTAACTTTCAAAAAAAAATTTCCTGTTTATTGAAACTGAAATTTTAAACATTACAATTTACTAATATTAGACTGTGTTCACTAGCAGATATCAATAAATCCAGTTTTTAAAAATACCTTAAACCCTAGAACTCTAAGGTCTCAGGCAGCAAAGAGGTGCATCTTTTTTAAGTTTCAACTTTCTTTGCTTATTGAGAATGAGATCATCATTGCTTCAAAAATACATCAACTATTATCTCATCATAAATACATCATGCAGGGAGATCTTAGAAATCTACTTTCTCCGTCACACGAAGAGAGAAAGGAAACTTAGAAAACTTGAGAACATCTGAGGCATTAAATTATGATAAATTCTCTTATGCACCTTCGGTTTTACTGAATGAAAATAGAAAACATTTTCCCTGACTCTCATGCCAAAATATTGTCACTAATTATACTTAATTTTCGGCAACATTATCAAAAATATAATCAGTAGTGTTTTCAGAGCGTTTAATATTTTGTGTTTCGCGATTCTTCTATTGAAGAAATTATGACAAATCAATTTAAAATTTAATACTGATAAACACAATTACTTTCTATTTATTTTATTTTGTTTATACTATTATTTTATCCTGTACAATTATTTCCATCGAGGATACATAATAGCTGTTAAAAATAATTGGTCTATTAAAAATTGGTAAGTATAGAAAGTAAAAAGAAGTGACAAATTAAATTCTAGAACGAACAAATGTGTAAATATATATGTAATTATAAATGTAAATAATACCGTTTCAGATAAGCGAGACTGAAAGTGAAACAATTGTCTAGTAATTGTCTAATTATTGTTTAACAATGAATACAGTGCTAACATAAAAATTAAATTTTTTTGACAAGGGACTAGTAGATTAGGTTCCATAAAATAGAATGTTAAATAGGGAAAAACAATTTAACATCGCCAAGTTTTAGCTCACCTATTTGTTTTTTTGTTCCCTGAGGCATCAGTTTTGTTTGTGAGATACCCCGTATGAAATAAATATTGATAGCCGTCAGTCACTGGCTCCTAATTTACGCATTTGAAACATTTCGTTTCGTTACTATTTTATATTATATTTATATTATATTTATATTATATTTATATTATTTCATTTTAAATTGTGCCCTTTGTGTTAAATGTGAAAACGAATAGATGAGCAGTCATAGTTGATTGTTGTTACCCATTATTATAACGTCATACAGGTAACTATAGTGGTTGTGGTAAAAATAGTATTCCATAATCATTATCAATTGCGAGAAAGTACGTGCTTCTCATCTAGTCTGTGCTATCGCGTTTCAAGATAATTCTGTGCCAAATTTCACGAATCCATCAGCTCTCAAAGGTCTTGTAAAATTCTAGAAATGAATGAGATTCGGAAAACAACTCTGTAATTAAATTGATCTCAAGTATAGATCTTGAGGATTAATATAATGTTACTGACAACGATAAATTCTAGCACGTACCATTATCAAGATCCTGCTCTGAAATAAACCTGTTAACACGTAAACACGAGTGTTTATGAAGTTCTTCGATCCCAATCTTGGTGAGACATGAAATGAAAATCATACAAATTTACAAGTTAAATTACAACAAATCGTGCCAACGATGTGCCCCATTAGTGCGCCATTAATTAGCAATTATTACATATCAACTATCAACTCGTGTGGCCTTTGTCAGGGGATCTGATTTTGATGATTAACGTGATTCACATTTTGCAACCACTTGTCAACATACACTGTACTTTTCCTTCTGATTACAGATTTGAGAATTTAATTTATATATCTTGTTTCAGATGATCTCAAAAGCAGCATCGAATAAAAATAGGCGTCTGCCCGTGATAGTGCCACTCAGGGAAGTCGTGAAAGGCTGCGCTTCGAAAAATGAAAGCTGAATAAATTAGAGAGAGTCTTCCAGGGGCGCGTCGCCACTTCGATCGGTTCGGCAAGAGATGAAGAGCTGTTCATAACACCCACTCGCTCTGCGCCTCTGCTGGAATGCGACAAGGAGAGAAACCAACAAATCCTCGCAATTGATTTTTGAAAGTGACCAACACACATGTGCTCTCCTCCTCCAAAACAAATGGAGAATGTGCCACACTCGTTATACTACTTAACATTCATGAGGAGTAGCAATTAGTCGTTGTCCATCTCAAGCTACCTCACCCTACAGTCCCACAAAGGTCGAGAGCCTTGACGTGAGAAAACTATCTGTGTGTTTTTTGTTCCAGCTTCCATTTGCCTTCGAGCTGTATTTTACTCCTTATCGGGATCGTACTTATCATGCCTAGTGACGAAACAAGAAACAAAAACTATAGGCCCCAACTACACTGCTCTGTCAATTAACAACACAATCTTTTATCTTTCCGCTCATGCCAATTATATATAAGAATGATAATTGCTATGAGATCGTTAAATCAACACGAATTCAATGCTTGATTTCACAGCTCAATTGCTTAGAGCATCTGTCTGGATTACAGAAAGTCCCGGCCTCGGAACACAGTGGGATCAAATATATTTACGTTATGGGACAATAAATTTCCAAATATTAATTAAGAACAACCACTCTCAGCCTACCTACGTACTAGTTTTAGCAACACTGCAGACAAATTCCCCATTTTTTTTAGTACTAAACGATATACTGATACCAAAATACAAATTACCAAGCCTGATGCCAAAATAGTTGATACTTCGTGTTCCCCTATGCTGTAAAATACTTCCTTTAACACGTTGTGTTGTCTGAAATCTGTTTTAGCGTAAGTTTGCGTGGAATAAAGTCAATTTTAAAAGCAGATGTTTCTCAGGAACGACATGAATTCGCTTTCGCTTACAATGAAAATAGCTAAATTCAAAGAATAAAATTACATGAACGCGAGAGAGAGAAATATTTAAAATTTTTAAACTCTACACAAATGTATGTTCCAGAAGTATGTTATAATATAAGGTAATCGTAACAAATAATGAGAGAGAGTATGTCCTGTTGTAGAATCACAGCCGGGACGTGTCATCCAATTTTTTCACATATTTCTTTCAAAGTTTTATTCTACTTTGCGAGCTGTTCAAAACCTGAGAAACTATATTGTTTTCTATAAAGTATTTCCGAATTAAATAAATATATTTATGTTCTTTCAATGATCCGGTTGCAAATACTGCACACATTTTTGCAAACATTGACGGCAAGAAGTTGATTCTACGTCGCTCGTTTTTGTTTTGAAATTTTAAGAACAAAAATACCTTCTGTTATGCGGTTTACGTATATTATTATTACACCATCAATGCGAGTGACTTCAATGCGCGAGTAGAACGAAAAATCGCGAGGTCTAAAATCCTGTATCCTAATGCATACTTCTTGTCTTGTCCAGTATTTACACTCACGAACTAGATGGTAGCTGAGAGGTTAATTCACTTTCTTTGCGCCTGCCGATGCTAAGAGCAAAGGGTTGTCAGGAAATCGATCGTAAAGCGAGTACAAACGATCTCTAAACCGTCAGGGTGAAGCAGAGTTCCCATCGACAGTGTCGCGAGAGGAAACGAAAGCGCAGAGAAGTCGGCGGGAGGCGAAGGCGGAGGCTTTCTAAGCGTCGATGGCATCACTGCACTTCATTCACTAGTGCCGCCTCCTCCTCCTTACTAGGCGGCGGCGATGGTGTAACGGTTAGCGTACTGGACTGTTGTACCTAAGTTCGCGGGTACCCAAGTTCGAGTATTTTTGTTCAAACCCGATCGAAGCCGTGGATTTTTAAGGGCGAAAAAATCCTTCGTACGCCTTCCTTCGGAGGGGAAAGTAAAGCCGGCTGTCCCATGTTAGTACATTTACTTGCATGTAAAAGATCCTCAAGCCTAAATGACGTCTCTGAGCCAAATTCAAATCGCCTGTTTCTCGCCCAATATTCAAGACCAATATCTCCTTTCTCTGCTAGTTGGTGAAAGGAGCGTAGCAAAATTTGCGTGGTCAGACGGAAGAGCAGGCCTAATGGCCTGAGTCTCGCCACGTAAAATAAGGCATTAATTCAATTCAATTTAATTGCAGCAAACCTCCTTACTTGTCCGCTGCCGCAGATGCCCCCGTCAAATGATACATGCATGTATGTATGTATGTATGTATGTACTTGGCGTGACAGCCCGTGAACGGGATTACGAGGAGCATTTTAATGGTACATCAAGTATTTTCCATCTTATTAACATTACTTTATTTTTATAAACATAACCCTCATAGTTGGTGTCGAAAATACTCCAACATCAGAACTAGACCTAAGACTTCTCGATCAGCGACACCGAGAGGGCAACAATGTTGCCGAAGAGCTATTGTAGCCAGTCATTCAGGTGGTGAATGGTGATTGCTTTACCTTACCGATGCTGTATTTTTATGTATGTATGTACTTGGCGCGTCAGCCCTGTGAACGGTCTCAGGCCTACCGGCGCCGTCCCTCCTCGCGGCCATGGGTTAAGGGGGTACGTGTGGTTAATACGTAGATATTCTCACGCCGTATTCCGGACTTGAAGGAGTGAATTTTCTTATCATCACAAAGCAACATATACTGGGACATAGCAAATAAAACGCACACTATAATCTTGCCCGATCGGGAATCGAATCCGGGGCCGCGTAATGAAAAGCGAGCACGCTGCCCAAGATCTAGCCACGAGGGAAAAAAAGGCTACTTAGCCAGGTCGAATTGCGCCGCTGTCTGGAGGAGAATTCTAGCGGCCGGCTGCTCTGACCGGGAGTTTTTCCGTGCTTTTTTCCGCTCAACACTAGACCAATGCCAAAAAAGCATCCTAACAAACGGACCACGGATCGTACGCGATCATTACTTCCCCTTCCTTATTCTATACTCACCTCTTACTTACACACTTACATGCACTGCACTACACTACCACACAAGGTGGGAGACCGGTCGGGAGCTTCGAGCTTTTCTCGGCTGGAGCGGTGCCCTGCTGGTGGGAGATGTCCGGTTGGGGAAAACCTCACTTGCCGACGTATTGTTTGGTGCCACATCTCACCATCCAACGCGAGAAGATCACCTCCAATACTTCCATCTAAGGCGCATAACGGCTCGGGGCCATCCACTGCCAATACATGGCTAGGTCTACATGTCATACGTCACGATTAATAGGTAGACTCAGAATATTTGCATGTAAGACACAGTATACTTAGATGTAAGTCAATACTACATTTAAATAACTTTTTACACTAAAAGAATAATATTTGAATAATGCTACGAGAAATGCTCCTAATAACTTGATTTCACGAAAAATGTGGGAAAGTCCCTTGTTGTACTGAGCTCTTTAATTCTAGCGGCCGTCTGTAATAGTAGTACGGGGTGAGGAAGAAAAGATAGCGCGCGCATAGGTCACTCAGATAGGTCAGAATTAATTCGTAAAAGTCGGCCGAAACCTCTTCTACTCCAAACGGTTTTCCTTTCTGATTTAAGGAAACGCATTCGTTGAGAGCTACAAGGAATGGGCGTGAAAGTGAAGGAGGATGTGTCTCGTCGGCCGAGCAGGCGGAGACGGCCCGTGTCGGCGCCCGGGGCACTCTCTTCGGAATTCAGCCCCTCCCAGATGCGCCTGCCGCGACGCTACTTTCGCCCTGGACCCACGCCCCGCCCCCGCGCCCCGACCCCGCGCTCCTCGGCGCCCCAGAGCGCCAGCTCCGCCCAGGAAAACGTAGCCGCTGCACAGCCGACGCTTCTCACCCGCTGCTCCTATTGGCGGTGCGCTAAGTGGCTCAGGGTGTCAACGGATGTGCCTCTGACTGAGAGGTCCCAAGGTTCGGGTGGCAGAATTTTGGACACTAGTAGATAGTTAGGTCGACTTGAGTCTCAGTCGACTTGAGTCTCAGTCGATGTCAGTTTTACGCATTTGCTTCAGAATTCAGACCCTCCCAGATGCGCCTCCCGCGACGCTACTTTCGCTCTGAACCCGCGCCCCGCCCCCGCTCCTCGGCGCCCCAGAGCGCCAGCTCCGCCCAGGAAAACGCAGCCGCTCCACAGCCGCTTCTCACCCACTGCTCGTATTGGCGGACCCGCTAAGTGGCTCAGGGCGTCAACGAATGTGCCTCTGACTGAGAGGTCACGGGGTTGGAGTCTCGACGGTTGCAGAACTTTCGACGATGACTAGATAGCCAAGTCGAATTAACACGTAAGCTTCCGCGGCTCGATTCCATAAATTCTTGGCTATCCGGGAGACGCCGCGTCGTCGGCTGAGAGGCCGACGTTTCGCCTGACTTGTCGCAGGCTTCCTCACTGCCCAGTCACTGCCCTGAAGAAGCCTACGACATGACAGGTGAAACGTCGGCCTCTCTGCCAACGACGCGGCGTCACGCGGACAGCCTAGAAGTCAGTTCACTCAGCCAAAGACGCGACGTCTCCCGGATAGCCAAGAAGAATTTATAGGTGGAATTGAGTCGCTGTCTGGAGGCGAATGTTGAAGGCCAGGTACTTTGATCGGGAGTATATATATAATTCTTTTAGTGTAATGCATTATTTAAATGCAGTATTTACTTACAGGAAAGTGTACCGTGTTTAAAAATTTGAAAATGTACTGATGAGGGAAATTTAGGTAAAAGACTCATTATCTCAGAACTATACCAATGTGGTCTTGTTTTACTGAGCCCTTCAATTCTCCTCCAGAAAGCGTCTGATTTCGCCTTTGCGGCATCTCAGAGAGACGTAAGCCTGTAGGAATGTTCGCCTGAGAGTACCAATAGGATGTCAATTCCGGGAGCACCCAGTATGTTGTCAATTCTTTTCTTTGGCCGAAAAGCTACAGCGCTTGGGCGTCGGGCTTTCGCTTTCCGGAGGGCCGGGCGCGGCGCACGCAACGCCCAACAAACGGGGCGCTTAGAGGCCTCCCACGCGCGCGCAGAGAGAGCCCCCGCTAATTGCGCGCGACATAGCTGCTCCCCC
>BOPP01000150.1:1101755-1115212 GCA_017312745.1 Gryllus bimaculatus | reverse complement strand
ATGCCATTTGTACGTAAAAATGAAGCATGCTTCATTTTTACGTACATAATTGCATCCAGTTTGAACTATGGCCATCCTGGTGTTTACTCTTGGAACTTTCTTCGATTCCGTGCCCTGGAGAGTTGTTCGAACGTTAGATGCGTTTTGTGCTGTTTTGGTTGTGGGATTTCGTGAGGTTTGAGTGTCACTGCTTTCCTTTCCATTTCCAACTCAAAAATCACAATACTTCACAGCACGACTTCTAACCTACATTCAACTGCGAATACGTAACAATCTCATCATTCTTCGCGGTATTGCAATTGTACGTACGTGCGATGTTTTGGTTCACTGTTTAACTTTCAGCGCTTTTTGCGCTGCTTGGGTGGAGGGAAGTATTTTTCGATTACGGCGGATTGCATACCAGAAGAAAATGATGTGTAAACATCGGAATCGACGTTCATCCCAGAGTTTTCGGTACCCAGTCTGGTCAGTAACTTGTCTGTACCGACGAGAAATGATGCAAAAATGACCGTGTAAAGCGGGCTTCACACCTCAGTTGAACACGAGTCCGCACTCGTGCCACACATA
This sequence comes from Gryllus bimaculatus, assembly GCA_017312745.1. NCBI lineage: Eukaryota > Metazoa > Arthropoda > Insecta > Orthoptera > Gryllidae > Gryllus > Gryllus bimaculatus. The sequence goes on along the minus strand of BOPP01000150.1, from coordinate 1,114,645 downwards.
AGCACCTCATGTCATACGAAATGTCACACCTACCGGTGCCGAAAAATAGTGATCTTTCATCAAAGGCAGAACCGTAGAGAGAAAATGAGATAGGCGAACGCATTCATTGTTATTCAAACGAAAATATCTTTTTAATTCGCCATGCGCGAAACGCGGTTTCTCACGCCTGTTTTCCGCCAGCACAGCAGCTTTGTGTTCAATCTAAGAGAGTTCAGAGCACTAGAAGGGAAATATTGCGAATATTATCATTCGCACACGGCGTGTTAAAAATATTATATACACAACACGTGCACAAGGTTATTTGAAAAACGTGTTTCGTAACATTATTGTATCATGATATGTACGTCTGAGAACACTTATTGGACTAAGACATTTAAAAATTTTATTAACACATTAATCAATAAGATTTGATTGATGTAACGTCGAAGAATCACCAATAGTCATTATTAGTAAGTGATCCCCTCTATCCAAAATCTAAGAGAGGCATTGATCGAGACGTTTGTTTTCTTGATAGCTTGACTTGCCAAATAAGAACCATTCATACTAGTTAAAAATTCTAATAACACATTGATCAATAAGATCCGATTAAAGAAACACTAAAGTACCACGAATAGCTATTTGTAAAGTCAACGATCCACTCCTGTCCAAAATCTAAGAGAGACAATGAACGAGCAGTCATTTTCCTAACATCTTGACTCGCCAGTGAAGAACCATACGTAATTACTAATAATTCTAACAACACACAGATCAATAACATTTGATTAATGAAACGTGAAAGTATCACTAATAGGCATTTGTAAAGACGGAGCGATCCACTCCCGTCCCAAATCTAAGATGCGCAATGAACGACCGGTCATGTTGACTCGCCAGTAAAGAATCATACGTAGTTACTAGTAATTCTAATCACACGTAGATCAATAAGATTCGGTTAATGAAACATGAAAGAATAACTAATAGCCATTTGTAAAGACAGAGAGATCCACTCCCGTCCAAAATCTAAGATGCGCAATGAACGACCGGCCATGTTGACTCACCTCTAAAGAATCATACGTAGTTACTAATAATTCTAATATAGTTATTTATAATATAGTTAATTATAATATAACATTGATCAATAAGATTCGGTTAATGAAACGTGAAAGAATCACTAATAGCCATTTGTAAAGACAGCCATCCACTCCCGTCCCAAATCTAAGATGCGCAATGAACGATCGATCATGTTGACTCGCCAGTAAAGAATCATACGTAATTACTAGTAATTCTAATCGCACGTAGATCAATAAGATTCGGTTAATGAAACATGAAAGAATCACTAAAAGCCATTTGTAAAGACAGTCATCCACTCCCGTCCATAATCTAAGATGCGCAATAAACGACCGGTCATGTTGACTCACCTGTAAAGAATCATACGTAGTTACTAATAATTCTAATATAGCTATTTATAATATAGTTAATTATAATATAACATTGATCAATAAGATTCGGTTAATGAAACGTGAAAGAATCACTAAAAGCCATTTGTAAAGACAGCCATCCACTCCTGTCCCAAATCTAAGATGCGCAATGAACGACCGGTCATGTTGACTCGCCAGTAAAGAATGATACGTAATTACTAGTAATTCTAATCACAAGTAGATCAATAAGATTCGGTTAATGAAACATGAAAGAATAACTAATAGCCATTTGTAAAGACAGAGAGATCCACTCCCGTCCAAAATCTAAGATGCGCAATGAACGACCGGCCATGTTGACTCACCTCTAAAGAATCATACGTAGTTACTAATAATTCTAATATAGTTATTTATAATATAGTTAATTATAATATAACATTGATCAATAAGATTCGGTGAATAAAACGTCACACTAAAAGAATCACTAAAAGCCATTTGTAAAGACAGCCATCCATAATCTAAGAAGCGCAACGAACGACCGGTCGAGTCGATTCCCCAGAGAAGAAGCGTCTCGGGGACCGGCGAGCGGCCTTGCAAGAGCAGCGAGAAGCCCCGCGCATCACCCGGGCACTTTCCCTTGCGGCGTTATCGCCCAGTGCACACACACACACACACACACACACACACACACACACACAGTCGCGTCACGTCGCCGCCCCCGCTCACGCACACGCCCGGCGGGCGGCGCGCCGGCGTGTGCTGCGAGCGATTTCGTAAAACGGAGAAAGCAGCGCGGCTACTCGACTTTGACAATGGCTCCCACTCACAATTCTGGGAGAAAGGCCCGTACCATAGGTAGTATAATGTCTCTCTCTTACTTCCTCTCTTTTTCTTCCCAGAATTATCTCCGCATCTCTCGACATTTACACCTCGAGGAGCTGTTCATGCGACATTATTTAAAGAAGGTTTTTGTGGAGAGGTTAAAACCGTATGAAAGAGCATTTCGCAAGAAAAATTTGTCACCTATAATCTTGTGCCCTAAGAGCTTCGTACCAGAAATATACTTTGTATATTTAGATATATTATTTTACGAAATCAATTATTTAATTGCATTAACTTTATATTGCAATCAGAAATAAATAAAATAAAATTCAGCAGTTCTGGTCGACACTCTTAATATGGATATGTTGTGAGTTCCTTTAAAATTTCACTCATCATATATGACTCTCTCATTTATCCCAACAGAGAGTGATTTTCAACTATGATTGTAGTCAAGCGGATTTGAGAGCTAAACAAGGGTTGCTCTCCGAAAGCTAATCTACAAAAAACTCGAAAGAATCATAGAAACATAAAATTCTGTAAATGAAAGGCTTCTCCAAATAAAACTCTTGGATAACAAACTCAATCGTTAATATAATGCACCACAACATATCAAACCAACTGAGGAAAATAAGTTTTATAAAGACAATTTAATTTAAATTTCACTCTACAAGGAATTTACTGATTTTCGGTTACTTAAATTTACAAATTGAAAATTATATTTTCCCTGGAATAAAGAAGCATTTCAACGAGGAACAATGAAGAGTGACTGTAATCCGTATGTAATAATGAATAAAGGTTAAAAAGTAATTTTACCAATTACAGAAAGTAGTACTAGTACACATGGGAAAGTACGAGTACGTATTGTCACTGGTTATCTGATATCCAATAGATGCATTCGCCTTTCGCAAAAATCATAGCCATTAGAGCGTCGAACTCCTCTAATGTCGCTAGCGATCACAAATGAGACCTTTGTTAATTCTGTTTTCGAATCCAAAAACACAAATACAAGTCAGTCAATACTCATCTCAACAATGTACTTCTTCGAGATTACAGCATCCATGACCTGTTCTAAAGAAGAATAAAACATTCTATTAAAAATGTAACAGTCTCAAGAAAAGAAAAGATAACTGGAAAACGGTTCCGGAAAACACCTATTAGCGGAGGAAGCCCTTGGACTAAGAGAGTAGCAATACTCGTACGTATCACACCTGAGAAATCCCCTTCCCAATTCTGCGACATCGGTAAAACATAATTGTGCTACTACAGTACATACTTTCATGCATTATTTCTAATGGCTGCGACATATCATAACGCTACTTCTAACTGCAAATTTCCAACCAGCAAAAAGATTTGTCGACACTGAAATTCAAACTCAGGTCCTTAGGTTCAGCATGGCATTCACGTAAGAATGAACATATGTAATATAAATATTTCTCCCAATTTTAATATTGATGAATGAACCATTTTATTGGTTGAAGAGACATTGCAACATTAACGTTAAGTAAATAAAACCTCATTCTCCAATTCCTATTCCATCTATGACACCAATTAACAATGAGAATTTATTTCGAGAATTTCAAACTTCCATGTCGCAGCGTTTCCATTGTATGGCATTGCTGCGTGAAAGTTTACATTATATCGCTCCTGAAAATTAACTGACTAATTAAACACAACTTGAGAAAAAATAGGCTTGTGGAGAAAAAAGGAACATCGATAAGGTCGTTTTGTGTTCTCAAAGAATAAAACATCAACTTGAAAGGTCAATTCGTGAAAACTATTCCGAAAATGAATACACGTAGTTTGAAAAGACTACGTAGTAGAAAAATTATTCCACAAGAAAGAAATAGGACCACGCGTGGCAGGGACGGCGGCTGGCGGAGACGGCGACTGGCTGGGACGAAGCGGGGCGGGGACGAAAAATGGCGGTAACGTTGTGTGCTGGGGACGGAGCACGGCTGGGACGATGCATGGCGGGGACGATGCATGGCGGGGACGATGCATGACGGGGACAAAGCATGGCGGGAAGAAACATGGCGGGGACGAAGCATGGCGGGACGAAGCATGGCGGGGACGAAGCATGGCGGGGACGAAGCATGGCGGGACGAAGCATGCGGGGACAAGCCATGGGGCCGGGGTAGTCGTGTGCGAGGAGGGCGCCCAGTGGCCGATGGCGCACTGGTGTGGCTAGTGGATGAGCAAGCCGGAGTGGCAGGCCGGTAGGTCTGCAAAGGCGTTGGCAAGTGGACGGTGGAGGTGGGCAGAGAGCAGTAGATATTGGATGGTGCGGCGCGTGGATGGTGGGCGGGGGGGAGAAAGAGAGGAGAAGGAGCGGGCAAAGGTGCGGCGCAGCCTCCCGCGTTGCGCAGCACAAGAATGCTCCAAGGTCGCAAGCTCCGCGGCCCGCCCGCCCCCCTCCCCCCCTCCACTGCCCCCCCCCCCGCCCCGCCGCACAACGTAGCCGCAACTCCAGCAATAGAAATTACGCACCGTACTGGCGGGCGAAATTTCTCGATAGATCTCTACGAAGGAAAGTTAACTGTATTAGAATTTGCTCTATTACTGCCTACTGTTTTCTTAAGGTTCCTGCAAAAATTCGCCTACATAAATTCAAAAAAACTTCAACCTTCCTTTCCCACATTGTTTTATATTCCCAGTTGGTCCCTGAATCTTCCAATGTATCGTAAACACAGTCAGCAAAACAACAACATTATCAGCAGGTAAATTTAAGAGGCATTTATTTTTTTCAAAATTCTCTAATCGGTCGTACCCCGGCAGTTTTTTCTGCTTATGTAGTACTAAACGTAAAACGCTAGTAGTACTAAACGTTTTGCTCATCATGTGCATCAGACTCTTCAGTTTTCTGTGCTCCGTGGTTCGACTGAGCTTATTTATTGCTAAGGGCAACGGTAGATGAACAAGATAAATCATTTTAGTGTGCAATCTATTGTAGTTCAGGACAGTGAATGGACCTTGAATGCAATAAACGTCACATTGTCTGACTGACACAGCCTTTAAAGGCACTTGTGTTCTACATTTATAGGCGGATTGTAAGCATTCAAATCAGCGGTTGACAACCAGATATTCTCGTAGCGATTCCCTTATAGAAATCAAAATAAATTGGGGGGCTCGTTGTTTACTACTGAATAGTAACATGAGAGGAGGCAACGCTATAATAACGGCGAAGAAAATAAAAATAGATTGTTATTAAAAGTCATTGTATTCTTTTTGGTTGTTTAAATCCTAACTATATAACTTCATAAGTGTTCTCATTATCCGTGGCTTTCTATTAATTTCTTCTATCAATCAGTCACCGTTACATGACTTTCTATTAATTACTATCGACATCAGTCATCTTTCGCAGGATGAATAGTCAAATATAGACGACCGACTTAGGTAACTCACGGCATCCATCAATTGATGCCACTGTAGCCTCTGTGGCCGAATAGTCCGAGGGTTCGAGTCCCGAGGATTTACGACTCTAGCTTCATAGATGGGGCGAAAACAGCCACATACTGGGGAAGAACTCTAGCGGCCTGCTGCTCTGATAGGTAGTTTTGCTTGGTTTCTCCAATCAACCCCAAGCAAATGGTAGAGCAGAACCCTAACAAATGAGTTGTGGACCGCGCGCGATCTTTCCTTCCTCTTCCTTGTGTTATCCTCCCTCCTTACTTACACACATTTACATACACTACACTACCACACATGTCGGAAGCATAGAGCGTATTCCAGCTGAGGCGGTGCACCGTTGGTAGAGGAACTCATTGGTTATAAGCCCACTAGCCGGCGTGTATGTCAGCGCCAAATCTTGCTATCCAGTAGTAGGAAGACCACTGCATTCTCCCACGATAAAAATGAGCTACTCTTACGGGAATAATGACCTTAACAGTTGACACTCCTGGAAACACTGATCTATCAATCAAATATAAACGAAAGTTTTAGTAAATTGAATTTATTTTAAAAGTGGATAAAACGTACGATATTTGTACCGTAACGTTACATTAAAATTCTTGATTGATTCTCAAACTCTGCCTAACGATGCCTATCCTAAGGAGTGAGGGACAGGCGGACATAATACACAAGTTTGAATTTTTCAAGTTGACCATACCATGATTCTCTCTGAATCCTATTGCCATTAAGGAATGCAGAATTATTTTTTCTAGCCCTATCGAAGGTATTTTCAGAAGGCCCAAAATTATACTTACTGACCCAGAATTAGAAGACATAATATTGCCTCTTACAGAGTGTTTATTGCCTTAATACGGCGCCACGGAGACAAATAATAACATTCGGGTGGACTAATTTTGATTGAAAATCCCTGACGTTTTGATTGATTGTTTCAATGATTAAGGGCACGACAACTACGAGGGCTAATAGTACCGTAAGGAACCGCATGGTTTTTGCTCGGGGGGGGGGGGGCTGTGATCTTTCCCCCGATGTATAGCGAGATCCGGCGCCTACTTACTGACGGCTAGCGGGGTTTTCCTCAACCTGGGTCCTCCCACTATCGCTCCAGTCGGTACAAGCTCTATGTTCCCGACAGGTCTCCCGGCATGTGTAGTAGTGTAGTAAATGTTACTGCGTGTGTGTGTGTGTGTGTGTGTGTGTGTGTGTGTGTGTGTGTGTGTGTAACGGGTGAGGATAGGACAAACCCTATGAAGGTGACGTAGCCAGTTTGTTAGATTACTGTTCCGGCATTCGCCTGGTGTTGATCGAAGAAATCACCAATCAGAGAAACCAGCAGCTAGAATTCTCCTCCAGACAGCGACTGAATTCGATCTAACTAACAAGCTAGTGTCGAAAACCCTGCCACCGTTGGGACTCAAACATACAATCAGAGAGATTGCTGTGACATCAGTTGCTGCCCTGAGCTACCTCTTCCGGACTTACGTTTCGATAGACATTCCACTGAAGGTAAATCCACCAATGTGGAAGATATTAATGTACATGGAATTGAACATAATAGAACAATAGGGGAGTTCTGGGCCAGAGAAACGGGAGCACCTCCAGAATCCTCGTCATGAACCCAATGTGACCACCAATGTGACCAAGGTTTGCGGGATTCGCGGCATGGTCGCCCTTGAAGAGTCCAGGGGCAGAGAGCACCTGCATTGTGCGGAGGCGGGGAGGGGAAGGGGGGAGGTGGCGCGGCGCGCGGGAGGCCTTATTAGGCAACGCGTCCTCCCGGAGCGGCGCGGGCTCCGGAGGAGACGCGACGCGACGCCGCGGCGGACGAGAAGCCTGGCGGCAAGTGGCCGCTCGCCAGCAGCCCCCGGCGGAGGCCGCCCCCTCGGCAAATGGGCCGCCGCCGGGGCGAGGCCTGCGCCACGGGGAGGGAAAGGGTGAGAGCGTGGGTGGGGAGACGGGGAGAGGGTAGGTGTGGAGAGGGTGAGAGCGTAGGTGTGGAAATGGGCGAGAGTGTAGGTCTGGAGAAAGCGAGAACGTCGGTCTGGAGAGAGCAAGTGCATAAGAATGGAGGGAACGAGAGCGTAGGTGTGGCCAGAACGAGAGCGTAAATATGGAGAGGGCGAGAGCGTAGGTCTGGAGAGAACGAGACCGTTGATGTGGCGAGAACGAGAGCGTGAGTATGGAGAAGGCGAGTGCGTAAGTGGGGAGACGGTGTGAGCGTAGGTCAGGAGGAGGTCAGAGCGTGGGTGCGGAGATAGGCAAGAACGCAGGAATGGAGAGAACGAGAGCGTATGTCTGGAGAGGACGTGAGCGTAAGTATGGAGGGAACTAGAGCGTAGGTGTGGCGAGAACAAGAGCGTGAGTATGTAGAGGGCGACTGCGTAAGTGGGGAGACTGTGAGAGCGTAGGTGCGGAGATGGGCAAGAGCGTAGGTATGGAGAGAGCAAGAGCGTATGGAGGGAACGAGAACGTAGGTGTGGCTAGAACAAGAGCGTAAGTATGGAAAGGGAGAGGGCGTATTTGTGGAGAGAACGAGAACGTAAGTATGGAGAGGACGGGGGCTAGTAGATGTGAGAGCGAGAGCCTGCTTGAGGGTGAGGGCGAGGGGGGAAGTTAGGGTTTGGGTGCAGGCGATGGCGGGAAGAGAGCGATAGCGAAAGCTAGTGCGAGGTTAAGTGCAAGAGCGTCGGTGTGTGTGAGAGCATGGAGGGCGAGAGCACGGTCGAGAACGACGTCACGGTTTTGAGGGCGAGGAGGTGGGCTTAAGAATGGTAGTGGGCATCCAAGAGGGCGAGAGTGAAGGCGTGGTTGAGGAAAACGGAAAGAGAGAGAGAGAGAGAGAGAGAGAGAGAGAGAGAGAGAGAGAAGAGAGACTGAGGGCGACGACGAGATGTGGGCGAATGCGAGGATGAAGGCGAGGGCAAAGGAGAAAGACGAAGACGAAAACGAGAGGTAGACCGTAGGCGACTGCGCGGACGCAAGGGAGGGGTTGAGAAGGGAGGTTGGCCTGTCGGGTTTCGCAGTTGGTGAGGGGCGTAGTGAGGGGCGGGGAGCGTGAAGCAGTGAGAGCGCGAGCAGGGTGAGGGGCTTTCGCTCGCCGGGCAGCGCCGTAGCCCCCTCGCCTCGATACTGAAGGGGGGAAACAGCCACCCCACTCGCAGACGCAGTGCGCAGACTGCTGGGCCGTCGCCTTCACCACACCCAACACAGCTCGATACACGGGGCAATCCTCGATCTACAAATACCTTATCTCGTACACAATTTAAATTAAGAATTGTATATTATGTAAATCGTAATAAAATACGGTGTAAGTATGTTAGAATTCAGGGCGAACCTAAGGTTTACTCAGTTTCCATTCAAAATGAGTATCAATATTTAATGATTTTATTGAAATAAAATATTGGGAAAAATATGCACGTGAATCACGGCGCTTCCCACGCCAAATTCTCGCTCTTTCAGTGAGAATATAACGGTCCTTTTTGTTTCCTTTTTGTCTTTTTTTTCAGGGGGCTCTGAAAGTGGACAAACAAATGCCAAAAGGCTAATACAGAAAGGAGAACTTTATGCCACCCTCAGCAGGTGGTTTCTTCGGCACGTAATTTTACAAATGTTATACAATACGTCGCTTAGTTATAAAACAAATACTGACGTAACATTACAGTACTGTATTAGGGTATTCAGCATACACATTCTTTTAAAAAATGGAGGTGATCTCTTGTTTTCTTTACTCCACATTTCCCTCTCTCACAATGTAACCATCAGAGACCACCATTAGCACTTTTTCATTCATTCATTTATTCATTCATTCATTTTAAAGAGTTGTGTGCTCGTAAGCTCTGGAAAGCACGTTTTCGGCGGGCTCGATGCGTTGCACAGTAGTGAAATTGTGAAATTTTTTTCTCAATCCACCGCCTTTCTTTGGTTCCTAATCGCCATCATCACTTTTCATCCTCGTTTATGATTTCAAGTTAAAATGTATACATGTTAAATGCAAGATACATGATATCGCACTTCGTGATGTCTCTCAATGTCAGATCTTTCTTGACGCCGTCGATAACTGAAACTCATGGTCGATATCGTTAAGCCTTCTCCCGACGTTTGTGGAAGATTCCCTTTCGAGAGCTAAATGATTTCACTTTCTAATAAAAATGATTTGTCACGGCTGTAAAAATCCGGAAACAGTTCTTCACTAACTGTAAAAACTGAATCAATGAATAAATTAAATAATTTTAATAACAAAAAATCAATTCCGTAGAGATGAAATCTAACTAAACAATGTATTACGAAGAAGGAACAGCCTACAAAAGCTGTTCAAAATATGTTATCAATTATATTTTGACGAGGATTACCTCATGGAAAATGAATTATAGGTTTGTGGTAATTTTGTACCCGAATATTTCGGTCAAAAGTTTCGAATATTAGGCAGAGAAACTTACTTCTCACGTTTATTTAACTCGTTATATAAATTTTATAAAACATAAATTTATATTGATTGTGTAAATACTTTAAAAGTTTTGCAGACTTTTAAACAAAATACAATGCCCAGCATGTCCATAGTTGCAAATATAGCACATTATTCATTCAAATATTGTATGAATTTTTACAGATATTTGTATCAGATGTGAATGTTTTCAGGGAGTGAAACTGGATAAATATGTTTGACATCTACCCTAATTACATCGGAATAGAAAGTAGAATACGGATCATTAAGCTGTACATCGCGGCATCATTTTCCCTTCCAACGCGCGCCAATACCACAGGGAACCAGTCAACAGATCAACAAAAGGCATTTAACCCTCTTTAAAGGGCGAAGCCAGGCGATAAACAAAACAAAGCTGTGCCAATTCCCACACCTTGCGTCGCATTTACATCTCATTATACATGCATCCTCGTATGACACAGCTTCTGAAAAGGGACGCAGCGAATATTTCATGACTTCTAAGAAAACATTTTCCGGTGCTCTTATATAAATTTATTTATGGGCTACCAGCGAAACTCGATACAAGGTTTGAGTTACCACTAAAAAGGATCTGTTTAGCGGCTTCAGAGAATAAAATAGTTATATCGACATATTTCCGGTGACTTCCAATAGAATATTTTACTAGGACACTACTTGAAGTTTATGCAAAGGGGAATCACAATGCATATGTTAAGTACAACACAGAACTTTTACTCATCTTTCAACTATTTATAGTTAAATGATGGGACTATATTATTAATGATGGGAATTAAAATGATGGGAAGGGATTCTGGAACTCAAGAAAACGTGCGCAGATAATCTTCTCCCCTATACGTCACATACAGTTGGTTTTTTTTCTGACTAAATAAATCCAAATCCAAATCTAAATCTAAATCTAAAAGATAGTTATAAAATAACTGTGTTGGTCTGCTGAACGTATAATCTAGTGTACGAGTAACTCTTTTCTCACTGTGAAAATATTCATTTGGGATTCGATTTTACACTTTCGCTATTGTTTCATATGCTTTTTAAATTTATAAGAAAAAATGAAAACCTTTGGGCAGTAACACGATAACCCATTCTAACCACAAGCCTCCGCTATTCGTAATTGTTTCGATTCTGATGAAAGGGTAGCTTATCTTATTACTACACATATCTTGTTCATGTTAACGAAGGGCTTGGGTAAGTAACAAAAGAAGGCATACTTCGCCTAAAATCACAATACTCATATTTAGGAATAGCAGGAGGGTATCAGTAGCCGGTGTGGCTTATCTTGTCACTCCCCAAGTCTTTCATATAATAATTGGCATTTGCATAATGTTCTTTTCAGCATAAAGAATGTCGGCGATTTGAGGAAAAACATGATTATCTTATCGAACGCGGACTTTCAACGAACGGTAAGTGATTCCCAAAAGTATTGGCAGATGCGTGCAAGCTCCTTTACGCGCGTTGGGTGAGCAGTGAGCGGTGATCAGTGAGCAAAGTGCCCAGTGAAAGGATTGGGGGCACCTCCTTCACATTTCTCTTCGACCGGCGAAGGCTGCCGGACCACTCGCAGTTGCGTAAACGTTGAATTCCATCGGACGATTATTGAGTCAATCGCATTCCACTCAATTTTATTCTAGCAAGTAGTTGTAGGCAATATTGCCACACTGAATTTTATGCACAACACAAGCGCAATGATGCAAACGTATGACTGGACACGAGGGTTTACGTATGGAGGTTTGTGTATGCTTGTGTGTAGAGCTAGAGTGTGGGCAAGTGAGAGTGAAAATATGGACGTTAATTTGCTTATATTTATGGGTGAGTATGTATATTCTTGATTATATATGGTCTGGCGTACGTGAAGATGTGTTCAATTAATACTGAAGTACACATATGTGCGTGTTCTTGTGCAAGTGTACAATGAATGATGTGAGCACGTATGTCTGCATGTCCGTGTGCTAAGGTGTGTGTGTGCATATATATAAATATATATACACACATATAGACACATATACACGCATATATACATATATACACACATATACACACATATATACATACATATACACACATATATACATACATATACACACATATATACATTATATATATATATAATGTATATATGTGTGTATATGTCTATATGTGTATATGTATGTGTGTGTGTGTGTGTGTGAGTGAGTGAGAGAGAGAGAGAGAGAGAGGAATGTGTGTACGGAACGAAGGCGTGCGAGCGTCTGTCTGTGTCGTTTTCCACTCGGGTGAAAACGCTGCGCGCACGCGCGTGCCTGCGGCATTTGGAGCTGCGCGGCGCAGAGCCGGAAGCCGCCGCCGCAGCACCGTACCGCGCGCTTTTATTCATCAGGCTGCGCTAGTGTGCGTGGCTGCCACCTCCACTTAGCCTGAGACACGAATTTTCCCCCGAGGCCCCGGCCAGCCTATATTGATGGCAGGCCTCCAACACTCTCGCCCCCCTCCCCCCCGGGGGCCGGCCCCCCCGCCCCCTCGCCGCACTCTCTCTTCGCACTCTAGCACGCGGTTGCTCATGCGGCTCTGAGGTTTGCGAGCGGCGCGACTGGTGCTGTGGAACAAAGATGGTCGGTTCAAAATTATGATGGCTGATGATTTCTCTCAGGACTGGTCACTCTCCATCCGTGAGTATAATCGAGGGATGCAATAACAGACTGTTCTTTCTCTGCTAGCGGAACTTGGCGTAGTTGTGCAAACCCATTGGAGCGCGGCGACGTGCCGGTTCTATTAGGTGTATGAGGTCATAAGTGGCGATTGAACATATTAATAACTCATTGCATAGCTACGGAAGAACACCT
>BOPP01000150.1:1084801-1100711 GCA_017312745.1 Gryllus bimaculatus | reverse complement strand
GAGGGCGGTGGAGGGGGAGGGGAGGGGAAGGGGAAAGCGCCGCCGCTGCCAGGTGACCCAGCCCCGCCGCGCCGCTCCGCCTCCCGCACCGGCAGGGGGTGCAAAGGCCCCGCTGATGGACTTTTGGGGGGCGTCTCCGGGAAGGGGCTGGTTGGCAGTGGAAGCTTTCCATTGAAAAGCAACAAACAGTCTGCAAATATTCCATTTGTTTGTTGTGGAGCTGATGTTTTGGGGAAGTGTCAATCCGAGAATACTTATTATATTGGCACGTTCATCGGCCTATATGTTGGCCCTTCACTTCTCACCAAAGAGGAAAAAACAGTTATATATTATAAAACAATAATTAAAGTCAGATGTCTAGAGAAATACAATTGGTGATATAAAAGCTCTATTGTTTATATTTTAATTTGGTGTTTATTTTCGTAATTTAAAATGTATAAATAATGTGAATGATATATCTTTTAGCATTTATAAAGAAAAAACACATAATCATGTCATAAATTATTATTCCCTAAATTCCCTAAATTTAAAGATGTTAGGAATCGGTTAAATATAAAATCTTCACGTTGCAACCAGCTTCCAAAGGAGGCTTGGAATTCCCAGAATTTTGAATAACCTACAAATTTTGACAATTTTTTCAATAAAATTTGAGGTATCATTATTATTATTATTATTATTATTATTATTATTATTATTATTATTATTATTATAAAATTATTATTAGATGAACCATCAATAATCTTTAAAAAGTAATTCATGTATACGAGTATACTAAAAATAGTTATCATTTAAGGTTTGTATAATATAAAATGTTAAAAATTCGCAAATAAATGTTAAGTTCTTAAATAATACATTCTTAAATAAGAATATAATTATAAAAAATAAATTAATAATTACATTTAACGTTGAGAAAAGTGAAAAAAAATAATTGACTTTTAATTTTTTTCACATCTCATAATCCATTTTTTACTTAATAAATTCACTTTAAACATGTAAAAATAAGACTTTATTTTCACTAAAATATCATGAAGTATTATTCCAATCTGTAGCATTATTTTGAGAGAAATGTTAGTTAAGAAGTTATTTGTTCTTTGCCAGAAAAACAGATTAATTTTTACAATTGGAATAAAATAAAAAGGAATAAAAATAAATGTATTAATAAAACAATTAAACATTTTCATTTTTGTTTGTACTATCAAACAATTAGGACACCTTATTTTTTTCCACTTGACAACGAGACGGAAATATTTTGAAAGAGAATGATACAATTTAGATTGAGTCGTCCACTTGGAGTTATCAATTGAGACAAAGTATATACATGTGGAAGTGTTCATGCATGAGGAAGTCAAAGAGGAATGAGTACTGAAGGAAGAGAATAAGAAGCAAGAACAGATCTAGAAAACATTTTAGGGGGAGGGTTAAAAATTCACCCCATGAATATTTTTTAACTCAAAAACGTGTTTTGATAACAGATATAATCCTAGGATATGGTGTGATCAATAGGCGGTATCTGTTTTAAATAAATAGAGTAAAATTACAAAAACTGTCGGCTTGGGATCCAGAAGTATTTTAGGGGTAAGGCTAACACCCCAGCCCGCCTCACCCCATGAATATTTTTAAGCTTAAAAAAGTATTTTGATAATACAGAACACAAAAAAAAGAACAGTTGCAGTTTACCAGATCCATGACACTGCAATAAGGGAACCCTTGGTTGTGGTGTGATGTGATCAGCGGTCGTTAGTTAACTGTACTGAATAAATTGATTAAAATTACCAAAAAAATGTCTCTTTGCGCAGAGCATGGCTCCCCTCGGATCCTCGTGTGAGGTCGAGGAAGCGTAGGAGGACGGTGTCGCACTGCTGCCGGCCGCTCGAGGCGACGCGCCGTCCACAGCTTGGCGCTTCCGCCGACAGATGGCGGGCGGCTCCAGCGCCGTTCTGGTCCGCTCGCCACAGCCCTCGCCGCATCCCCTCCCAGACCCCTCCCACGCCTCTTGGAGACGGTGGGCGAGGAAACTACTTAGCTCACTGTTCCGTACCGGTGTGGATGACTCAAGGCATCGATTGATATTTCTGCAATGCCTCTGATCGGAAGAGTGGCATGATTGTCGACAATACGAGTAGATAGAGATCAAGGTTGAATTCAGCCGCTGTCTGGAGGAGAATTCTAGTGTCTGGCTGCTCTGATCGGTAGTTTCCTGTCATTTCTACGATCAACACCAGGCGAATTCCACAGCAATACCCTAACAATTCCGCGTGATCTTTCCTTCCTCTTCCTTATGTTTCTAATACCTTACTTACGCACACTTACAAGCACTACAGAAGACCATTCCGCAGTTTGGATCTTGTCCTGGCTGGGGCAGTGCCACGCTGGTGGGTGATACCTGGTTGGGGAAAACCCCGCAAGCCAACGTGTAGGTTAGTGCTGTATCTCGCCATCCAACGCCGGAAGATCTAGTCGAGGAATATCATCCCCACCCCTAGCGATATAAACATGCACTACACTTGCGGGGTTAACACCCTAAGGCGATTAGTTACATGAACTTAGCAGCTGACGCGCTCAGAATCCCTAATGAATGAAACATCAAATAATGTTGATCAGTTTTAAAGGTATTGCTTATTATATTCTGGGAGGCAGTGGTGCCTGAATTTGATATCCGGCGTCGACCTACACAACGGCTGGTAGGATTTTCACCTTCAGGTTTATTCTCCAACTGAGACAAGTTTGAGCTTCAGCGCCAGTCTGTACGAGTATTGCGTGTAAGTGAATTAATGTGTGTGTGTGTGAGTGTGTGGGTGTGTATGTGAGTGTGTGTGAATGTATGTGAGTGTGTGTGAGTGTGTGAGAGTGAGTGTGAGAGTGAGTGTGAGTGGGTGTGTGAGTGGGTGTGTGTAAGTGTGTGTGTGTGTGAGTGTGTGTGTGAGTGTGTGTGTGTGTGAGTGTGTGTGTGAGTGTGTGTGTTTGAGTGTGTGTGTGTGTGAGTGTGTGTGTGTGTGCGCGTGGGTGTGTGTGTGTGTGTGTGTATAAGGGCCGAGAACGTGCAACTACCGTTCAAAACAGCCAACCACTAAAATTCTCCTCCAGATACATGTTGCATTCGACTCAGCTATGTACAAAGATTTTCTTTAATTTGATCGTTTTTTTTAATGAGAGCGAGAATGACTAAATTTCGCCGCAGTGCGCACGCGCGTCCGATCCCAGCATGCTTTGCGCGCGTTTTGACGCCCTTTGCAGCTTTGAGGAATGCCTTGAGCTGGCCAGTAGAACTTAACAGTTTTTAAGAAAATTGAGTTGCCCACCCACTGTGAGCTATGATCTATTATTTGATTTGTGAGTGTAAGAAACTTGGCGGAAGCGGAAATTTCCCGTTAGATTTGTTAAGTACATAATGTTAATGTTACGAGCGACAGTAAAGTTCTAAAATGGGTGAAAATGTTAAAAAACGGGCGGATTTTTGTGCGTAATGAACCATGTGCTGGACGACCTTCTCTGATTTCTGAAGATTCGTTCGTTATGTGGACAACTAAATTCGAGAGAACCGACGATTCACGATTTCAAAGTAAGTCATTGATTTTACACACATTTCTTGGTCAGTGTGGTACAGCATTGTTACTGAGAAACTGAATTATCAAAAAATTTTCCATTTGTGGGTTTCAAGACTGCTTTCTGACGATCACGAAACAAAAACATTGGTCTGTACACTACCATCTTTTACTCAATTCAAACAGGAAGAAGTTAAATGTTTGAGCCACTTTGTTTCAGGAGATGAGACTTCGGTGTCTTACATGGCTCCTCACTTCCAGCCATAGTCAGTGGATGACACAGATTGATGCAAGTGAAAGCCAAACAGCCAATTTCAGCACGAAGGATCATGACAACTGTCTTTTGGGAAAGGAAAGGTTTTTGTTAGTGGATTTTATGCCGAGAGGCAAAACAATTAATTCTGATGCGTATTGTATGACTTTGGAAATGCCATACAAAACAAGCGGAGACGCCTACTGTCTTCTAGTGTAATTTTACTGCAAGGCAATGCAATGCCAATTCCATGTTTTTGCTCAAACACAAGATCTAATCAGGTCTTTTGGATGGGAACAACTA
Source organism: Gryllus bimaculatus (assembly GCA_017312745.1). Lineage (NCBI taxonomy): Eukaryota > Metazoa > Arthropoda > Insecta > Orthoptera > Gryllidae > Gryllus > Gryllus bimaculatus. Next base: position 1,096,613 of record BOPP01000150.1, on the reverse strand, counting down.
TTTCACCTCACAGTACAGATTTCGCTCCCAGAGACACATGTTTCGGTACTTAAAGGACTTTTTGGTAGACAATGGTTCAACGACGACGAAATGAAAACTTCATTGTTATTATTCACAGGCGGCGGATATTTTTACATCAGAATTCAAAAACTTGTTGAACGTTACGACTAATGATCAAAAAATGAAAGTATGAATAAAAGTAGATAAAAGAACATAGATTACGAGGAACATTTTAACTTTATACGAAGTATTTTCCATCTTATTAACAAAATAACTTTAATTTTATAAAAATAAAACTCGTAGTTGGTGTCGAAAATCCTCCAACATCAGAACTAGAACAGACTTCTCGATCAGCGACACCGAGAAACCAAGTGTTGCTGAAGAGCTATTGTAGCCAGTCATTCAGGTGGTGAATGACGATTGCTTCACCTTCCCGACGCTGTATTTGTATGTATGTACTTGGCGCGACAGCCCTGTGAACGGTCTTAGACCTACCGGTGACGTGCCTGCCTCGCAGCCATGGGTTAAGGGGGTACGTGTGGTTAAGATGTAGACACCCCCTGGCCTAGTCTGGTCTTCTCAACTTGGGAAATAAATTTCCTCAACGTCACGCAGCAACATATACAGGGACACTGCAAGGAAAACGCACACTATAGTACTGGTTCGACCGGGAATCGAACCCGGGACCCCGTAGTAGAAGGCAAGCACGCTGACGAAGAGCTAGCCACGAGCACTATGCTGTATTTGCTGTTCCAATTTGACATTTCCCCAAAGAGCAGGACTCTGTATCATTAGAGATTAATTCTTCTGTTTCCTTTGCCTGATATACCTTCTAAACTTGGTTCTTTATGATCTCCTGGAGGAAGTTAATAAGAACAAAAACTGTTTTTTTATCACCAATAAACCCTCGCGCCTTACACATTTATTGTTTCTCATTTTGATTTTAATTAAGCGCAGAATTGAACTGATAATTTCATTCTCTTCATGAATGTGTATTCCCTACTTCGATTATTTCTGTTGTAATAAAGCACATACATACATACATATAATCGTTCTCGCACATTGTTTCAAGTCTCGTGAGTTTCCTGATTCGTTTCGGCAAACTACAAAAGTAATTTAATATGAGTTGTCTGTAAAATTATGGCTTGTAAAAATCCTAAGATGAAGCACGTAAGTAGCACCTTTGCACGACATTTAGGTTTATAGTTCTATTACATCATTCTAAAATTTTAAAACATTCTGTGTTTGCGTTTATTTCCTGCCATGTTTGTATTTTAACGTCTGCAATTTTATTTCTGTGAGACGTCATTATCACAGGTGAATCAAATGGCAAGTCTACCTTGCACTCTATCAACATGTCTAAAGAGATTGTGAAATCTATAGTAACTACATTTAATTCATTTATTACCAGTTTTCAGAGTCGTGATCTTAGCTATTGGTTAAAAAGTATTCTAAGCATAATTGCAAGTTACGCATAGACTGAGGACAAATAAAACAAATATACTTTAGATTGCGAAGTGAAAATGGCGAACCAAGACTCGAAAACGCTTCCAATGTTTATGGTCTACGCATTAATGATAAAATGATTACATTAATTTTTATAATTTGGTGACAGCCAAGATGTCCATTAATTCATCGTCACATCCTATTGAAAAATACGGCGCTGTTCCGGATGACAGAGACTAGATTCACAGCAGATAAATTGCAGATCCAAGAAGAATTTGAATTATGCATGAAAGTGTGCATTATTCTGCTCGCAATACATCACAATAAAATACAAAAATATTGTTAACAACAATATTATAAAACCCGGAACCTTTTTCTCCGGTTTAATAATATGCAAAGGAAATTTCAAATACCTTCAGCTACTCATTTCAAACGAGGTAAACAGTACCCCCATCGGAAACGTTTGAAAAGGAAATTACCGAGAGAACCGTTTGACCTTCCTTAAGCAGACTGGAAACGATTAGCCTTTCTGTGTAATATAAAGTGCTTCTGAAATCAAATAACCACGATAAGAAAAATATATCTTGTAAACTTGCTGTATAAAAAAATCAATTAGTGTATCGTTCACTGATGAGTCACACAGGCCAACCAAGAATAAATTTTAAAAAAATAGTACGGTTTGATAACAAAAGAAATCTCGCAAATAAAACGCATAAATTGACCTGCATTTCGTGCTGCAGTCTTCTGTTGTCTATTTTCTCCGTAGCGGAGGACAACCAATAAATAAATAAACAGAATGCCAGGGGGTAGTAATTTGTTTATAGGCAGTCAAGTAGATTTAATACCTTATTTCGCCCGCGCGTCAGCTCGCTCGGGCTGGCACGGTGCACGCGTCTAGAAGTAAGGGCCCCGCTTCCAAATTCTACGTCGTAGCGATCCCGTCCGCCACCGCCGCCGCCAAGATGTGCGAGAAGTTCCTGAAGAACCGTCTGGATGACCCGTTCCTGGAGATGATGAGCGTGCGCAAGCCCACCGAGATCCAGCGCGTGGTGGACTCGGTTCCGCGGCCGCCGCGCGGCTCGCCCCCGCGCCCCGGCTTCCCGCAGTGGTTCGTGGCGCCGCTCTTCCTCAACCTGTCGCTGCCCACGGGCATGCCCCGCGAGGTCACCGTCTACTCGCGCGAGAAGCTCGGAAACAAGGTAGGAAAGACGGGTGTACTTCGTCTCAACACCTCTTTGCGAGCTCAGGCCTACCAGCAGCGTCCCGCCATGGGAACAAGGTATGTATGTATGTACTTGGCGCGACAGCCCGTGAACGGGCTCAGACTTATCGGGGACGTCCCTGCCTCGCGGCCGTGGGTTAAGGGGGTACGTGTGGTTAGAACGTAGACATCCCCACGGCGTATTCCGGTCTTCTCAACCTGAGAAGTGAATTTCCTCATCGTCACACAGCACCATATAGTGGGACATGGCAAGGAAAATGCACATTGTAGTCTTGGCTCGACCGGGAATCGAACCCGGGGCCGCGTATTGGAAATCGAGCACGCTAACCAACAAGGACACAAGGTACGCACAAGACGCGGTGCGCCCCGTGTCCCGGCTTTCCGGAGTGGTTCGTGGCGCCGCTCTTCCTCAACCTGTCGCTGCCCACGGGTATGCCCCGCGAGGTCACCGTCTACTCGCGTGAGAAGCTCGGAAATAAGGTAGGTAGTACGTGGGCACCTCGGCTCAACACCTCTTTGCCAGCTCAGGCCTACCAGTAGCGTCCCGGCCATGGGAACAAGGTATGTATGTATGTACGAGTATGTACTTGGGGCGACAGCCCGTGAACGGGTTAAGTCATACCGGTCTCTGCCTCGCGGCCATGGGTTAAGGGGGCATGTGTGGTTAGCACATAGACATCCCCTCTCCCATTGCGGCTATGGGAGCAAGGTATGTATGTACTTGGCGGGACAGCCCATGAACGGGCTCAGGCCTACAGGGGACGTCCCTGCCACGCGGCCGTGGGTTAAGGGGGTGCGTGTAGTTAGCACGTAGACCTCCCCGTATTCCGATCTTTTCAACCTGAGAAGTGAATTTTCCCATCGTCACACAGCAACATATACTGGGATATTGCAAGGAAAATACACATTATAGTCTTATCTGGACCGGGAATCGAACACGGGGTCGCGTATTGTAAAACGCCTCTTTGCGAGCTAAGGCCAACCAGCAGCGTCCCGCCATGGGAAAAAGGAATGTATGTATGTACTTGGCGCAACAGCCCGTGAACGGGCTCAGGCCTACCGGGGTCGTCCCTGCCTCGCGGCCGTGGGTTAAGGGGGTACGTGTGGTTAGAACGTAGACATCCCCACGGCGTATTCCGGTCTTCTCAACCTGAGAAGTGAATTTTCTCATCGTCACACAGCAACATATACTGGGACATGGCAAGGAAAACGCACACTATAGTCTTGGATCGACCGGGAATCGAACCCGGGACTGCGTATTGGACAGCTAACCAACAAGGTCCCACAGTTCGCGCGCCCCCGTGGCCCGGCTTCCCGCAGTGGTTCGTGGCGCCGCTCTTCCTCAACCTGTCGCTGCCCACGGGCATGCCCCGCGAGGTCACCGTCTACTCGCGCGAGAAGCTCGGAAACAAGGTAGGAAAGACGGGTGTACTTCGTCTCAACACCTCTTTGCGAGCTCAGGCCTACCAGCAGCGTCCCGCCATGGGAACAAGGTATGTATGTATGTACTTGGCGCGACAGCCCGTGAACGGGCTCAGACTTATCGGGGACGTCCCTGCCTCGCGGCCATGGGTTAAGCGGGCATGTGTGGTTAGAACGTAGACATCCCCACGCTGCATTCCGGTCTTCTCAACATGAGAAGAGAATTTCCTCACCGTCACACAGCAACATATACTGGGACATTGCAAGGAAAACGCGCATTGTAGTCTTGGCTCGACCGGGAATCGAACCTGGGGCCGCGAGGTCGAAAGCGAGCACGCTGACCAACAGCTAGCCAAAACGTCGCAAGGTATGTGCGAGCACTATGTCATCAAAAGTATCCGAACACGTGACTGAAAATGACCAGTTCGTGGCGCCCTCGATCGGTAATGCTGGCATTTAATAGGGTGTTGGCCCACCCCTTTCCTTGATGACAGCTTCCGTTTACTTTCGATCAGGGGCTAGGAGGTTTCTTGGAGAATGGCAGTCCATTATTACCGTAGTGCTGCACTGAGAGGTATCGATGTAGATCGGTGAGGCCTGGCACGAAGTCCGAAAGATGTTCGATAGGATTCAAGCCAGGACTCTAAGCAGCCCATTACAGGGATGTTATTGTGGTGCAGCCACTGCGCCACAGGCCGTGCGGTACGAACAGGTGCTCGATCGTGTTGAAAGATGAAATCGCCATCCCCGAATTGCTCTTCAACAGAGGGAAGAAGAAGGTGTTTAAAACATCAACCTCGGCTTGTGCCGTGATAGTGCCATACAAATCAACAAGGGATGCAAGTCACCTCCATGAATAACACGACCACACCATAACACCATTTTGGACGACCGGATACTTTTGATGACATAGTGAATGTAGTTTGTGACAACAGTTCTTTACGAGCTACGACCTACCAGCAGCGTCCCGGTTTTGCGGCCATTGGAACAAGGTTCTTTGCCAAAATGTGTTTCTACGTTTTTGTTGATTAATTGATTGATTAGTGATTCCAGGCGCGTCAACGATAAGGTCGATAGTCCCATAATTGTAGTGCAGGCTTTTATGGCGAGAGGTAGCTGTGATCTTACCCCGCTTGCTGGCGTGTTCCGGTGCCGACCAACGGCGGCTAGTAGGGTTTTTCCTTACCAGATATCTCTCCCAACCGCCCCAGCCGGACAAGCTCTACGCTCCCTACTGGTCACCTGAAGAGGCTGCAAGTGTAGTGCATGTGAATGTAACTGTGTGTATGTAAACGGGAAGAAAAGGGCAAGGAAGAGGAAGGAAAGATCGCGCGAGGTCCTTGGCTCTTTTTTTAGGGTATTACTCAGCCATTCTCCTGTTGTTGTCAGAAAAAACCGGAAAATTACCGATCAGAATCTGCAATTACTAGCACTTCGCTTCCACACATCAGTCGGGAGTCAAAAGCTTGTCCCAGCTGGGGCGGTGCCCGTCTGGAGGGAGATACCTGGATGTAGAAAACCCCGCTAGCCGACGTGTATCGAACGGCGCCAGATCTCACCATCCGGCGGGGAGAGATCACAGCAACCTCCTACGATAAAAACATGCACTACAGTTACGGGACCTGTGACCTTAACAGTTGAGGCGCACGAAATCACTAATCAATCAATCAATAAAATCGCAAAAAACATAAACATACAGAAAACAGATTAAAAACATACAGAAAACGAATGACCTTAGTAGTTGACGCGCCCAAAAACATAATCGAATGAGGGGGGCTGATGGTCGTCTGCGCAACCGGCGCGCGTCTGCGCAGCTGTGGAAGGCGTACGGCTGCGCGGAGTACTTCCTGCGCGACCCGATGGCGTACGAAGTGAGCTTCGAGTACGAGTCGCGCCACGACCCGCACCTCCGCCCGCACTTCCGCCGGAAGCTGTACCGCGCGCACCTCCAGCGCCGCGGCTTCGTGGCGCGCGACCGACGCGTGCTCTGCACCCTCGCGCAGTACAACAAGTTCCGCCGCTACCTCTACCGCACGCAGCTCTACCACCTGCACAACGCCATCTGGTGGCACGTGAGTACAACGCGATGGCGCCTTATTTACCTAGGACCATCAGGCCCGCCCCGGCGTCTGACCACGAAGATTTCGCGTCGCTCTGGCGATTTGAATTTAACTCTGATTCTTCTTTAGGCCTGAAGCACTTTAATATGCTGTAGATCTACAACATAGGACTGGCCGCTTTACTTCCCCTTCGAAGGATTTTGTTTCGCCCTTAGAAATCCTAGCTATGAACCCGGGAACTTGGGGATAACTGTTCGATACACTAACCTTACACTAGCGAAGCCGCAGTACCTCTGCGTTTTCTTGGAGGGAAGACGCATTAGCCCGAGAAAAACTAATGTGAAATTCAGAGCACCTACACAACGCCATCTGGTGGCACGTGAGTACCTCCGTCCAACGCGATGACGCTCTAGGACAATGAGGCCCGCCCCGCCGCCTGGCCTCGAAGATTTTGCGTCGCTCCTTTTGCCGGCTAGCGGAGAAACAAACTGGCGATTTGAATTTGAACTCTGATGCTTTTTTACGCCTGAAGGACGTTAACATGTTGTAGATCTACAACATAGGACAGCCCACTTTACTTTCCCTCCAACGAAAGGCGTACGAGTAATTTTTAGCCCTTAAAATAACGACTTCGATCGCGTTTGACCCCGAAAACTTGGGTATAACAGTTCGATACACTAAACTTACACTAGCGAAGCCGCAGTCCCTCTGCGACTTCCCCCAGCCCGAGAAAAACTAATGTGAAATCTAGAGCACCTGCACAACACCATCTGGTGGCACGTGAGTACCTCCGTCCAACGCGATGGCGCCCTAGGACCGCCAGGACCGCCCCGCCGTCTGACCACGAAGATTTCGCGTCGCACCTTTCGCCGGCTAGCGGAGAAAGAAACGCGATTTGAATTTAACTCTGATGCTTTTTTTGGCCTGAAGAACGTTAACTAGATCTACAACATAGGATAGCCCGCTTTACTTTCCCTCCAACGAAAGGCGTACGAGTGTTTTTAGACCTTAAAATAACGACTTCGATGGTGTTTGACCCCGAAAACATGGGTATAACAGTTTGATACACTAACCTTACACATGCGAAGCCGCAGTCCGTCTGCGTTTTCTTGGAGGGAAGATGCGTTAGCCCGAGAAAAACTAATGTGAAACTTAGAGCAGCGGTCCCCAGCGGGGTTGGTATCGACTCCTTGGGGGATCGATGAAATTTTGAAGGGGGATCAGTGATAATCACGGGAGCGAATGGGGGTCAATAGCTGATTATGCACTGGCGACTTATCGGTGTATTCAAGATCCTAATGAATACACAAAAAATAAAGTTGATAATTAACTTTTTTTATAAAATTACAAAACATCTAATAATACTATTTATATTTGTAAATATTGAAATTAAAATTGTTAAAAAAGAAAATATATCAAATAAACGTCTTTTTGTACGGTTAGTTGCCATTTAGCCATGAGTAATACGTGTTGGAATCATAATCGTGTTTTAGGGCGGAACTTACTAACAGAGAAGTCTTGTTTCTTTTTATTGCTGCGTTCTTACGATCGGAGGTTCATGTAAGACATCTCATGTGTGTGCCCAACTACCTCCAAAAAGAACCTATATTTTAAACACAGGAGTAGTATTTTCACCAGTCAGACTCAAAGCACTCTATTTAGTCTATATTTTCAAGCAAAAATGCACATTGAATCAATGCCCTCGAGTGCCAGGTACCACTTGTAATACCATAAAAGCTCCGATTATTGATTTTCAACGCTAAGCTTATTTTAAAACCCTTGTTTAATATCTTTACCTTCGGGATATTTTTTAAAAGTTAACTTTAAAAATACTGATAGACACTGTTCCTAAGTTCTTCTTATGTATCAGAACCACTTCAATGCTATTTCTGTACCTTCTGAAGATGTTTTCAGAATTTTACAGCAACCCTGATCGATATTAGATTTCTGAGAGACGAGGGCGTGAGTGAGGCAAGGTTGAGAGTGGATGTGATTGCAAGGACGTGAGTTAGTCAGTGAGAGGGAGCGAGTGTGAGTGGACGGGTGAGTGAGTGCGAGAACGTGTGAGTGCGAGGGTGAATATATGTGTGATTAGAGCAAGCACGTAAAGGAGTGCCATTGAGTGTATAGGAGGGTCTGAATGTGTGAGGGTGTGAGTGCAAGAGCGTAAGTGCGAAAGCTAGGTTAGAAGAAGAGTCGGTGAGGATTAGAGGGTTAGAATCAGTGAGTGTGTGTGTGTGTGTGTGAGAGAGAGAGAGAGAGAGAGAGAGAGAGAGAGAGAGAGAGAGCGTGTAAGTGCGAGGGCATGTGAGTACGCGGGCGTGAATGTAAGTGCGGGGGCGTAAGAGAGTGCAAGTGCGTGAATGATAAGGCGTGAATGTGAGTATGAGGGCGTAAGTGTATGGAATTGCGTGAGTGCAACGGCGTCATTTAGAGGGTGTCAGTGAGTGTGAGAAGGGGGGAGATAGAGAGAGGCAGAAAAAGAGATAGTGTGTGAGAGTATGAAGTCGTGCGAGGACATGAATGCAAGGGCGTGAGTGTGAGTGCGAGGGCGTGAGTGCCAGGGCGTGAGTGCGAGGGCGTGAGTGTGTGGGCGTGAAATCGTGGGCGTGAGTGCGAAGGCGTGAGTGCGGGGGCGTGAGTGGAAGAGCTTGAGTGCGAAGGTGTGAGCGTGAGGGCGTAAGTTGTAAGGATTAAGTGTGAATTATTGCAAATGAGTGAGAGTGAGGATGTAAAAGCGAGGGCGTGATTGCGAGTGCGTGAGCGCGAGGGCGTGAGGGCGTGAGTGCGAGGGCGTGAGTGCAAAGGCGTGAGTGCGAGGGCGTAAGTGCAAAGGCGTGAGTGCGAGGGCGTAAGCGCGAGGGCGTGAGTGCGAGGGTGTGAATGCAAAGACGTGAACGCGGGAGCGTGAGTGCGAGAACACGAGGGTGTGAGTGCGAGGGCGTGACTGCAAAGGCGTGAACGCAAGAGCGTGGGAGCGAGGGCGTGAGTGCGAGGGCGCGAGTGCGAGGGCGCGAGCGCAAGGGCGTGAGCGCGAGGGCGTGAGCGCGAGGGCGCGAGTGCGAGGGCGTGAGCGCGAGGGCGTGAGCGCGAGGGCGTGAGTGGGCGCGCGCTGCGTGCGCAGGACGCGATGGAGCGCGAGCGCTTCGAGCTGCGCAAGTTCTCGGAGTACCTGCAGCGCGACGTGGACCGCGACGACCGGCGCGAGTACTTCCGGGAGGTCACCACGCGCCTGCGCGAGGAGCGCCTCGCCTTCGAGCTCAAGGAGCGCAACAGGTGAGCCCCTCGCCCTCCCCCCCCTCACACGCCACTCAAACCGAGACAGTTGCCGGTCTATGCACGCAAACGCGTTACAAGTGAAGTCGTAGGCTTTCGCGGCCAGAGTCATGTGGGTGATCTGGGCTGTCCGGGTGACACCGCGTCGAAGACTGTGTTGCCGACGTTTCGACCATCCTGTCGTGGTCTTCCTTAAACCACGGAAGACCACGACAAGATGGTCGAAACGTCGGCAACAGAGCCCAGTTCGACACGTCGACACCCGGACAGCCCAGATCACGCAAACGCGTTACAAGTGAATCTCCGATGATAGAACGACCCTGAGTAACATTCTCCCGCGGCCGCTTCGTGGGGCGTGGCGGGGCACTGGGTTGGCGTGGCTGGGCACTGGGTTGGCGTGGCTGAGCACTGAGTTGGCGTGGCGGGGCGCGCGGGCTAGACAATAACTTATATTCTTTGGGCTGGACAAGCGGCGCGCAGCTAAGGCGTGGCCCAGCGTATCCGAAGGCACTGCACTATGGTTTCAGAGAGCATTTTTGTGGTGGAAAATAATTACCGAAGCATGTATTAAGTGTGAATGCATTACATGCATTGTAACAGCAAAACCACACATGGTTCTGAGAAAAAGGATTTTTTTTTTTATTCTTCATATTTTTTTACTTAAGTGTTGGATAAATAAATTCCAGATTAACTCTTACTATTCACTGTCTAATTTTACTGCATCTAAAACATCTTATCTACTACTTTGATGAAGTAGTTGGGATATTTTCAAATTTTTCAAAAATGTCTACATAATATACTTTTATTACATTTACTTAAAACGTCTACTTTTATTAAATTTCGTTGTTGGATGGTGTAAAGGACGTTTCAGAGAACAGTACAGGTCTCATTTTCGAACGTTTCAAAACTTCAAAATTATTTGAGCGTTTTCCTACTACTACTATTATGAACATAGAGCATAGGTGTCCAACTTGCAAGGCCTCAAGGACCATCACTTCTACCTTTAATATGATTGCGGCACATATTTTCATTTCTCGGGTGTACCACACGTGACCCCGTATTCTTGAGCAGTTTGCCCGGCTGCCCTGAAACTGGGGGACGGGTGGAACCATGCATGATATCAGTCCGTACCATGCATAAGGAAGTGAAACATACAGACTATACCGAGCATCCAAAACGTAACATTAATTTTAACATTGGCATTTAATGTATTATACACCGTTTGGATTGTATTATTGTAAAGAACCTGTAACACGTATTGCACTTCAGCTTCTGGGTCAATGACCCCCATCTCGATCAGGTTTTCGTCCACTTTCCCTGATCCTCGAGCAAATGCTGAGACGGCCTCTTGTTTTGCTTCTGGACATAATGTAACTTCAAATTAACGTCTCCCCATAGCACGGATAGTTTTTAACTGTTTTTGGCGTAAATAAATACATTGGAATGATTTTAAATTTATAAATTTACTTGAAAATCAAAATATCCTTAAATCAAAACGTAACCCGTTTTTCATGAATGGGCTGTTGACTCCGACAAGAGACGTACGCTAGGCGCAATAATCTCGCCCGATACCCACGCAAGGGACTTTCACGTTTGTCTTATAATATTACGGTATAATAAATGGCACCGCGGACCGCCAGTGGAACAGCCCTGACATAGAGAGATTTTACCTTAATTAAATCTGTTCCAGAAAGATAGATTTCGAAATACGGCTATGCACAATGTTTCGAAAATGTGAGTACTTTTCACACTGAAATGTGAAGTGTCATAGAGAGTTTTTACCTTTATTAAATATGATCCTTAAAGATAGATTTCGAAATACGGTCGTGTACAATGTTTCGAAAATGCAAGTAATTTTTCGCGTAATTTGACGTGAAAGTACGAGCCGTATCAGCACGGCCGGTTTCTGATCGAGCGCGGTGGGCGTGGCGCGGGGTGGCGCAGGCTGGAGAAGTACCGCGCGGCGAAGGCGCGGCGCGTGCAAAAGGCGCTGGTGCGGCTGGCGAAACGACGCCTCGAGGCGAACCAGCGCAGCCTGCAGGGCCGGCGCCAGGCCTTCGTGCAGCTGCAGGACGCCGAGATGGCGAAGCGCCAGCTGGCCCTGGGCACGGTGCGCGCGCTGCACGACCACGAGGTGGAGCGGCGCCGCCGCGAGTGGCTGCGCTGCCGCGACCACTGGCAGGAGCGCGCGCAGCAGGTACCGTGGCGTCGTTAGCACGAGGGCCGGAACCGTAAGGTCGGTGAAAGCACGTTGCAGGGGAGGAAAGGGTTGAGCCCTGAACTTCCGGGGGTTTGCGCTCTGGCAGCTGACGCAGACAGCGTGGCAGAGTCAAAAATACCCTTAGGCTGTAAACTCCTAGGAAGCTAGCTAGCGAGCCTACCCAAA